>JAKSZT010054519.1:465295-548406 GCA_026826555.1 Tolypeutes matacus
AAAAAAAAAAAAAAAAAAAAAGAATTCTCGGCTGGCAGTTTTTCTCTTTCAGTTTCCTAATTGTATCATACCACTGTCTTCTCGCCTCCATGGTTTCTGAAGAGAAATCTGCACAAAGTCTTACTGGACGTCCTTTGTACGTGATCATTTGATTCTCTCTTGCTGCTCTGAGAATTTTCTCTTTATCTTTTACATTTGACATTCTGAATAATGTGTGTCTTGGCGTAGGTCTATTTGGATTTATTCTTATTGGGGTACGGTGTGCTTCTTGGACATGTAAGTTCATTTCTTTTGTGAGAGTTGGGAAATTTTCAGCTATTATTTCCTCAAATACTCTTTCTGCCCCTTTTCCTTTCTCTTCTCCTTCTTGAACTCCCATGACACGTATGTTCTTGCGTTTTGTGTTGTCATTCAACTCTCTGAACCCTTGCACAATTTTTTCCATTCTTTTCTCTCTCTGTTATTTTCTCTCTTCAATTTTAGCTGCTCTGTCTTCAGTATCACTTATTCTTTCTTCTATCATTTCGAGTCTGCTGTTGTATGCTTCAAATGTATTTTTGACTTCACCTATTGTGTCTTTCATTCCCATGAACTCTGTTACTTTTCTGTTCAGTGTTTCAAATTCTTCTTTACGTTCGCGCAATGACTTCTTGATGTCATTGATCTCTTTAACTATATTCTCTTTCATCTCATTAATTTGATTTTGGAAATTTGGGCTCATCTCACTGATTAGTTCTCTCAAATTCTGCATCTCTTCTGGGACTTTGCTGTATTCCTTTTCTTCGGCCATGTCTTCTATTTTCTTAGTATGGCTCGTAATCTTTTGCTGGTGCTTAGGCATCTGGTTAGTTTGTATTTTACTTAGATGCTCTCTTTCTCTTTTATGGGGTTTTAGTGGCAGGAGGCTGTGAGTTACCACCGCTCTTTGATTTTTGGCTCAACCTTGATTGTTAGGATTGTTCTGCTGGTTGCTCAAAACTGGGCACTGGACCCAGTAATTGGTTGTAGGGTCGTTTCCTAGGGCCTTGGGCAGGGAGGCTATAGAGGCCAGGAAAAGCCTCTCTTACTTATTAATTTTTTTATGTGCACTTCCTTGGTCTGCCAGGAGATGGCGCTTGTTGGCAGCTCTCAATTCAGTGCCTGGTCGGAGCATATTTGTTGTGACACAGACCAGATCAATGTGACAGAGCTTCCTGTCTGGGGGCTAGGAGCCCTGTGATTCAAACTTTCTGAGACAGTTCTCCAGACTTCTCTCGTAGCGCCCCCCTTCTCCCAGCTAGGAAATATTTCCACTCCCCTCTGAGTCCTCAACCATCAGTCCCTGTTAGTAGAGGAGGAGATTGGGAGGTTTGTGTATCTTTAGCCCCTGGCAGGCTCCAAGGCAAACAATGGTGCAGCCCCACCCGGCCTGGAAGGGCTCTCGGGACAGGGTAGACCAAACCTGGGAGTCCAAAGCAGGGTCAGCCCCAGGCTCTCTCTACCCTCTCCCGTGGTGTCCTCAACAATTAGTCCAGGCTAGAAGAGAGGGAGGTTGCGAGGGTCAGATTTCTCCAGTCCTTTCTAGGCTCCCAGGGCAAACCGCTGTGTGGAAGGGTCCGTGGGGCTCTGCAACCCAAATTTCAGGTCCGAACCTGAGTCAGCCTAAGGCTGTGTCCCTCTCTCTCCCCTTTCCGGGAGTGGCAGATCCCTGAAGCCCCCTTTGTCTGTGGTCGCAGGCCCAGGGGCCCGAGAATTCTTTTTTTTTTAAGATTTTATTTTATTTTATTTTTTTTATTTATTCATTTATCCCCCCCTTGCTGCTTGTGCTCGCTGGGTCAGCCAACCACTCCGTGCGGGCGGGCTTGCCTTCACCAGGAGGCCCCAGGAACCGAACCCGGGGCCTCCCATATGGTAAACGGGAGCCCTACTGATTGAGCCACAGCCGCTTCCCCCGAGAATTCTTAAGAGTGTGGGGGAGGGTGCCGGCAGCAGCAGAAGCTGCTACTTGCAACTCACGGTTCTGTTGTCGCGATTTCCCTCTTCTCTCTCCTCTGGGTGGTGTGCAGCCTTCACCTGCTGTCCTAAACCCTAGAAGATCTTTTTCGGGGCTGTTTCCGCTTGTCCTCTAGCTATTTTTCTGGAGAAGAGATTCCCATGTTTTACTAGTCCGCCATCTTCCTGGAAGTCCTATAATTGCTTTTAATAGTTTGTCTTTGGCCTTATCTTGAAGCACAGAGGTGGAGTTCTTTTTCTAAATAATGCTAGGGGTTGGTTGGACTACTTGAAACTGTGGTCTGGTACCTTTCAACAAAAATGGGAAATTTTTTGCCATCTTCTCTTTGAATGTTGCTTGTGCCTCACTCAGTACCCTCTTCTGGTATTCTAATTACACACAGATTGGGGCTTTTGCCACACCCTCTCTGTCTCTTATAGTATCCTCTGTTTCCCGAATCTTCGTCTCTGAGCTTCATTCTGTTTCTTCTGGCCTATCCTCTAGTCCACAGATTCTCTTTTCAGTTTTGTGCAATCTGCTCTTAACCCTTCCTTTGATTTCTTAGCTATTGTGGTTTTTAAAACTAGAATTTCCATTTAGTCCTCTTCAAATCTGCTCTCGCATGCTAATAATTTCTAGTTACCTGTCAAAATTCTCAAGCTCATCTTTACTTCTTTGACCACAGTAAATCTGGTGGCTTTCAGACTGATCTGCTGATTCCAGCTTTGGGAGCTGGCCTCTGTCGTCTGTCTACTGGCTTGTGCCTGGAGGCCAGTTTATGGTGCACCTTATGTTTGAAAAATTACTTGAGGGATGATTTTGGGCCTGCAGTGAAGGTACTTTCTTCCAGTGAAGGGTTTCATGTACCTCTGCCAGGCACCACAGGCACACAGGCTGCTCCTGAGATGCCCCCTGGCTGCTCTCATCCTCCTCACCCCCGGCCTCAATTGCCAGCACTTAGAATACTTAGCACTAGCAGCTGTCACCTTTCTTACTTCAGCAAATGCAAAGTAGTTCTCTGCCCCAAGGGATCCCAGACACCTTTCTTGGCTCCACCAGGACCTCTCTGTGGATTTGATTCAGCTCCATCAGCACTCCAGGGCAGGTAGTTGGAGCTAGCATGGATCTCATGCGGGGCACAGAGGCCCACCCTGGTGACTGATGCAGTGAGAGCCAGTGAGGAGGGCTGTGGCTAAGGTAAGAGGCCAGACCCAGCTCTGTCTGGTCTGGGAAACATGAGAGCAGGGCTGGGGCCTGCCAGGATGCTGTCCTGCCAAGGCAGAGGAATGGGGACTGACAAGAGCGAGAGATTTGGCCAGAGGGTCTGGCAGGGCCAGAGCTGGGGGTGGTGGTGGTGATGCCATTCTGAGGAGCTTGGACACTCATTGAGGCTTAGGGGGCCATGGCAGCACCCCAAGCCAGGGAGAGAGAGTCAGGCTGGCAATTTGGGGAGAGGACCCAGGTTGCTGAGTGGGGGTCGGAAATTCAGGAGTGAGGTGTGGAGGAGGGCATGGAGAAGAGGGTGGAAAGGTAAGAAATGGTGGAGGGGAAGTGTGGAAACCTAGAAAGTTCCAGGCCTCTCAAGTCTGCCTGCCCTCCCCCTGCCCTCCCCAGCCCTCCCTGGGTCTCCTTACCTCTCCAGTGCAGGGGGAGGCATGCGGCCAGCAGTCAGGCAGCAGAGTCCACAGGCCTGGCCTCAGCACCCGTGCTCCCAAGGTAAGTGTGGGCAAGGTGCTCCTTATCTGCCGAGGATGTGGGAGGTCCTGGGGCAGGTGGTCCTGCACAGCAGCCAGGAAGGGGCTGGGACCCACTTCCTCACACTGTTAGGCAACAACTTTGCTCTTCAACCAGAAGGGCCTGGAGTGAGGGGCTGGGGGCCGGCCCCACCTCCCAGCTCCTGGACTTCCAGTCTTCCCAGCTGTCCACCCTAAGGAAGTGGAGTGACAGAGGAAAGTCCACCTTGGAGGGAGGATGTCAGGGAGGGGACGGAGAGAGAGCGTGGGGTGGAGACAGGGCAAGCCAGCCTTGGGTTTGACAAGTGGAAGCTGAGGATTGGGTGGGGGCACATAGAACAGCGAAGCAGGCTTGCAGGTTTTAGGTTAAAGATTGGGCGCGGTGAGCCCGGGGAGAGGGAGAGAGGCTGCTGAGATGGGAAGCTGGTCTGGGGTGGGGGCAGACCCTCCCCGAGAGTGGACGGAGGAGGAAGGGAGCAGGCCACAAAGGTTGTGACGGGACTTGTGGGCCTCCTCAGACCCCAGCCACGGGCCGAGCTCTCCTCCCAGGCTCTCCTCCTGTGTCCCAGATCTGCGGGGCAGGCTCCTGGGGCGGGGGTGTGGCCCTGGCATCGCCTTCCTCGGCACTGCCCAGGTGGACCCAAGGCCCTGGGGAATAAGCTGCCTCCTCCTGCTCATGCCACTGCAGAGGCTGTTCCACCTGGAACTTTCTGTTGCTTGAGGCTGTGAGGTGTCTGGAGGCCTCCCTGAGAAGGGGGTACACTGTCTATGATGGGGTTTGGGGGCCCTTTCTGGGCACAAGGGTAGTTTTGGGGTCTTGACAGCACTTCTCCCGCAGGAGAACAAGTGTGTTCCCCAGCTGCCCTCAGGGCTCACCCCAAGAAGCACCTCTGCTTCTGTCTGCTCTTCCCACAGCCTCCAAGGCACTCCCATCCCCAGTGCCGGCTGGCATGTACTGGCCACCTGCAGACGCCGCCCCACCTGCACAGACTCCATCCACCTGCATGGCCCTGCTTCTGGGGCTGCATCTGGCTCCCCAGCTCTGTAGCTGTGCCATCCCGGGAGTCCCTGTCCTCTGAGCTCAGTCTCCTCCTCTGTCAAAGGGCAGCAGGATTACCTCTGGGAAAGAGAGCATATGGGCACACCTGGCTCACCAGGTGGGAGGTGTGCTCTGCTTTCTGACCTTCTGGCTCACACAGAAGGGCAGCCTCAAGGGATGGACAAACCCGGGTGCAAGTGGGGCCTCAGTGAAGACTCAGTGGGAACTCATGTGGGAGAAAGAGAAGCCTGAGCCCCCAAAACCACACTGGCCCCCTTGACAGACTGGAGAAGAGGATGGAGACCGCCCACCAGCCAATTCCTGTGCTCCTAGGACAAGCCCAGGTTGGCTGGACAGAGGCCAGCTGGGGCCAGCATCTGGGGGGCCCTGGAGGCCCCACCTGCACTTCTTATCCTGTTTCCACAGTGGCCTTCCACTTGGCCGCCACCCAGGTCCCATGGACTCAACAGCAGCAACCCGGCGGACCGCTCCCTCCACCTCCAGGCCAGCTCTGCGGTCCCAGCGTCAGGATGAGTGGGGCCTGGGAGTCCTGGTGGGTGGCCCGGATCTGAGCCTGGAGAGCTGCAGAGGCATTTCAGGGCGAAAGCGAGACTGAGGGGCGGAGGGGTGAGCAGGGGATGGGCTCTGGGGGCATCCGGTCTCCCAGCATCACTTGTCCAGGGCACGCCCCTCAGCTGCGGGTCCGGCGCTGGCCCAGCGGCGGCCACGGCACGGCAGGGGTGCGTGGATCGAGGGGGCGCGGGGCGGCGCTTCCCGGGCCCTGGCGGGCGCTGCGCGGCCAGCTGGGCGGAGGGGAGGGAGGAGCCGAGCCGGAGCCGAGCGCGGCCTCCGGCCCGTCGCAGAGGCGCTCGGCGGGGCCGGCCGGGCCCGAGTGGCAGCATCAGGCCAGCGGCGGGGTAGGTGCGGGCCGGCCCGGAATGCGCGGGCCGGGCAGGGGCTCCGGGCGGCCGTGGAGCTGGGGAGTGGGCTCTGCACCGCTGCCGGCCGGGCCTGGACAACCTCCCTACCCAGAGGCCGGCAGGGGCTGTGAATGCGGGGATGGGGGGGTGGGGGGAGCGGGGAGTGAGGGGAAAGGCAAAGGGAGGCGCTTTAGGGGTGAGGATCCGAGCCTAGCGGGAGATAGCCGGGATGAGGCCCTCCTGGGGCGAAGCCGCTGGTGGGGGGAAGGATGGGCAGAGACAACCCACTGGGAGCAGCAAAGTCCCTTGTGACCACCATCTCTGTACTGTGGGGCCCCTTCCTCTTCCCTGGCCCGTCTCATGGGTACTAGGGGGGTGGTTCTGGAGGGGGCTTGTGAGGCAGGGATGTAGGTGGGTGGGAGGGGCAATGAGGGGCCTGGAGGCTCCAGAGTCTGTTTTGTTAGGTTCAAGCAGGGTGGGGGCACTTGGCCTGGCACAGGAGACCAGGGCAGGGGGGGCCTGGGGCCGGGTCCAGAGGGAGAGAGGCCTGGGCAGGGCGGTGGAGTGAATGGGGAGGGAGGGGTTAGTTGTGCAGCAACTCTTTGGCTCTTTGGCCTAGAGAAGGGCTGAGAGAGAGGTTGTGGGTACAGCCAGAGACCGAGGCCCCTGGGTGGGCTTCCTGGGTCAGGCGTGTCTCCCCAGTGGGAGCAGAGGTGGGGTGACTGTGCAGGCAGGGAGGAGGCGGTCACAGAGCTGAGGAGGTGGAGACATGGGTCAGTGGCCTCCCCAGGTCCCTTGACTTGAGATGTCGGGGCTCAGAGTACCTCTTGGGAGGTGGGTGCTGGGGAGCACAGGGGTGTTGGATGCCTGGCCTGAGTCCTCCCCAGTTGAGGGGAGCTGCGGTGTCAGCAGGGCCAGGTCTGAGCACTGGACAGTCAGGAGTGACATCAAATTCTACATCTCTGTCCAGACAACGCAGTAAAGGCAGGACCTGGCCCAGGGGTGCCGCGGAGGCGTGAAGAGGGGTGAGCGGCCTGCCAGGGGCTCGGGTGGGCGAGGCCTGGGTGTGCAGGCTGGGGGTGTGATGCGCCCAGCCGTGACAGCCAATGCCAGGGGCAGTGAGAGAGGCATAGGTGGCTGTGGAAGCCAAAACGGCCCCCAGGTGGGCCTCAGTGGAGGGTGGGCTTCCTGAGACTGGCCTCCAACAGTGAGCGAAGGTGAGCGGACAGGCAAGGGGCCACACCTGCAAAGTGCACAGGGCAGCGTGGGGACCAGGAAGAGCAGTGGCCCTGAGAAGGTGTGGGAGCAGGGCAGAGCATGGCCACACTGGCGTGGACAGAGCAGAGGAGGCTGAAGCTGAGGCCACCGGCGCAGGGGGCAACGGGAGGCCCGAGAGGCCTCCAGAGCAGGCCTGGGATGATCCACTTTCTTGGGGAAGAAAACCTGCCCAGAAGCTCCTCTTCTGGGCTGGAAGCCTGAGCCTCCTCGGGCCTCTGACACCCTGGGGCCCCTCGGTGCGCAGACCCTGTGCTCAGCAGCGTGGTGGTGAGCGCAGAGGAGCAGGGCAAGCCTGGCCCCCGCAGGGCCCGGCCGCCACCCCAGAGCGGAGGAAGCAGGCCCGCCCCTCGGGCCAGTGCGTTACCCGCCCCGAGACGGGACACCAGAATGCTAGCGGGAACGACCTCAGACTGGCATCCCGGGGGTGGAGCTCAGGCCACATCCTCCCGGCAGTGGGACGGCGGCGTGGGCCCGGCAGTAACAAACCCCCGGGGTCGGGGAGACGCGCGCGGCGGGGAGAAGCCACTTCCGTTCCATTTCCTTCCTGGCGGTGGCGGGAAGGACGTCTCCCGTGCCTCAGGTGGGGCTGCAGCGCCCCCTGGAGGGCCCGCTCCGCGCTCCGGTAACCCGTGAGCGCACCGGCCCGTGCGTACGATCGAGGCCCGGGGCGCCTGGCGGGGATTCAGCGTCCCGCGCAGGAAACGCACCGCGGAGTCCCCAGCCGCCCCAGCGCCCAGCCCGCCGGGCTCTCGAGGCGCCCTAGACTGCCCCTGGGCCGCGCCTTGACCCCCCTCCTCTGGTCGTCTCCAGGTGCCGAACTCGCCGGCCGGGAGCTGGAGCGTCCTCCACTCAGCTGGACAGGCCCAGCGCCGGGTCGCGCCGTGTCATGCCCGCGGGCTGAGCGCCGCCGAGCGCCGCCGCCGCGCTCCGGGCCGGCCGCAGGGCCTCGCCTCACCTCGGCGGGGGCCGCGCGCGCCCAGGCCGGGGCACCGGCGGCCCACCATGGTGCTGCCGCCCCCGGACCGGCGCCACGTGTGCCTGACCACTCTGGTGATCGTGGGCAGCATGGCCGTCATGGACGCGTACCTGGTGGAGCAGAACCAGGGCCCGCGCAAGATCGGCGTGTGCATCATCGTGCTGGTGGGTGACGTGTGCTTCCTGCTTGTGCTGCGCTACGTGGCCGTGTGGGTGGGCGCCGAGGTGCGCACGGCCAAGCGCGGCTACGCGATGATCCTCTGGTTCCTCTACATCTTCGTGCTGGAGATCAAGCTCTACTTCATTTTCCAGAACTACAAGGCGGCGCGGCGCGGCGCGGCCGACCCGGTGGCGCGCAAGGCGCTGACGCTGCTGCTGTCGGTGTGCGTGCCCGGCCTCTTCCTGCTGCTGGTGGCGCTGGACCGCATGGAGTACGTGCGCACCTTCCGCAAGCGCGAGGACCTGCGCGGCCGCCTCTTCTGGGTGGCGCTCGACCTGCTGGACCTGCTCGACATGCAGGCCAGCCTGTGGGAGCCGCCGCGCACCGGGCTGCCGCTGTGGGCCGAGGGCCTCACCTTCTTCTACTGCTACATGCTGCTGCTGGTGCTGCCGTGCGTGGCGCTCAGCGAGGTCAGCATGCAGGGCGAGCACATCGCGCCGCAGAAGATGATGCTCTACCCGGTGCTCAGCCTCGCCACCGTCAACGTGGTCGCCGTGCTCGCGCGCGCGGCCAACATGGCGCTGTTCCGCGACAGCCGCGTCTCCGCCATCTTCGTCGGCAAGAACGTGGTGGCGCTCGCCACCAAGGCCTGCACCTTCCTCGAGTACCGCCGCCAGGTGCGCGACTTCCCACCGCCCGCGCTCGCCCTGGAGCTACAGCCGCCGGCCTCGCAGCGCAACTCGGTGCCACCGCCCCCGCCTTTGCACGGCCCTCCGGGGCGCCCCCACGGGCCCTCGCCCGCGCGGGACACCCTTGACACGTGACAGGGCCCCCGGGGACCCTGGGATGGGGTGGGGGCGGCCTTCCCTGGGGCGTCTGCAGTGAGCGCCCGTGCAGGGGTGCGGGGCGCGGCCGCTTCTTCATCTCAGGAATCCCTCTGGCCACGGGCCCTCAGACCTTCGTGCGACGCCTGCCCCAGGGTTTCGGGCAGTTGGAGCGGCTGGACCAGAGCGGAGGGGACCGCCCCTGCTTGCTGGGCAGTCAGGGAGGGCGGGGGAGGGGCACCGAGGGTGGAGATCAGGGTCCTCGGTGGAAGCCACAGTCCCAGAATTTGGGGCCAAGGAAGGCTCTGTCATTTTAAAGACTCGTTTGCAGTTTTGTATTCAAAGCCTCAGGTCTCTGCCTGTTTCTTGCATCCCTGTTTCTAACGGGGGCGGGGGGTGGGGTGGGCAAGAAGATGGGTGCAAAGGGAGCTGAGGGGATAGTGCATGATGGGGGGCTGTCACTTCGGGGCTCCTCCAGCCCGTGGCACTCGGAGGAGCTCCTGGTGGGGGTGGTGCCCCCCACCCCCTTCTCACTGCCCCCACCTTTGGAGTTCCAGGATCTCAACTCCACGCTCTTCCTGGGATACTGAGACCCCACCCCTCAGCACAGGCAGGAGCGTCCTGACCCATGTCCCTAGCTCTCACTGCTCAGGCCTGGACGTGTCTGATACCTCTGGTCCTCTCCACCCGTGGAGACCCCCACTCTGCCCTTGGCCTCTTCTATCCCACCACAGCCCCTGGGGTCAGGTCCCAGCTTTGCTCCCAGCTGGACCTTGCTGCTCATACCGGGAGCACATCCTGGCCCTGCCTCACCCCGGCCCGGTGGCTCCAGGCCGGCAGCACCGCCCTCTGGCAGTCCAGCTGGTCTGTTGTCCAGCACCGGCACACAGCCCTGAAGGAGCCCTGCCAGGCCCGAGGCTGTCGGTCAGCGGATGAGGAGATCACCAGATCTCGCCATGCGGCACGCGTGGCATCTGGGGGCCTGGGGGACCCAGGCTCCTGCTCCTTGCGTGATCTTCACTTCTGCAGTGAGGCAGGCGAACTCTCGCCAGGCTTCTGCAGTCTGTCTCTGTAGGACCCGGCACTGTGGGGATGTCCCTGAGCCCCCCCCAACAGCTGTGCTGCAGCCCAGGGTGACCCCCGTGAGGCCAGCGCTGTGCTGCTGTTTCTATGGTGCAGAGCACAGCTGCCACCAGGGCCGGCTGGGGTCCTTGTGGCCCGAGGTTTCTGCCCTCTGGGGTCTCTTGGGAACAGGGAGTGGGTCCTGGCCACCTTTGCAGCCTGCCCTCCCCTGGTTTCCCGAGGTGGCCAGCTCCTGGTCCTTTCTCTCTCATTAATTCATCGAGTTACGGATATCAGTGGGCACCTACTTTGTGCTGGCCCGTGCTGGCCCCGAGCCAAGGCAGAGGCCGACCCTGGCCACGTGGGAGATGGACGTGAAGGTAGCGGCCAAACTGGGGTGAGCAGCAGGAGGGAGGAAGGTGGGGATCAGAGCGGCACAGGGAGGCTCTCTTCACACGAGCAGTCGGGGTGGACTCGGAGTGGCCATTGGCAGGGAGGCCCCGGATCCTGGCAGAAGCCGCAGGCACAGCAGCTTTGAGGAGGGCGAGGGCTGGGTGTTGGGACACCCCAAAGAGGCATGGGGCTGGTGGGCGAGGAAAGGAGTGGCCTGGGCTCATTATCAGTCAGGGGTCTCTAGAGATGCAGAACCAATCTATCCACATCCACGTGGTTTTAAGGAACTGGCTCCTTCGGCAGGCTGGCACGTCTGAAACCTGAGGGCAGGTGGCCAGGCAGGAGCTGTGTGGCTGAGGGTCCTCTTCTTGACTTAAAGTCCCTGATGGCCGATGCCAATCCCTCGGTCACAGAACCTTCCGGCAGCATCTAGGGCACCGTGACTTGCCGAGTGGACACGTGAGACCTGCCATCGCAGGCTGGAGTTGCTGCAGGAAGCCCCAGGAGACTTAGTTCCCGGTGGGAGAGGATGCTAGCTGAGAGCTGTCGGAAGAGCTCACTGGGGCCGACGGAGGCTGGGGACGCTGCCACGCTTTCCAGCTGAGAGCTGGGCGGGGATGAGGAGGGCTGCAGGGTGGAGAAGGGCAGGCGGTGTCAGACTCAGGGGAGGGGCGTCGTGCTCCATCAGATGTGGGGCTAGAATGAAGGGTGGAAGTCGGGGTGCCTTCGAAGCCCGAGCGGCCAGGTGGGGGCGTTTACTAAGATGGGGTCTGCAGGGTGGAGAGGCACACAAGGAGATCCGCAGGTGTGGGAAGAGAGGATTTTGTAAGAGCCTTGATAAATTTGAAGTGTGAAGCTGGCAATTAAGCGTTTGGATGTTTGCGCCTGTCCTAGAAGAGGGCTCTGGGTTTGGATGGAGCCACCTGGATAGACAAGGTATAGAATTGCCAGACAAAGGCCCGGGCCTGAGCTCCGAGGCATCCCTAGATTTGTGTGTGGGTGGGCAGGGGCTGGCGCCTCCGCGGCGGCGAGGAGGCTGCAAGCGCAGGACAGAAAGGAGCAGAGGCCCCGCCTTGTGAGCCTCTTCTGATTGGTATGAAGGTCTTTCTTCTAAGTCCCCGGCATGTGTCCCTTCAGGTTCCATGGTCCAGAGCTGGTTTCCATGGCAACTCTTGTACTGATAGTTGGCAGTAGGGAATGGGGCTACCCTACTTGGAAGCTAGCAACTGAGCGTGCCACAGTCTCGCGGATACTGCAGGAGACATGAGACTCGTGGATCAGAGACCAAGGGCTCCTCTACTCCGGGCATGCAGGCAGCACGGGCCGGCTGTGCGGCTCCTCCTGCCCTGCGGTCCCCGCGGGAGGCGGGGAGGCCCCGTGGGATGCGCCGTGTGCAGTGCGTTGTGTCGCACAGCTGGCGGGAGCACGCCCGCCCTCTGACGTTTCCCAGGAGGCTGCAGTGTGGCATCCAGTGCTCTGCAGCTTGTCCCCAGTTCATCTTGTGCCTGACGCCAGCACGAATTTAAGTCCCTAAATAAAGGATGTGTCCAATTAAGTTACACAGAGACAACCCAATCTCCAGTTCCGCGTCGTGTGCTAAGCGTTCCCCTTCCCGGGTGACTCGAACAGCAACGCTCCAGCAGCTGCGGTCCTTGGGAAGCTTGTCGAGCTGCTCAGCCCAGGCCTGCCCTGACCAAAGACCCATTGCCTCCACTGAAGAGTGAGGGGCCTCCCCTGCCCCATCCCGCTAGAGTGGTGGGGGTGGAGGTCAGACCCCCCTTCACCTGTGGGGAGACACGCCGAGTGCCACAGACACTTTGGGTCACTCAAAAAGGCTAAAAAGCATTGAATTTCTGTCCCATCACCTTCCATTCAAAAAGCACGTTTACTTTTTCTGCAGGAAAATAGCCTTGCAATAATAAAAACCCAATTTAGCAAAATTGAACTCACTCATCTTAAGTCATAGCTAAAGCTTCGTATTCTCAGATTCATTGTTGCCAGAAAAATAGTAATAATAATGGTGGTGAACTAATTGACAGTCCCAGAGGAAAAAAAAAGTCACAATGATTTAATTGCCCAATTCATAAGGGCTGACCATTCTGCTCACCTTCTCGGGAGGCCGCAGGCTGAGGGGAAGGCGAGCTACCACCCGTGGCTGGGACACGATGGCTTAATTCTTCATAAACGCAAGGTAACTGGAATTTAGCCAGAGAAAGACTAAGGGAAAAACCCACACCTCAACCACAGGATCTCAGGGGTTTAGCCTGGGGTGGGGCTCAGGGAGCAGAGGGAGGCAGCTGGCTTGGGGCTGTGCCACCAGGTTCCGTAGTTGGGTGAAAGAGGTGGATGGGAATGGCAGTCCCACAGGTGCAGGGACATCGCAGAGGGCAGACACGGAGGCAGCAGGGCAAGCAGGGGAGCAGGTGGCCTGCTAGGTTGAGCTGTGTACCTCAAACCTTATTCCATGTTCCTGTGTGAGCCCACTGTGAACAGGGCCTCTAGAAGGTGCTATTTTTAGTTAAGGTGTGGCCCACCTGAATGCATGTGGGTCGTAATCTGGATAAATGGAGGCTTAATAAAGAGAACTGGGGAGTCACAGAAGCAGGAAGAAGACATTGCCTGGTGATGGGAGGCAATGCAAGCCAAGGAGCCCCAAGAATGGCGGCAAGTCAGCACTGCTGTGCTGCCCTGTGGGAAGCAGATTCCTGCTGTTTAAATACCGCCCCCATGTGGCATTTGTGATAGCAGCACAGCAGACTAAGGCAAGTGGTCAAGACAGCTGAGCCCTGAAGGTGCCCATTGGGCTTTTGAGAAGGGACGTCCACTAGCCACCCCTTTTGTGGTGACAAGACCCTAATTTCCTTTGGGATCACCCCAGTGCCTCTCCTCAGTCCAGTGGTTCACATGGAATTGACTCCATCCCTACTTGATGTGCCAGTTACGGAGGAAGATGCATTAAGAGCTCACTCTGTTAGTGGACTTGTCACTTCCCACCGTGAGAGACAGATCCCCGAGGCGACAGCAGGTAACAAGGTGGAAGTTCCTTTCTCTCGTGGGAAAGCCTGCGCAGGTCGTCCAGGCTGGCGCTCCCCACCGTGCACTCGGCCACAGGCACCCCCCATGCTGCTGCCTTGCTGTGACTCTTGCTCCTGTGGGGCAGGACGCTCTACCCACGCCCTCAGCTCTAGGGCAGACAAAGCACTGACGTGGCTGACAGGGGACTTTGCATCCTCCCTGGGATGCGTCTCAGAAGCTGGCGTGAGACACGTAGTTTACACCCACTCTGCTGTCCAAAACGTAGACATGGGACACCCAGCTGCCAGGAGGCCAGGGAAGGGGCTCTTTACTCTGGGTGCCCATGTGCCCAGGTGAAGTTCTACTACTCGGAGGAAGGAAACCGTACTGAGGCCACTTACTAATTTCTGAAAGAGCAGGGTAGCAGCACTCTTTTATTTTATTTTTTTTTTACTTTACTAGGTTTTTAATAATTTTTTCTCCGAAGAATTCACCCTCATTTACACCATCAGCAGTGGTTTGTTAGTGCCCAGTTCCTCCACCCCCTCACTGAACACTTGGTCTTGTCGTACTTTTACATTTTTGCTTAGCTGATAGGACTTACATAGAATTTACTTGAATTTGCATTTCTCTGATCATTCAAGAGGGTGAACATCTTCTCATATGTCCATTGGTAACTTATGGCTCTTCTTCTACCGACTGCCTGTTTATATTCCATTTTTCTGTTAGATTGTTCGATTTTTCTTATTGATATAGAGGAATCCTGTATGTTTTCTGGCCGCAAATACTTTTTTTTTTTCTTTAATCAGACCTCAGGTTCAAAGAGCTAGCAGAGTCATCATCCTTGGTTCAAGACACGTTGTCTTCACTTATCCATGCTGGGTCCGCGTTTATTTACGTGTTTATTTAGTGTGTTATACTCAGGTGATGGATACCTACTCTGGATATGGGTTTGCATTTCCTGCATGCAATGCTTCTTCCAAAACTACTAAATGTCTTATCCACCACCATGGCATTCCACACAGCATTGCTTCTGATCAAGGAAACCACTTCGCAGCAAATGATGTGTGGGAATGGGCACATGCTCCTGGAGTTCCCCATCACCCTGAAGCAGTTGGACTGATAGAACAGTGGAATGGCCTTCTGAAGACTCTACAGCACCAAATAGGTGGCAACACTTTACAGACTGGGGCTGTGCATGCTCTGAATCAGCATTCGCCCTGTGGTGCTGCTTCTCCCATAGCCAGGACTCACAAATCCAGGAACCAAGGGGTGGAAGTGGGAGTGGCCCCACTCACTATTACCCCTAGTGATCCACTAGGAAAATTCTTGCTTCCTGTCCCTGCAAATGTAAGCTTTTCTGGTCTACAGATTTTAGTTCCAAAAGGAGGAATGCTTCCACCAGAAAACATGATGATTCCATTGAGCTGCCACCTGGCCATGTGGGCTCCTCATGCCTCTGAATCAACAGGCAGAGAAGGGAATCACTGTACTGGCTGGGGTGATTGATCCCGACTATCAAGGGGAAGTAAGACCACATCTACATAAAGGGGGTAAAGAAGAGTTTGGCTGGAATGCAGGAGATCCTCTAGGGCTTCTCCTAGTACTGCCATGCTCTGTGATTAAAGTCAATGGAAAACTGCAACAACCCAATCCAGGCAGGACTACCAATGGCCCAGCTCTTCAGGAGTGAATGTTTGGGTCACTCTACCAGGCAAAGAGCCATGGCCAGGTGAGGTGCTTAATGAGGGTAAGGGGAACATGGAGTGGGTAGTGGGAGAAGGTAGTGATAAATAGGAACTTCGATCATGTGACCAGTTACAGAAACAAGGACTGTAATGGTTATGGATATTTCTTCCTTGTTTTGTTATGAGTATGTTTGTACCTGTACATAAAAGGAATATCTTTGTTTTCTTCCCTATCCTTTCCCCTTATTATATGACATAAGTTGCATTAGTTTCATGTTGTAGTAGTTAAGGATGTCAAGTTTAAGATAAGGACTTGCACCCTATTCTGGAGCAGTTTAGTGCAGTTTTGATTGTATGCAGGACAGTTGAGTATTGTTAGGGGGGAAATGTCTGTTTTTATTTAGAGATTAAGCATGGCTTAAGGGAAGGCTGCCGAGTTGACAAGGGGTGGACTGTGATGGTTAGGCTAATGTGTCGACCAGGCCAGGTGATGGTGCCCAGTTGTTTGGTCAAGCAAGCTCTGGCCTGATTGTTACTCTGAGGACATTTCATGGACTTAAATCATCTGTGAGCTGATTGCATCTATGACTGGTTACATCTACAATCAACTGAGGACATGGCCGTCAGCAATGAGTGACGTCTCATCCAATCAATTGAAGGCCTTAAAAGAAATGATTTCAGCACTCAGGTGGAGAATTCCCATCTCTACTTCAGACAGCCAGTGTCTCCTGTGAGCTTTTAGAGAACCTTCATCGAAGTTTCTGGCTTGCCACCTGCCCTAAGGAATTTGGACTTGTGCATCTCCATGGTTGCGTGACATTGTACAAATTCTCCTAATACTTACAGATTTCTCCCGTTGGTTGTTTCCCTAGAGAATCCTGACTAATACAGTCATTTCCTTTTGTCTCCGAGTCCTCCCCAGTCCTTCAGTCTCTGTCATGTTGATACATGTAGACTTTTAATTCCGGGCCCCTGTGGATATGTTTTATACTTTTCTTTGATCTTATCTCCCTGTGGTGGAAGGCGATTTAGTCTTACACATTTACCTCTTGTCCTTTATTCTTCTTTCATCTTCTAAAAATAATATCAAACTTTTTGGTTAGATCAATGCTTTGTGCCTCTGCCATGTATGTAACAGAGGGCATATTATCCACAGCCCAACCATGCCATGTGCCTGATTATACTTCCTTCTTGTACAATATTTTGGTTCCACTGGAGTTAATACTTTTTTTTTCTGGGGCATGGGGTGGGGTGTTTTTTTTTTGCGTAGATTGAGCCTTAACCTCTTTGCCAGAAGTGGAGATCTCCCCTGCATCATATCCAAGCAGAGTCATCTGCCTGTGCCACCCTCCCTTCGGGGCTTTTCTGTCTGGACCCCTCCATTTTCTCCCTCCATCTCGACTGCTGAGCGCCAGGCTGCTGTCCAGCCACCAGGCTGAGCTTGCCCCTCACAGTCTTCCTGGCATCCCCTTGGCTTCTCTTCTATCTGGGATCCCTTCTTCTTCCATCATGACTTTCTTTTGCTTTGTGTACTCTCATCTCTCATTTCGTTAGAGCGCACAGCTTCCTGAGAAAGGGTGTCTAGGAGATACATATTTTGAAAGCTTATTCATGATTGATAATTTCCTTAAGCGTGGAACTCTAGATTGGAAATATTCTTTCTCACCATTTTTTTTTAAAGGAGGTACCTGGGATTGAACCCAGGACCTCGTACATGGGAAGTGGGCGCTCAGCCACCGAGCCACACCCTCTCCCTTTTCCCTCAACCTTCTGAGGACATTCTCCATTGTCTTCCAGCTTCTAGTATTACAAGTTTAACACTACCCTGCTCCAGACACTTTGCACACCATCTATTTTTCTCTCTTTAGTAGATTTTTATGATTTCTCATTGTGCCCAGTGTTCTAAAGTTTCTGGCAGGATTTGGTGTCAATGCTTTTAACCCTTCACTGTGCCCCTTCTCGATCTGGAAGCTCTTGTTTTGCAATGTTAGAAAGAATTTTGAACAATTTCTTTGGTAATTTCTTTTCCTTTCATTGTTTATTTTCTCTTTCAATAATTTTTATTTTTTGGATATTAGCTCTTGGATGGATTCTCTGATTTCTCTTTGTTGTTCTAATTCCTAGGAAATTTCTTCCATCTCATCTTTCAAACTCCCCATCAAAGTATTCATTTCTGTCTTCAGATTTTCAATTTCTGAGAGATCATCTTTGTTCTCTGAATTTTCCTCTTATGAAGAAAATAACCTTCGATTTTGTTTTAGGGATGGAATCTCTTCTCTTACCTTTGTTTGAAGCTTTCTTCTCCTCTCTGCATTGTCTCCTTTCTTTGAGTTCCTTCGCCTCTGTGAGATGTGCTTTAAGCTTCAAAATTCTGGTTTACTCCAGTATTAGATTTATTAGGTTTGGGGTATGTGATAACTGCTTACTAAACCCAGTTTTTGAAAAATAGGTCTGAATCATGTCATGTGTCAGCACTTCTCCAGAACATCACAGTTTTCATTTGTCAATGTGTCATTCCTTTGGACAACTCTTCTGTGATTTAATAGTATTCTTTTCTATTACATTTTTTTGATGATGTATAAAACCTCAAAAGGAGTGTCACGGTTTAGAACGTGACAGTAAAATGAATACTTGTGTACTTATGACCTGGCTTCAGAACTAGAGCTTTAGAGGTTTCCAGCCCCCATAAAAGTGGAAAGGCATGGGAGGGGCATCTCCCTGTCCCCAAGTCAACTCTGGAGAAACTATATACTTAAGAGGGAAGCACCAATTCTAGGAAGCACCACCAGATCCTGAGCCCGAGGCGACCGGATGCTGCCTTGTCCTGTAGGCGGGGAGATAAGAGCTGCAGCTGGGGTTGGAGGCCCGGAAAAGCAGGAGGAGACCCTCATGAGCTGGCTGAGCCTTTCTTGAAGGAACTCGGTGGTAGCAGCCCCGGCCGCTGCTACCAGTGTCCGCGGGGTAATTCCAGGATAGCTGTCCTGAGGTTCTGGTGCATGTCTTCGCACTGCCTACTGAGCTCCCCCTTCTCCTCCAGACCCACTCTCCTCTCTTCTCCCTGCCCTCCACCTGGGGTCTGACCTGCATGGGCTGCACAGCTGCTGCTGGTGTGCCAGTGGGAGAGAGGGGTGAGGGGGAGGAAGGTCAGGCCGTCTACACGCCTTGACCTCCTCTGTGGGGTCACCATGGGCTGAAAGCCATTGCTCCTCCTACAGTGGTCATATTGATTCAGTTTTCTTCCCTCCCTGGGTTCCCCCTCAACTTGCTGGGGTGATAGCAACTCAAATGCAAGTGGCATATGGTTCCCACACCATCCCTCGGGGTTCCCCTGTATCCCCCTTGTATCTCCCTCATGCCTCTGCTTTTTGAATTATCCCACTTTGAGTGTGACATCTTTTCCTTTTGGGACCCTTTCCAACTGCCCACCCACTCCCTTCAAGCCTGCAGGTGTGGTGGATCACTCCTTGGGGAGCTGCCCCCTGAGCTGTGCCCCTGCTGTGGGCTGAAGGCAAAACCACCACCAGAAGAGCTGCCTATGGCGTGGCCGTGAATAGGTGACTGGGCTGACGCTTCTTTCCTCCTTGTTCTGGAAACTCACCAGGGCCAACTCAGACCAGGGTCTGGCATGAGGCAGAATGACTGAATCCAGGGGAGCACAAGCTCACAGGCCAGAGTGATAATGACAATGTGGGACTTTCTTCTGCCATTTTGCTATTTAGCCTTTTTATGGCTTATACCTTCTTTGTCCCTCACTTCTTGCATTAATGTCTACTTATTTATATGTTATAACCTATTGAGTGTCTTCTCATTTCTATCTGGATATATTTTTCATATATTTTCTTTGTGATTGCCATGGGGTTAAAAGTTAACATCCTAACTATATAACAATCATATTTGGTTTGTTACCAACCTGACTTCAAACATATACACTTATACTTTTCTTATAGCTCTCCATCTCCCACCTTTTTTGTACTTTTTTGTATATCTTTATACATTTTATGTCTAAAACCATAAATTTATCATTAATGTAATATAATCATTACATTAGATGCATTTGCATTTTAGCTCTTGTAGGAAGTAAGAAGTGGAGTTACATACCAAACAATACAATACAATACCAGTTGCATTTATATTTACCCAAATGGTTACCTTTGCCTGAAGTCTTCATTTATTTATGCCACTTTGAACCTTTCTTGTCAGTCTGAAGAAATTCCTTTTTACCATTGCTTGTATGGCAGGACTAATGGTAATGAATTCCTTCGGCTTTTGTTTACCTGGGAATGTCTTACTGTCTCCCTCATTCTGAAAGAAATTCCCACCAGATATAAAATTCTTGGTTGGCAGCTGTTTTCTTTTAGCACTTTAGATATATCAACCCACTGCCTTCTTGCTTCCACGGTTTCTGATGAGAAATCAGCACTCAATCAATTGGGACTCAGAACTCTCAATGTATTTGAGACTTAGAACTCTCTCCTTTTCCTTTGCATTTGATAGTGTGATCAGTACATGATGGGTGTATTTTTCTTCATGTTTACCCTGTTTGGTGTAACATGGATGTGCACATACATGTCTTTTGCTAAGTTTGGGAAGTTCTCTGTCATTATTAAAAAAAATATATTCCTTCTGCCCCTTTCTCTCTTTCTTCTCCTTCTGAAACTCTCATAGTGCATATATTGGTGTGTGTGATGGTGTCCCAGAGATGTCTTAGGCTAGTTTCAATTTTTATAATTTCTTTTTCTTTCTGCTTCTCAGCCTGACTCATTTCAATTGTCTTGTTCTTGAGTTCAATGATTCTCTCTTCTGCCAGCTCCAATCTGCTGTTGAAACCCTCCTGGGAAATTTTCATTTCAGTTATTGTGGTCTTCAACTCCAGTAGTTCTGTTTGGTTTCTTTTTAAAATTTCTATCTCCTTACTAAGATTCTCATATTGCTTACTCGTTTTCCTGTTATCCTTTAGTTGTTTCTCTGTATTTTCTTTCACCTCTTTGAGCATTTTTTTTTTTTAAAGATTTTATTTATTTACTTTATCCATTTAACCCCCTACCACCACCACCATTCACTGGGCAATTCTCTATGTCTGTTTCCTGCCCTCTCTTCCTATCCTTCTTCTCCTGTCTTCACCAGGATTTGATTCTGGGGACCTCCGATGTAGGAGAGAGGTGTTCTGCCACCTGCACCACCTCAGTTTTTGGTTTTTCAGTGCATCGCATCTTAGCTCTCCCTTGTGTCTCTCTCCTGTTACGTCATCATCTTGCTGCGTGGCTCGGCAGGGCCTGGCACACCTATGCACCTTCTATTTTTTTCTTTTCTTTTACCAGGAGGTCCTGGGGATCGAACCCAGGTCCCTCCATATGGGAGACGGATGCCCAACCATTTGAGCCACATCCGCCCCACAGCATTTTTAAGATCATTAAAACAAAAATTTTTTTTTTGTTCAGTATATCCACAGTCTGGTCTCCTTCATTGGTGTTTTTTTGGATTTTTGTCTTCTTGTTTTGGATGGACCATCATTTCCTGTTTATTTTCTTTGTCTTATACTCTTTTGTTGCACACTGAAGGTCAGCCTAAGGTGAATGCAGTATGCAGGGCCCTTCCTGTCTTGTGCTGGGCTTGTGATTGATAGTTGTTTTGGGGTTCCCCTGTTTACAGGTGTTTGAGTGCCCCTCTATTTCCCAGGAGACAGACGTCCCTCTCCCATATGTTTAAAGCTGGCAAGGCTTTGCTGACTGGCTGCCTCTATATTTTCTTACACTCCTTTTATTGTTTCAATCTGCTTTCTTTCACCTGGAGGGCAGATTCTGGGAAGCGAGGCTTGCTGGAGAGGAGTTCCCCAAGTCAGTCTTTCCCCACCAAAACAGGGCCGGGGACCCACAGAGGGGTGCAGACTGGCTCCAGTGTGTCCTGGGCTGGGGATCAGCAAGGCAACAAGAGCTTCTTCCATGGTTCCCAAGGCTGAGCTCTCTTGCCCTGCCCAGCAAATGTAGCCCTTCAACTATTTGCTCTCCACAGCCTTGAGGAGAGGCAGCATCTTAAGTAGCCTCTGCTGCACTTTTGTCTGGGGCAGATTGGAACAATGGCTGCCCTCAGCTGGGTCTCCAGTGATCTAAAGTCACTAATCAAAATCCGTGATCAGTATTCGGCTATGCTCAGCCCTTGAGGCAGCTTGAGACTGTATGTACCCCAGAAAATCATGTTCTTGAAACTGGTCCATTCTTGGGGCGGGGAGGGGAAAACCTATTGTAGGTGGGACCTTTTGATTAAATTACTTCAGTCTGGCATGACCCAGGGTAGGTCTTAATCCTTTTACTAGAGTCCTTTATAAATGGGATGAATACAGAGAGAGGAATCCACAGAAACAGAGAGAAACCTCCAGAAGCTGAGAGAAAATAACTCACAGAAGCTGAGAGAGAAACCCACAGATGGAACAGCTGGAAGCTGAAAGCAATGGAGCCTGGAGGAGACGGCAAAGACCGGCAGATGCCACTTGTGCAGAAGAGTCCAGGATTGTCCACAGTCATCTTTGGGCAGAGAGATTTACCTTATGCTTTGATTTGGGCATTTTTCTCAGCCTTGGTGCTGAAGCTTATCTGCTAATAAATCCCCATTGTAAAAGTCAATCCGTTTCTGGTATATTGCCTTGACAGCCTTTAGCAAACTAAAACACTCTTGTTCTTGGGGAAGAGGATTTTTACATCCATTTTTGTCACAAGTGAGCTAACCAGGGACTGGACACCATGGCAGCCTGCTGCAAGGTGGGGCTGGGCACCAGTGATCCCCATGTGACAAGATCCATTTACTGGTGTTTGCCATAATCTGCCAGCTTCTTCCTTCTGATCTTCCTGGATATGTACAGTGTTCTACTGGCCTATGGGGTTTCAAGATAGTTGTTTCGGACAGTTCCTTCCTGTTTAATAGTTGTTCTTCTGGTAGAAGGGCTAAATCCTAGAGCTCTTTACCCTGCCATCTTCCCACAATCCTCTCCAAAGCTCAACTTTTAAACCAGGAAAAGAAAATACAACTTAGTCAGTGGAAAGTGGGAAAGAAGAAAAAAAGAATCAAAAAGAAAATACAAGAAATGGAAAAAATGAAGCAACATGGTAGAACTAAGACATAATACAATAGTAATTACCATAAATATAAATGGTTCCAACTAATCGATTAAAACAGATTCTTGTATTAAGAAAACAATTTGATAAATAAAATACATGATTAAAACAAAACAAAGCTCAAGACACTGAAAAATAAAATGATAGGGTAATAAACACTAGGCAAATATGAACCAAAAGAAGGTTATCATGACAGCCTCTGCAGAGAACTTAGGGATACTCGGGCCTGGAAGTTGCACACTTCACTTGCTTTCAAATATCATAGGCCAGGGATTAAGGAGAATAAATTTTCTGTGTACCTGGTAATAGATGACAACTGGATGTTGGTGAAGATTAACAATGTCTACTACTAGTAATATATGCACACATGCACATTAACTTAGTATAGGATGAAGGAGGCACCAGAAATCAATGGGGAAATGTTTTATACAAACGACATTGGATCACTGACTCACTGTATGGAGAACATTGAAAACTGGATCTCCACCTAATTTTCTATGCAAGGGTGGACTTTAAGTGGACTCTAGGTGGTTTATAGATCTAAGTGTGAATCATAAAGCCATAAAGTCAATTCAAGAAAATGTAGGAGAATGCCTTTGTGACTTTGGTGCAGAGGCAAGCTTTTAATATAAAATTTCAAAATACAAATCATAAGGCAAAAATTGATCAGATGCATTCTGTGAAAGTGAAGGAATGTTTCCTAAGTGCCCTGTGCTTTGTGTCCCTCAGCTATGACAGGGACACTGTTAAACATCGTCCCATGGGGCATGGTGAGGACCAAATGAGTTTCTATAACACTCACGTGGGCCGTGGGAAGCATTTCATGGGGTCACTGTTACTAAAATGATCATTATTTTATGTCCCTTTTAAACTTCCAAGGTAATGCTTCCCCCCTGCCACAAGATCAATTTTGCCTGACACTAAAATGTTACAAATTTCACTGTTGTTACTGTACCAAGTTTATCTTTTCCCATCCTTTTATTTTCAATTTTCTCTATTAACTTGTTTCATCATGTGCATCTTCTGCAAAATTATTTAGCTGGATTGAAAACACCCATCTTTTTTTTTTTTTTTAAAGATTTTATTTATTTATTCATTTCTGCCCCCCCTGCTGCCTGTGCTCGCTGGGTCAGCCAACCACGCCGTGCGAGCGGGCCTGCCCCCACCAGGAGGCCCCGGGAACCGAACCTGGGGCCTCCCATATGGCAAACGGGAGCCCCACTGATTGAGCCACAGCCGCCTCCCAAAACACCCATCTTTTAACTGGAAAATTTAATCCACTTAGCTTTATTCTTGTTACTCATATTTATTTATATCACCTTACTTTGTGTTTCTATTTGTCCGGATTTTTCAAAGTATCTTTTTTTCTCTTTATTTCTTTTGGAGTTATTATCTTCATTTAATTTTTCCTTTTCTGATTTAGAAGTTATATACTCTGTTACTATTCTTTTAGTGGTTATCCAAGGAATTGTAACATTAATTGGGGGGCGGGGCGGTGTTATTTTCAGGTCTTTAAAATTTTGTAATGTAAAATTGATAATTTGACTTTATTACAATTCTTTGCTTTATAGGGGCACGAGCCGCCTAAGAATATTGCAATATTGTCAAAGTGAGCTACAATATTTAGGACACCAAAACCACTTTTTGTAGTAGAATTTTTTTTTTAGGAGTTTCCAGGGATTGAACCCAGGACCTCATACATGGGAAGCAGGTGCTCAACCACTGAATTACATCTGCTCCCCAGAATTTTAAATTTATAATAGTTTTGGATTTATAGGAAACACAGATAGTACAGAGAGTTCCAGTACAGCTCACATGCATTTTTGCCTATATTAGCGTCTTTCATTACTATGATGCATACATTTGTTACGATTAATGAACTAATATTGACATACTAGTCACCAAAGCCCATACTTCTTCAAATTTCCTTATTTTCACCTAATGACCTTTTTTCCCTCTGAGTCAGCGTCCAGTCCAGGATCCC
The DNA here is from genome assembly GCA_026826555.1 of Tolypeutes matacus. Taxonomy (NCBI): domain Eukaryota; kingdom Metazoa; phylum Chordata; class Mammalia; order Cingulata; family Chlamyphoridae; genus Tolypeutes; species Tolypeutes matacus. The sequence continues at coordinate 489,445 of JAKSZT010054519.1, forward strand.
ACATCACACTTACTCCTGGTGTGCTTTTTACTGAAAAGTTTCTCAGACCTGCCTTGTTTTCGACGACCTTTCAACGGGCGCTCTCTGCTGGGGCTGGTCCCACGCTTTCCTCATGACTGGGCTGGACTCCGCAGTTTCTGGAGGAAGGCTAAGGAGGCCAAGGCCACTCCCATCACCTCCCATCACCTCCCATCACCTGACTGGCCGCTGTCGATGGTGGCCGCGTCTCCTGGCGGCGGCGCTGCTTGTCAGGTGTGTCCGCCAAGCAGTGCTCTTGTCACCCTCCCCATACTCCGTCACGTAGGAGGAAGCCGCGCCCTGGCGGGCGCCCCCTGTTTCCACTCACCAGGGCAGACAGACCACTGGCCCCGAGGCCTTAGGGCGGCGACCTCTTCAGCGTTCACCGCACTTTCCAGCTGGGGCCTCCAAGGATTTCCCTTTCTTTCTTGCTGTCTAAGCAACTCATTAAAAAATCAGCCGGGACTCGAATACAGAGTGGGTTCTGATCCCGCTGCCAGGCAGCTCCTTGGCCGATGCCTCTCACAGATGGGCGAAGGCACCCCGGTCCAGGGTCACGTCCCTGGAAGGGCGTCGGATGGCCCCGGGGGCGAGTCGCTGGAGCATGAGCCTTGTCCTCCCGGGAGAACTGGAGGGTCTGGTCAGCTGCCGGTCAGCCAGCTCTCCTGGGTCAGACCTGACCGTGGCCCCATACGAAGCCCAACCCTGGGTGATGCCCAGGCACTGCTTGAGGTGCCCACAGAGCTCTCCGGCCACAGGGTGGCGGCCTGGGAACCTGGACCCTGGGGTGGGCAGGTCATGAAATGGCGCAAGCTGGCTGCCCAGGGCAGGACTGGCAGGGCTGATGCCAGGCTGCAGCTGGCAAAGGTCCTGGGGCTGGCGCAGGCTGACCTGCTGGTGTGACCACGACTTGGCTGAGCTCCACCCTGTCCCAGGCTTAGCTCTGACCCGTCTGCAGACCGAGTCCAGACCCTGTCGTGACTGGTCTGGAAAGCCAGCTCCTAGGACACCCCAAGGGCTTTGGCCACCAGGCCCTGAGGAGGCTGCATCAGAGCTTAGAAACCCCGGGAAACGCTGGACTCCTGGACTCTGAGATGCGGTGCCTTGGGACATGGGGTGAGCGGCCCCACTGCAGGTCTCCCTGTCCTGGTCCTCATGGAAATGCAAATGCTTATCCTATGTCTGTCCCTTTTTATATTGGAAGCAGATACATTATTTTGTAAGTTTCACAGGTCTACAGCCAGAGGGGACTTTGCCCCAAGGCAAACTATCTTTCTTTAAACTGATTGTGATGTGATTTTGTATGTCACATTGTTACTGATTTTTTTTTTTTTTTTCCATTTTGTAATGTCTTTTTGGAATTCAGAGGTTGGAGTGTAGCAGTTTGATATTATTTATGAATTACAAAAAAAGATAATGATTATGTTTGTAAACCAGTCTGTTCCTCTGGGTATGATATCCTTTGATTGTATTAAATTCAAAGGTTTTACGTTTACTTGATTAAGTCAAGATTAAGACTTTGATTCGACCATGTCAGTAGGTGTAACTCAGGGTTGAGTTCCCGCCCCTTTGGTGGCCTGTAGAAATGGACACACACAGAAGATACAGAAGAAGGAAAGAGAGAGAACTTTGTCAGATTTGATCTGGGAGCCCTGGGGGGAGATGAGCCATTTGCCTGATAGTTTACAGCTGACCTTGTGAAGAGATCAGAGCAGCTGAGCCTGGAAGATCGGGAGAAGCTGAGACCATGGAGCCTTAAGAGGAAAGAGGAAAGGCAAGCAGATGTGGCTCGAGCAATTGGGCTCCCATCTACCATATGGGGGGTCCAGGATTTGATTCCTGGAGCTCCTGGTGGGGGGCAGGCTGGTCCGTGTGGTGAGCTGGCCCGAGCGGAGAGCTGGCGCAACAAGATGACGCAACAACAACAAAAAAGAGACACAGAGGAGAGACAATAAGAGACGCAGCAGACCAGGGAGCTGAGGTGGCGCAAGAGACTGAGCACCTCTCTTCCCCCTCCCGAAGTTCTCAGGATCGGTTCCTGGTGCTGCCTAAAGAGAAGACAAGCAGACACAGAAGAACACACAGCGAATGGACACAGAGAGAGCAGACAGCGAGCGCAAACAATGGGGGTGGGGAGAGAAAAAAAAACCCAAAAAACTTATTCAAAAAAAAAAAAAAAAGAGGAACGAGGAAGGCTGAACCCTTGTAGACATTGCCTGCCATCTTGCTTCAACACGAGGGAACAGACTTTGGGCGAGAAATTAACCCTGAGTTGGTCTCTTTAGGGCCTTGTAACTGTAAGATTTTACTGCAAATAAATACCCTTTATAAAAGCCAATGGATTTCTGGTACTTTCCATCATCACCCTTTCTGGCTGACTAATACTCTTGGCTCACTTGTGATAATTTGAATTGTACAGAAATGTTGCAAGAATTGCACAAAAACCTCTCATCTCCTCCACTCAGTTTCCACAATTGTTAACTCTTTATGTCACTTGCCTACCCCCGCCACACACTTTTGTGTGTGTTGTTATTTCTGGGACGCCTCCATGTGCAGAGCTTGGAAATTACGGCTTAAGGACGTGCTCTGTGCGAAGACACCACACCACTGTCTACGTGCCCATCTCTAGGTGCATCGAGTTAAAAGCTGGGAGTCCATGCTGCTAGCTTCAGCTGCCTCTCAGGCTTCTCTCCAGGCTTCTCCCATGATTTGAAATTCCCCTTGACTGAGAACCGCGCTCCCATTAGCCCCCATGCATGTGCTTATTTCCTGTCTCCCCACCTCAGGGCCACCTCCCCACCTTCCTGGGCCCGCGAACTCCAGGGTGCCACGCCCCAGGCAGGGCTAGTTCCAGGGTCTCGGCCCCACTGGCTGGAAGGCTGGAATCTCCCCACCTCCTCTCCAGGACCCTATCACTGTCCCCATCTCCTTCCCCTTCTTCCTGCCCCTTCCTTCCCTTCCCTTGGCCCCACCTTCCCCCTGCCCCACACTCGCCGCCTCCTACACGCCCTCGCTTGCCTCTCTGCATCCCCTGTGGGTGCTGCCCCTAGGTGCCCCACTCCTCTACTTAACTATATTTATTTATTTACTTATTTATTTTAATTATTTTTTAAAAAGATGTATTTATTTCTCCCCTCCCCCCTCGCTGTTTTTTGTGCTGTCTGCCCTCCATGTGCTCCTCTGTGCCTGCTTGTCTTCTCCCCAGGCAGCACCGGGAACCAATCCTGGGACCCTCTGGAGTGGGAGAGAGGCGCTCAATTTCCTGGGCCACCCCAGCTCCCCAGACTGCTACATCTCCCATTGTCTCTCCTTTGTGTCTCTCCTTTGCTGTGTCACCCTGCTGCGCCAGCTCACCACACGGACCAGCCTGCCCCCCACCAGGAGGCCCCAGGAATCAAACCCTGCACCTCCCATATGGTAGATGGGAGCTCAATTGCTTGAGCCACATCCATTTTCCCTTAACTATATTTAAAATGCTACTTTTGATACATACAGAGTAATAGATGTAGCATTTTGTGTATGCATAGAACAGAGGCAAAGCTTGTCCCTGGATTCACCCCCACCCAGCGGGATGACCCCTTCCCGGCCACCCCACAGCCCCCTCCCCCAGAGCGCCACTGCCCCGAGCGGGGCTCATGGTCCCTGCTTGCTCCCTCCTATTTTTTTTTTTTTTAACTTTTTCTTTATTTTAAAAGAAGTTTTAGATCACATAAATGTTACATTGAAAATATAGGGGATTCCCGTGCACCGCACCGCTCCCCTCCCCCACTTCCCCTCATTAGCAACGTCTTTCGTTGGTGCGGCTCCTCTCACACGTGAGGCCCAAGGCTGCTGGCCGCAGTCTGCGCTCGCCCTTTGCGCCGCACAGCACAGTTTTATGCGTTTTGAGGACGCGTGTGGTGGCCTGTGTCCGCGGTTGCAGGGTCGTGCAGGGCCCTTCCCTTTTCAACAACTCCCTCACCAGTGCGCCTGCGCTCATCCCAGCGCTTTATGAAATGGGACGAGGCGCCCAAGTTTAAACTGCCTCTAACCAGTCGTGGGGGGTTGCTTGGCCCTGCCGGGAGGGCCCCCAGAATCTGCTGGGTGGGGGCCGTGGCAGGGCTCAAGAGCTTCCTACATCCCTGCCGGTACTTCCAGCCTCAGCCCTCTGGGTGGATGGCGTGGGGAGGGGGAGGAGGAGGGAAGAGACCCTTAGGGTGGGGCACATGGGGGCTTAGCCCCTAGGGGGACCCTCCAAAGCCCTTGGGGCCAGGGCCTGCAGTCTCTGGTGCCCTCCCAGGAGGTGGTGTGTGCGGCTATCCGTCCTCCTCCCCTCTCGGGGCCTCTCTTTACACTTGCAGTTACTTTTACTGATAGTTTTCATTTCTAGACTCTTCCAAGCCCCTTTCTCCTGTCTTTACTTTTCAGGCTGCAGCACTCCCTTTAGTATTTCCTGCAAAGATGGTCTCAGTTTCTGTAAATCTGTGAATATTCTAAACTCACCCTCATATTTGAAAGACAATTTTGCTGGCTACAAGATTCTTGGCTGGCAGTTTTTTTCTTGCAGTATCTTAAATATATCATACCTTTGTCTTCTTGCCTCGATGGCTTCTGATAAGAAATCAACACTTAATCTTATTGGGCATCCCTTGTATGTAATGAATCACTTTACTCTTGCTGCTTTCAGAATTCTCTATTTATCTTTGGCATTTGGTATTCTGATTAGCATGTGTCTTGGAGTAGGTCTATTTGGATTTATTCAGATTGGAGTATGTTGTACTTCTTAGACATGCATATCTAAAGAGTTGGGAAATTTTCTACTATTGTTTCCTCAAATATTCCTTCTGCTCCCTTTCCCTTCTCTTCTCCTTCTGGGATACCCATAACATGTATGTTGGCACATAGCTTGCCATCATTCAGTTTCCTAAGACCCTGTTAATTTTTTTACATTCCTTTATCTGTTTTTTTGTGTGTTCACTTTCAGAGGCCTTGTTTTCAAGTTCACTGATCCTTTCTTCTGCCTCCTCAAATCTGCTGTTATATGATTCCAGTGTATTTTTTATTTCATTTATTGTGTCTTTCATTCCCATAAGATCTGCTCTTTTTCTGTGTATGCTTTCAAATTCTTCTTTGTGCTCACCCAGTGTCTTCTTAACATCCTTAACCTCTTTAGCCATCTCATTGAATTTATTAAGGAGATTTGTTTGAACAACTGTGTTAGTTGTCTCGACTCCTTTTTGTCATCTGGAGGTTTAGTTTGTTCCTTTGACTGGGCCATATCGTCCTGTTTCTTCATATGGCTTGTAATTTTTTGTTGGTGTCTCTGCATCTGATTTTCTTGATGTATTTATTCTGACTCAATTTCTCTCTTTAGTATAGGGCCTTCTATTTGATTGGTTTGTGCTACAGCCCCTCTTAGATTCTTGGTTCAATTTTGGAACTTTATAATAGCTCATGTTTAGCAAATCTGAATTTTTCAGCTCTTCTTCATCTGTTTCTCGCTCTTCCCTTGCTGGGTTTGGAGTAAGAGCTGAGGGTGCAGTTGGTACTGTAAGCTTTGGGGGCTGAAGCCTCTTGCATCATTCCAGGAACTGATGAAATTCCCTTCATCTTTCTCCCCTGCCACGAGTGGGAATGAAGCTGCAGCTGTGTGTGCTAATCCAGGCAGTGCAGGCCAGTACCATCTGTAGTTGCCTGGAGAGACTGATGAGGCTCTATGCACCTTCCTCCCCTGCCTGGGGTGGGCATGGAGCCGCAGGTGTGGGCAGTAAAGTAAATTGTGTGGGTTGAAACTGACCACAGTTGCCCAGACAGGCTGAGGAAGCACTGGCCCCCATTCCTCTCCTGCAGGGACAGGGGGGGTGGGGGGAAGAAGGGGTGGGCAGGGATGGAACCACAGGTGTGTGCAATAATCTAGTCTAGGTGGGCCAGAAGCAACTGCAGTTGCTCAGAGAGGCTGGGGCAGGTCCTCCCAGCTTCTTACTTGCCAGGGGCTGGGCTGGAGCCCAGGCTAGGGCAGCAATCTGACCTGGGTGGAAAGAAGCCAGTCCTTACCATCACTGTGATTTTCAGCCAGCCCTGCTTCCCCTCATGCCAGGGGTGGCATTTAAAGAAGGCTACCAGCCTCTTTCAGACTTGGACAGGTTCAAACTTTAGCTGTACATAGATTGGACTTTAGCCCACCAAATTTATGAAATAGTAGCTAAAGCTAGTGCCTGACCGTCTCTTCACCCCCTGTTTTTTTGGAAATGAAGCTTCCAATCCAGCCAGATAATAGCTCCTGAGGCGTCCTGCCCCACCAGTGGGGGATGGGCACCAGCCTCCATGGCGTGGAGTGCTCTACTCATGAATCTTTACTGCAGGTGGCCAGCCTCCTCTTTCTGTTCTTCCAAAGATGTTGCAGGATGCGCGCCCAAGTTCCACAAACAGTTGCATTAGATAGCTCTGGGTGATTACTAACTGCCCTGTAGCACAAACTGACTCTTGGAACTCCCTACTCTACCTCCATCTTGCCCCAGAATCTATACTAATTGATTAAAAAAAAAACTTTATTTCAAATAAAAAAAAAATAATAGAGAAAATCAGCTTAACAAGTTGTGGAAGTATTACTCCTAAAAAGTTCTATCCAGGCACTTTTATGTTATCTAATTACAACTACTAATTCAATTGTTCCTCTAGTGTTCAGGAAAACTACATGGATGAACACATATTAGTTAAATAACATAGTCAAATTCTTCTTATTAATGAAAAAAATGAAAAAAAGAAAGCATGCTTAATCATATTCATATCCCACAAAACCAAACCCCATATTTTTTTACCTTTAGCATAAATATAGTACCAACTTTGTATTTGCTACACAAACCTTATAATGTTGTTAACTATAGTCTATATATTATATTACTTATATTTTCCCATGTGTCATCACATTCTTTTTTATTTTTCTTTTTATTAATTTTTTATTTTTAAATTATTTTTTCTTTTTGTCTTTTTATTGTCTATTTAATTTTCACCACATTCTTAACATTTCATAGTAGAAGGAAATTCCTGAATTTACATTATTAACCACAGATTGGCAGCCATCTTGCTTTATTAGGTTGTTGGACAGCAGGATCAACAGTAGCTGATTTTGGTGAGAAAACACCTCTGATGGTGCCTTGATTTGGGCATTTCATGGCCTCAGAGATGTAAGCTTTTACTTCAAATAACTCCCCTTTATAAAAGCCAATGCATTTCTGGTTCTTCGCATTGGCAACCCTTTGGCAAACTAAAACATTACCCTACTGATAATCTTTATTTCTTCACACTACTCCAAACCATGCTCTCTTGTCTTTTCCTTTCGGTCTGCAGAACTTCTAGTAATTCATATAGGTCTTTTGTTGATGAACTCCCTCAGTATCTGTTTATTTGTGAATATTTTAACCCTCCCAAATTTTTGAAGGACAGTTTCACTGGATAAAGAGTATTTGGGGTAGTGGATGTGGCTCAAGCTGTTGAGCGCCTGCTTCCCACATGGGAGGTCCCAGGTTCATTCATCGGTGCCTCCTAAAAACAAAAACAACCAACCCTCAAACAAATGGAAAAAAACAACTCAGGGGAGCTGTTGTGGCTCGGTGGTGGTTGAGTGCTTGCTTCCCACAGATGAAGTCCTGGGTTCAATCCCCAGCCCCAGTATCTCAAAAAAAAAAAAAAAAAAAAGAATTTTTGGCTGGCAATTTTTCTCTTTCAGTACCTTAAATATTTCTTACCACTGCCTTCTCACCTCCATGGTTCAGATGAGAAATCGACACATAGTCTTATTCAAGATCCCTTGTATGTGATAAATCAGTTTTCTCTTGTAATTTGGGAACTCTCTTTCTATCTTTGGTATTTGACATTTTGATTAGTATGTGTCTTGGAGTAAGTCTATTAGAATTTTTTCTGTTTGGAGTAGGTTGTGCTTCTTGGACATGTATATTTGTAAGAGTTAGGATATTTTCAACCTTTATTTCCTCGAATATTCTTTCTGCCTCTTTTCCTTTCTCTTCTTCTGGGACACCCATGGCACATGAATTTGTGTGCTTTGTGCTGTAACTCAAATATCTGAGATAATGCTGATTTTTTCTATTCTTATCACTATCTGTTCTTCCGACTATATTTCAATTGTCTTCTAGTTCACTGAGTCTTTTTTCTGCCTATTCAAATCTGCTGTTTTATGCCTCTATTGTATTTTTAGTCTCTGCTATTGTTCTTTTAATTCCCATAATTTATTTTGTTTCTTTTTTTGATATGATATCTATATGATATTTGACATAATCATATAGTTGTGCATTCATCACTTAATCATTATTAGAGCAATTTTCATTATTTCAATAATATTAATAATAATAATAAACGAAAAACAGACAAATAAGAAAATTCTTCACCTCTCAATCTGTTTCCCCTGCTGTACATAGCTGCTATTTCTGGCTATTCTTGCACAATTATTTATTTATTTATTTATTTATTAAGCAGGTTTATTGAAATATATTCACATGCCATACAATCTATCCAATGGGCTTTTAACATAATCATTATGTTGTGCATTGTATTAGTCAGGGCTCTCTAGGAAAACAGAATCAACAGGAAATATATGTCAATAATATGAGATTTTATGAGTCTCTCACATGACCGTGGGGACGCACAAGTCCAGGTTCCACAGGCAGGCTGCAAACCAGGGGCTCCGATGAAAGTCCAATGAAGGTCCTTGATGAGTTTCTGGGAGAAGTTGGCTGTCCAACGACGAGCTGGGAAATTCTCTCTGAATGTTGAAATCACTTCCCCTTTTAAGATATTCCACTGATTGGATAAAAGCGCCACCCACTGCTGATGGCAATCTCCCTGATTGATGCAGATGTAATCAGCTATCTATGCAGTAAACTCACTGGTGACTAAAGTCCATAAATGTCCTTGTATTACAATTAGCCCAGTGCTTGCTAGACCAAACACCTGGGCACAATTACCTGGCTGAGTTGACACATTAGCCTAACCATCCCATGCACACATTATCACAAAACATTTTAGAACAATTTCATTACTCCAAAAAGAAAAACTCCACACCCTTTAGCATACATTCCCCAGCCCTACATAACCACTAATTTAATTTCGTCTTTATAAAATTGATTTATATTTAAATGTTATATAAATGGAAGCATACCATATGTAGTACTTTGTGTCTGGTTTCTTTCACTTAGTATAATGTTATTTTATTTTATTTTTTGTCTGATATTAACATTTTGAAGTATTAACATACATTTGTTCAGCTTCAAAGAAAAATGGTCTTATATATGCAACTTTACGCATATTCATATTTCACATGCATTTTTACTATACTATACAGTTCCATACTACAGTTTTTAGCTTTCCTTTTAGTGATATATATATATATATAGTAATATATATGACCTTAGACGTTCCCTTTAAACCACTTTCATACACATTGTATTAGTCTGCCAAAGGGGTGCCAATGCAAAGTACCAGAAATATGTTGTCTTTTATAAAGGGTATTTATTTGGGGTAAAAGCTTACAGTCCCCAGGCCATGGAAAGTCCAACTCAAGGTACTATAAGAGGTACTTTCTTACCAAAGTCAGCTGCCATGTGTTGAAGCAAGATGGTGGGTGATCTCTGCTGGGTTTCAACCTTCCCCCTGGGCTTCCTCTTCCTCTTGAAGATCTATGGGCCCAGCTTCTTCCCAATCTCAGCTGCAAGTGGCACAGGACTTGTCTCTCAGGGCTTCCTGTATCAGGCTTGGCTTTCTTCCCAAGGTCAGCTGTGAGCTATCAGGCAAATGGTCCATCTCTCCCTGGAGCTTTAGCTGTTTGAGTCTTCTTTCTGTCACATGGCAGGATCTAAATGACAAAGTTCTCTCCTCTGTGCATCTTCTTGAGTGAGTGTCTGTTTTTGTCAGCCCACCAAGGGGACAGGGACTCACCTTGAGTCACACCTTACTGACATGGTTAAATCAAAAGCCCTAGATTGATGCGGATACTCTCGCTGTCCTGATGTTGAGGTAATCAGGGCAGGCTAAACATTCGCTATATTAGAAACCATGCACGTGTCCCCAGACCTAGTTTTTCTTCCTAGGTCTGGTTTTTGGAATGCTGGAGATAAACTAAGTCTGTATGATGTTATGCGTGTTTGTTTTGTAAGTTCACAATGTTTACTGAACACTTATAGTTCATGTATGTTCATGTATGAATGAGATACTTCAATAAATTGTTTTAAAAAAAGTCCTAAATTGATTTTATCAAGTAAACTTAATCAGAGGTCCCTCTGAATTTAATACAAATTAAAGCATATCACACCCAGAGGAATAGATTAGTTTACAAAGTTTTTTTGGGATTCACAAAAATAATCTCAAACTGTCACACCCACATAAAAGTACTGCTAATTACATACATAATGGTGGGCTTTCACCTTTTCTATTCATTTCCAAAGATTAGCACACAACCTTATTACCAGTTCTGCACCTGTTAACCCTCAGCTTTCCATTCTCTAAACTCATTCTATTTTCTAGTGACCCATATTCAAGCTAGTAACTCCATGAGATCACACAATATATTTGGTTCATAGTAACGCAATCATACAGTATTTGCCCTTTTGTGTCTGGCTTGCTTCACTCAACATAATGTCCTCCAGGTTCATCCATGTTGCCATATGCTTTATGACTTCATTTCTTCTTACAGCTGCATAATATTCCATCGTGTGAATAGACCACAGTTTGTTTATCCATTCGTCTGTTGATGGACACCTGGGTTGTTTCCATCTTTTGGCAATGGTGAATAATGTGGCTATGAATATCGGTGTGCAGATGTCTGCTTATGTCACTGCCCTCAATTCCTCTGGGTCTATACACTGTAGTGGTATTGCCGGGTCACGTGGCAAGTCTATATTCAACTTCTTTAGGAACTGCCAAACAGTCCTCCACAGTGGCTGGACCATTCTGCATTCCCACCAACAGTGAATAAGTGTTCCTATCCCTCCACATTCTCTCCAGCACTTGTAGTTCTTTTTTTTAAAAAAAAAAGATTTATTTTTATATACTTTATTTATCTCCCATTCCCCAAGATGGTTCTCCTGTCTGTCTGCTCATTGTTTCCTTGCCTTCTCTAGGAGGCACTGGGAACCGAACCCGGGACCTCCCACAAGGGAGGCGAGTGCCCAATGGCCTGAGCCACATCTGCTCCCCATGGGCTGCAGCATCTGCTGGCTTGTGGCCTCTGCTTGTTGTGGTGGAGGTGGAGTCAAGCTCATTGCAGCAGAAGGTGGCATCTGCTTGTCTTCTTTTTTAGGATGCACCAGGACCTGAATCCAGGACCTCCCATGTGGTAGGCAGGCACCCAAGTGGTTGAACCACATTTGCTTTCCTCTCTTTTTTAAAAAATATACTTAATTTTTTAAAAAGATACTTAGATTACATAAATGTTACATAGAAAATATAGGGGTTTCCCATATGCCCTGCTCCTTACCCCTCCCACATTTTTCCACATTAACAACATCCTTCATTAATGTGGTACATTTGTCACAATTGATGAACACATTTTGGAGCATTGCCACTAAGCATGGATTATAGTTTACATTGTAGTTTACACTCTTTCTTGCACATTTTTGTAAGTTATGGCAAGATATTTAACGGCCTGTATCTGTCATTGCAATGTCATTCAGGACAATTTCCAAGTCTCAAAAATGCCTCTGCATTGCACCTGTGTTTCCCTCTCCCCAACCTCAGAACCTCCATTGGCACCCTCTGTCTTTTCAATAATTGCCATTCTGGTAGGTCTGGAATGATATCTTATTGTAGTTTTGATTTTCATTTTCTTAATTGCTAGTGATGTTGAACATTTTTTTTCATGTGTGTTTTTTTGCCATTTGTATTTCTTTTTTGGACAAATGTCTGTTCAAGTCTTTTGCCCTTTTGTTTCTTTTTTTGAGATATCCAGTCCAGGGATTGAGCCTGGGACCTTGTATATGGGAAGCCGGCACTCAACCACTGAGCCACATTGGCTCCTCTGAGTTGGTTTTTTCATTTGTTTGTTGTTTGGTTTTGGTTTAGAAAGCATTCTGAAAATGAACCTGGGACCTCCCATGTGGGAAGAAGATGCTCAACTACTTGAATCACATCCACTCCTCTTGCCCATTTTTTAATTGGTTTATTTGTCTTTTTATTGTTGAGTTGTAGCATCTCTTTATATATCATGGATATTAAGCCCTTATCAGACATGTGATCTCCAAATATTTTCTCCCATTGAGTCAGCTGCTTGTTCACCCTTTTGACAAAGTCCTTTGAGGTGCAAAAGGGTTTAATTTTGAGGAGGTCCCATTTATCTATTTTTTCTTTTGTTGCCCATGCTTTGGGTGTAAGGTCCAAGAAACTACCACCTACCACAAGTTCTTTAAGATCATTCCTTACATTTTCTTCCAGTAGTTTTATTGTTCTGGCTTTCATATTTAGGTCTTTGTTCCATTTTAGTTGGTTCTTGTATAGGGAGTGAGATAGGGGTCCTCTTTCATGCTTTTGGTTATGGATATCCAGTTCTCCCTACACCGTTTGTTGAAGAGACTGTTTTGTCCTGTCAACATGAACTTGGTAGCTTTGTAAAAAACCAGTTGGCCATAGAAGTGAGGGTTTATTTCTGGACTCTCAATTCTATTGCACTGATTGATGTGTTTATCTTTATGTCAATACCATCCTGTTTTGACCACTGTAGCTTTGTAATATGTTTCAAGGTCAGGCAGTGAAATTCCTCCCATGTTGCTCTTCCTTTTTAGAATGCTTTTGTCTATTCGGCTACATCTTCCCTTCCAAATGAATTTGATAATTGCCTTTTCTATTTCTGTAAAGTAAGCTGTTTCAACTTTTGATTGGTATTGCTTTGTATTTAAAAATCATTTTGGATTTGAGTGATATCTTCAAAATATCTAGTCTTCCAGTCCATGAACATGTAATACCTTTCCATTTGTTTAGGTCTTCATTGATTTCTTTTAGCATTGTTTTGTAGTTTTCTGCATATAGGTGCTTGTACTTCTTTGGTTAAATTGATTTCTAGATATTTGAGTGTTTTTGCTGCTATTGTAAATGGAATTTCCCCCCTGATTTCCTCCTCAGATTGTTCAATACTAATGTACAGAAACATTACTGATTTTTGTTGTGTTGACCTTATATCCTGCCACTTTGCTGAACTCATTTATTAGTTCAAGTAGCTTTGTTGTAGGCATTTAAGGATTTTCTAAGTATGGGATCATGTCATCCATAAATAGTGAGAGTTTTATTCCTCTTTTCCTATTTTGATATTATTTATTTATTTTTTTCTTGTCTAATTGCTCTTGCTAGAACTTCTAGTACAATGTTGAATAACAATGGTGACAGTGAGCTTCCTTGTCTTGTTCCCTATCTTAGAGGGAAAACTTTCAACCTTTCCCCATTGAATATGATACTAGATGTGGGTTTTTCATATATGCCTTTTAGCATATTGAGGAATTTTCCTTCAATTCCTATCTTTCAAAGTTTTTTTTTTTTTTTTTTTTTTTTTTTTTAAATCAAGAAAGGATGCTGGATTTTGTCAAATGCTTTTTCTGCATTGATTGAGATGATCATTTTTTTTTCTGCTTCAATTTATTAGTGTTGTGTGTTATGTTAATTTGTTTTCTTATGTTGAACCACACTTGCATGTCAGGAATAAATCCTTCTTGGTTGTGATGTATAATTCTTTGGATATGCTGTTGGATTCCATTTGCAAGTATTTTTGTATCTATGTTTATTAAAGAGATTGTTCTGTAATTCTGTTTTGTAGTGTCTTTATCTGGCTTTGGTATTAAGGTCATGTTGGCGTCATAAAATGCATTGGCTAATTTTCCCTCCTCTTCAATTTTTTGGAAGAATTTAAATAGGATTGGTGTTAATTCTTCTCGAAATGCTTGGTAGAGTTCACCTGTGAAGCCATCTGGTCCTAAAGCTTTCTTTGTTGGGAGATTTTTGATGACTGATTCAATACCTTTAAATGTGATTGGTTTGTGAAGTTCTTGTACTACTTGTAGCATCAGTGTAGGTTGTTTGTGCATTTCTAGGATTTGTCCATTTCATCTAGGTTGTCTACTTGGTTGGCATATCCTTTTATGATCCTTTTTATTTCTGTGGAATCTGTCATTTCACCTCCTTCATTTCCAATTTTATTTATTTGCATCTTCTCTCTTTTTTTCTTTGTTAGTCTAGCTAGGGGTTTGTCAATTTTATTGACCTTCTCAAAGAACCAGCTTTTGGTTTTGTTGATTTTCTCTTGTGTTTTTGTTCTTAATTTCATTTATTTCTGGTCTAATCTTTATTATTTTCTTTCTTTCTGCTTGCTTTGGGAATGGTTTGCTCTTCTTTTCCCAGTTTCTCCAGTTCAATTAGAGCTTTGATTTTAGCTCTTTCTTCTTCTTTTTAAAAATTTCCCCTAAAGCTTACCCTTCCTTCTTTCCTTCCTTCCTTCTGTGGTTCCAGGAGATTGAACCCAGGATCTCTTACATGCAAAGCAGGTGCTCAACCATTGAGCTACAACCACTCCCTACTTCATTTTTATTTTATTTTTTTTCATTTTTTTGTTCTTTTTTGATGTTTTGTTTTATCTTTCTTTTTTTTTTTTCTCATTTCATTTTTTTAAAAAAAATTGATTTGCACTTCATTTTAAATATAGGTGTTTAGGACTATAAATTTCCCTCTCAAGACTGCCTCACTCTATCCCATAAGTTTTGATAAGTTATGTTCTTATTTTCACTCATCTCAATATATTTACTGATTTCAGTTGTGTGGGAGCCCAGGCACCGGGATGCTCCCTCCCTTAAATGAAACACAGTCTGTCTCTCCTGTCTTTTTCTTTCAGGCTGTAAGACTTCTTTTAATATTTCCTACCAAGGTAAATTCTTTTTTTTTTACAAACTCTTTTAGTTTCTGTTTGTTTGTGAGTGTTTTAAACTCACATTCGTATTTGAGGGATAATGTTTCCAGATAAAGAATTCTCAGTTGGCAGTTTTTCTCTTTCAGTCTCCTAATTGTATCATACCACTATTTTCTTGCTTCCATGGTTTCTGATGAGAAATCCACACTAAGTCTTACTGGGCATACCGTGTATGTGATGGCTTGCTTCTCCCTTGTTGCTCACAGAATTTTCTCTTTCTCTTTGACATTTGACATTCTGAGTAGTATGTGTCTTGGAGTAGATCTATTCTCACTTATTCTGATTGGGGTATGCTGCACTTCTTGGATATGTGAATTCATTTCTTTTGTGAGAGTTGGGAAATTTTCAGCTATTATTTCCTCAAATACCCTTTCTGACCCCTTTCCCTTCTCTTCTCCTTCTGGAACTCCCATGACACGTATATTGTTGTGTTTTGTGTTATCATTCAACTTCCTAAGACCCTGCTCAATTTTTTCCCATTGTTTTCTCTCTTTGTTCTTTTCTTTATTCAATTTCAGCTATTCTGCCCTCTGTTTCACTTATTCTTTCTTCTATCATTTTGAGTCTGCTGTTGTATGCCTCTAATATTTTTTTTAAGATTTATTTTATTTATTTATCCCGCCCCCCCCATTGTTTGCACTCACTGTCTGCTCTTTGCCTCTGTTGTGGGCTCATTTTCTTTTTAGGAGGCACTGAGAACAGAACCCAGGACCTCCTATGTGGGAAGGAGGCACCCAATGGCTTGAGCGTCCTTTGCTCCTGTTTCTTGTGTCTCTATTGTATTTCCTTGTTGTGTCTCTTTGTTGCATCAACTCGTTGCATCAGCTCGCAGTGCCAGCCCTTCACATCAGCTAGCTGTCTTGCTTGTCTTCTTTTAGGAGACACCAGGAACTGAACCCGGGACCTCCCATGTGGTAGTCAGGTGCCCAACTGCCTGAGCCACATCCACTTCCCTCTAATGTTTTTTGTTTTTTTTTTTTAAATCTCATCTATAGTGTCTTTCATTCCTATGAGCTCTGTTACTTTTTAATTCAGGTTTTCAATTTCTTTGTGCTTGATCAGAGTTTTCTTGGTGTCCTGTATCTCTTTAGCCATACTGCCTTTCAACTCATTAATTTGATTTTGGAAATTTGTGTGCATCTCATTAATTAGTTGTCTCAAATTCTGTGTCTCTTCTAAGGCTTTGATATATTCCTTTTCTTGGGTCACTTCTTTCATTTTCTTAGTATGGCTTGTAATTTTTGCTGATGTCTTGGCATCTGATTAGGATAGTGAGTTTACTCTGATGCTCATTTTCTTTCTCTTTCAAAGGGTTTTAGTGATGTGAGGTAGTGTGTTATTACTGTTCTTTGATTCTTGGTTCAACCTGTTTTGGGTTTTTAGGATTATCCCTGTTAATTGCTCAAATCTGGGCCCTGGACCCAGTAATGGGTTGCAGACATGCTTCCTAGGGCCTTGGGTGGTGGTGGTGGTGGGGGAGAGGAGGCTGTAAAGACCAGAAAAAGCCTCTCTTACTTATCACTTTTAATTTCCTCACATGCACTTCCTTGGTTTGCCAGCAGATGGTGGACTTTGACAGCCCTCTCAGTTCAATGCCTGGTCTGAGTGTGTTCGCCGCAACAAGGACTGGATCAGTGTGACAGAGGATCCTGCCTGGAGGCTAAGAGCCTTGTAATCCAAATTCTCAGAGGCAGTTCTCCCACCTTTGCTGGCAGTCCCCTCCCTTTTCCCTGGGTAGGAAGTAACTCCACTCCCCTCTGTGTTCTCAACAACAAGTCCGGGTCTGTAGCAAGGGTGATTGAGAGGGTCAGATCTCTTTATCCCTTTGCCAGCTCTCAAGGCAAACAATGGTGCAGCCCCACCCAGCCTGGAAGGGCTCCTGGGACACAGCAGACCAAGTTTGTGGGTCAGAAGCTGAGTCAGCCTTAGTCTGTGTCCCCCTCGCTCTCCTTTCCTGGGAAGGTGCATCCCTGGAGCCCCTTTGTCTGTAGCCACCAGCCCCAAGGACTGAGGATTCAAAAGTGTCTATGGTGGAGGGAGGGTGCCAGCATTTGCAGCTGCAGCTTTTAACTCACAATTTTGCTGTTGCAGTTCTCTTCCTTTGCCCCTCTTTCTTCTGGGCTATGTCCAGCCCTCTCCTGGAAAATTTTTTTCAGGCAATTTCTGTCTATTCACTAGCTATTTTTCTGGGAGAGATACGGGTCCTGTGTCTTTCTAGTCTGGCATCTTCCTGGAATTCTGTGTGTTTGTGTGTTTCTTTCTTTTTCTCTTCTTTTCTTTTTCTTTCTTTTTTTAAAGGAGGTACCAGGGATTGAGCCCAGGACCTCATACATGGGAAGCAGGCACTCAACCGCTGAGCTATATCTGCTCCCCAATGAGTTGTTTTTTTCATTTGTTTGTTTATAGGAGATACTGGGGATCAATGATGGGGACATAGACTTAGGGGAGGGGGATGGGTCAAGTTTGAGGCCTTCTGGTTTCCCAGGCATGCTGCTGATGGCTTGTAGAGGGTACTCTGACTAGAGGGGAGTGCCTCACTCCAACTTCTCTGCTTATCTCGAAGTTTTTTGGGCCTGAGAATGAAGAGTCAATCTTCCATCTGGTTAACATCCAAGAACACAGGAAGAAATTCCTCAAACTGTCGGACATGATAATGATGTCCTCATATGGGTCTTGCCTTGAAAAAGTTAAGGTTATTCTCTGATGTAGAATTCCTTAATCAAATTGCAGAGAATTATGAGATATCCTGACTTATATATCCATTCTAATTTTCTGGTGTCCAAGTATGGTGAGGAACTGTGTAAAACAACAGCTTCCCACTAAGTTGAGAGGAATACATCAGACCAAAGAATGACTTGGAAAGTCCAGCTTGGCGAGTAATGACTGTTTTTTTAGGGGCCTTATGTGGGGTTCTTGTCCTCAGCGGTGGGAGGAGAGACGGCATTTTCTGAGTGCAATCATTTGCATTTACCAAGAACTTGGTGGGTCTTTTTATAATGTTTGCTAAAGGTTAAACCTACCTAGTTTAAAGATGTTTGTCAAGGCATACAGGGGTGCACATGACCTCTACAGAATGTCTTGATTACAATCAATGAAGCAGATGTTTGCAAGGAGGGAAAAGTCAGATATAGTTTTACTGACTTTAAGATTTACTGATTCTCAGGCATTTGTCAGCTGAATCTAACCTGCAGTTTAAGTTAAGGAGTTAAATGGGGTATGTTGTCACCTATGCCACATCTGGGAATCCATATTTCATAAAACATACTTTTAATGCCATGCAATTTATTAATGATTAATACTTTAATTTTTCATCTTCCCCTGACCCATTTTTAGTTCTGGCTGGAATGAGTCAGTTCTGGTGAGGGTCATCCCAGGGCAGACCTGCTCACATGAATCAAATGAACTGCTTTTGAGGTTTAGAGAGTGGAAATAGTGGACACATCAGCAGCTACTGCACTGAGCCTGCTTTTGCATAGCTTGGAACTACAAATGGGGATATAGTGTCAGGGAATCTTAGTGCCTTCTATAAAAACAACTTTTTTTTTTTTTTTTTTTTTTTAACAAAAAACAAGCAAGTTAACAAACAAACAAAAAAACAATAAAAGTGTTGCTTTGAAACTCAAAGGGGTGAGCTCTGATGTTTGCCCGTGTGCAGGAACTGGGCACAGGCTCTATAAGGTGGCAATGGCTGCAGAGGGGAGGGGTCCACAGAGCAGCAGCAGCAGCAGGGCTGGTGGCTGGGCCATCGAAGCAGGAGAGCTCAGCTACCCTATAAACATGGATGCATTGAGGAATTAAAAATAAAAGGGAATTAAATGTATTTATTAAACTTTTCTTTAAAAAAGTTAGAAACATTCTGCAAACTTAAAATTACATTTTATAATGAATATCAACACTCTAATATATGAAATTATATTACGTGATCTTTAAGACCTGTCAGGATTTTGCTAGACATTTACTGTGCAGCATCTAGTTTCTCCCTCACAACACGATGAACTTCACCCAGATCTCTTATATTCTCATTGATATTGGGGCTCTTTTGTGGGGAGTTGCCTCCTACTGGCCTCCCAACCCCCCTTCCTGATTACTTCCTGCCCTGTGTAGAGGACCAGGACTAAAGAAGCCCACTGCCCTGGCCCTCAGGCTTCCTGTCCATGGGTGACCCTGCCAGGTGTTGACATCTGTCTGTGACAGACAATGCAACTCCCTTTCCCAGACAATGCGGGTTGTGGGCTGAACCTGCACCCTGAGCCTTGGGCAGCTGGTAGCTGATTCCAGAAGAAAGTCCATCAAATCCTGCTGATGCAGTCCCCAGACGTACCCAGGGCACTGTCTACATGAGCCACATGGTTTAACAGACCCCACCCGTCACTATTTAAAAAGTCCTGGTGTTCGTGTGTGTAATTACAGGTATATTTTTTTCTTGCTTGTGCTAGCTAGAATTACTTCTCTTATTTGGACTCAAATCCTTTGATACAGAATTTGGCACTAGAGGGAGAGGTCCAGGGGAAACGTGCACAGTTGTAAGAGAGTGAGAGATCACGGTGGACCAGCATAGGGCACAGCCCCGATACAGTCCAGGAAGACGCTGTGTGACCTGGTCTCCGGAGGGGCGACTGCCCGCATCCAGCATTTAAAGGGCAAGGAGAGAAGTCACCAGAGACCTGCTTTCCATTCTTGTGGCATATTCAGACAGAGCAAGTGTGGCCTGGGGCCGCAAGAGCAGCCCGTTCCCTTTTCGTACAAGATCCTATAAGCTCCTGCAGCGTGCAGGGACTTTTAAAGCACTTGGGCTTCTAGAACTCTTCCATCAGCCCAGCTTACCTTCCTCTGCAAAGCCAGCGTGCACGTGGCCAGTGCTGACCAGCTGCGATTCTCCTGTAGGGCGTTGGTGGCCTTTAACAAGGACACAGGAGAGTGGGCCCCGGCCCTCCTGGCCCTGCTCCCAAGCGTTCTTGCTCGTCTCGCCTCCTGGCGACATCTGGGTGCCACGGGTTCCCTCCAAAGCTGAGGCCAGTCCCCTGCGGATGCTAGCCACGTGCCTCAGACTCTGCAGCTGACACGTCCTGGGGTGTATGTGCACAGAGGCTGTGTTTAGAGATGATGTGCTACACACTGAAATATACATGGGCAGTGCAACAATTCAGTGCCTTTTCATTAGTGGCAGTGAAGGAGACTCCCTTTAACTGGCTTGTGGAGGACCCTATAACAGGCATGGGGTAGGGGTGGGCAGCGTTGGGGAGCTGGCTTGGCTGAGGGTGATTCTCTGAGCAAGGGGCAGCTCTGAAACCTCAGCACCCAAGAAGGGAAGAGGAGCTTATCAGTAGGGCTATGAAGATAAGACCTAAATTTTGGTTCCTCTATTTTAAATAAATATATATGTGTGTATGCCTATATTTATCCCTAAGTATATGTAAATCTACACATTCACACATTTAGGTATGTGTGTATATATATGTATACAGAAATACACATTTCTACTTATACATATGCATGTATATACACATACACAGATACACAAAAATGTACATATATTTGTACATACACACATATTCCACGGATTCCTCAAATTTGTCCCACTGGAAGAAGAACAGAACTTTTTTTTCTTCACCAGAGAAATTAGGGGCAGGAAAGTAGGAAAGAGGAGAGAGGCCTCTTTTGCTCTTAGAGGAGAAAAACAATCTCAAACAGGGGGAAAACCCTACAAAAGTAAAGTCCAAAAATGTTCTTCCTTCCTTCAAACCCTTCCCTAGGATGGCCCCTATTCTCGGTGTATCTGGCAGGTCCCTGCAGCCCCAGATGCTTCGCACACCTGGAGCAGAAACAGGACGTCATGCTAGAGGATCATGGAGGGGTGTGTGGTGGACCCGTGAGTAGTGAAGACGCCCCTGATACGCTCACAGCTGATGATGGAACCAGCGGCCACGTGAAGGAGGCAGGAGAGCAGCTGGAGGAGGCTGCCTGGACTCCTCACTGTCCCTCATGTGCTAATGAATTTAGTGCTTTGCTGTTCGAGTTACATCAAAATAAAAAATAAAGCAACAAACAAAAGAACAATCACTGAGGAGCCCTGCAGAGTGCTACAAGGCTGACCTCTCCCCAGAGCAGGTTCTGTCCTCCTCTCATGCCACCCTGAGCTTCTCTGACTGTTCTTCCTCAGAATGTGCTCATAAAAACCAAAAGGATTCTGAAAGCAGCGACAGAAACTACATGCCATTGACAAGTATTTCCTATCGCAGTCTCTTCTTTACAGGGGATTCACAACCACTTTCTCTTTCTCTCACTCTCCTTTCTCTCTCGCACGCATGCTCTCTGCCATCTGTCTATATCCATATCTAATTCTATATCTATATCTATCTATCTATCCATCTCCTCATCATCTATCATTTATATTATCACTCTATCTTTTCATTCTTTCATTAGTTTACCATTTTAATGAATGCTCTCATGCTCCATCTATTGTGCGAAAACTTTTTTTTCATCAACCAAGCAATATATCTTGGAAAATGTTTTCCCCATCTGTTTACAAAACATTGTGTTTCATTCCTTTATTTCAGATATGGATGAGATGTATCTTAACCAGGCCCAGTGCGGCAGGCATGGGCCAGGAGTGGAGAGGAGCACACCCAGAGGGAACACAGAAGATGGCAAGGCTAACAGACTTGTCTCCAAGAAAGAGAATGAACTCACAGCAATTCATGATTTATTTAAAAATACCAAACAAGGACTTCAGCATTAAGGCAGAGTGAGGATAAATGGATGTTGTATATTAAAAAGTAAGTAAAAATAATTCATAAGTAATGCCAGCCCTAAAGGTAGATGAATTGGCGAGCACTAAACAACACCTTAGTGAAATATTGACCATGTCGCTGTACGTTCTTTTTTTTTTTTTTTAAAGATTTTATTTTATTTATTTATTTATCCCCCCTTGCTGCTTGTGCTCGCTGTGTCCATTTGCTGTGCGTTTTTCTGTGTCTGCTTGTCTCCCTTTGTTGGGTCATCCTGCTGCGTCAGCTCACCGTGCCGTGCGGGCGGGCTTGCCTTCACCAGGAGGCCCCGGGAATCGAACCTGGGGCCTCCCATATGGTAAACGGGAGCCCAACCCATGGAGCCACAGCCGCTTCCTCACTGTATGTCCCGATCACTGTAGTAACCCAGGCACTAGGGCAGTGGGTGTCCAGTAAGGCCCCAAGTCACAGTACAAGTCCTGGGGACAGAAGGACTATGTTGAGGCTGAGAGATGCATATAAATTCCAGGTTTGGAAAACCCTTAATTGTCTTGTTTGTCTTCAGTATCTTTGGACAAACACATGAGGAGTTGTTATGTGAGCTCTCCTTATCTCTAAAGCCTCACTGACGCTCTAATTTTTCATTTTGTTCATTTATTTATTTTTAGTGATGCTCTAATATGAAGACAGAAAGAGAAGGGGCTTATCCAGTGGTAATAATGTCCTAAAGAGCTCTGGCTCCCAGCTTGACTCTTCTCTGCTTGCTACAGAAAACACCCTGTGTTCCTGTTGAGCTGCGGTTCAGCGGGGCAGGGAACATGCGGCACGGTGTTTCAGGGCCTGGGAAGCCAGGCTCCGGGACCAGGCTCTGCTCCAGCTCTTACTGACTAAGGAGTCCTGGGCATGCTGTCCACCTCTCTGTGCTTCTTTTGTTTCATCTTCAAAGGGGGGCTAATAAAAGCACAGCATAGGTTCTTGTGGAGGCTAAATTTGTTAATATACATCACAGTGCCTGGAAAAGGACTGGTGTATCATAGGTGCTACAGAAGTGTTTTCAGTGATGATGAAAATGATGGGTATGGGGATTAAAGTGACAGTTACGGCCGTGAGACCCAGGTGCTGCTGGGGCCCTATATGGACAAGCACTAATCTTGTTCTTTTGCTTCTATAAAAAATTTATATGCACATGCCAGAGACGGCTTTACTCCATTCAAACTGTGTTTCATTTCCTCTTGGCACATTTTCTTTTATTAGATAAGTGGGACTATTTCGTATTTGTCAATAAACTATGCCATCTACTACTCCCAGTTCAAGCTGGGAAACACCTATCCATTTTCTTTCTTCCAGTCCGTAGAATGAAGATGACTCCAAGGATGAGGGAAGGTGACTCCAAGGACGAGGAAAAGGGAGGCTCACAATATGCAAGCATCCTCAAGTGGCACAGTGGAACAGAGGACCCTGCTATTCCACTGGATGGACGCATATTTCATTTGTGCTAATTCGCTAACATTTCAGTTGTTTTTCCTCAGCTTTTAATTTGCCAAGAGTAAATAGATATGTATCTTAGGAACCTCATTTAATTTTTTCCCACAATATGTGCCCACCACTTGAATGCTTTGATGAAATCAACATAACTTAACACTGAGGGCTACAACATTTATATCTCTAGTGTGGCAATATAATTCCAATTACCCGCAAAACACATAAGTAGATGTACTAGAATGACAAGTCCAAAATTTTCAAAGTCCAAGTCCTTTATCACCTCAATTTCCATGAATTTCTCCTCATCATCCATCCTCATGATGAAAGGCCTGATGTCCATCTCATCAAGAAACCCAGAAAACTGGGACTCAGATGGGGCAGCTCCTCTCCCTCCATCTCACAAGTCACAGGCATTTCTGAGACCAAATTTAGTTCAGCTTCCCCGTCACAGCTTTAGGCCACCATGACTTCTCCTGAAGAATTACAGTGGCCCAGATCCTATGACTATTTTCCAACTTCAGCCTTCTATTTTGTATCCTCCAGAATCCATCCAAATTAAACTTCAAAATGCAAAAAGCTTATGTAATTTCAAAAATTGTTTTATCTGGTTACTGCCATTGATTACTTCATTTCATTATAAAATATATTCTCTGGTCCTCTCTCTACATATAATTTTTAAAAAATATGCTTTTTAATTTTTTAAAAAGATATTTAGACCACACAAATGCCACACAAAAAATACAGGGGGCTCCCCACACCCCGCTCCCCACCCTTCCCACCCCCTCTCACACCAGCAACATCCATCATCAATGTGGCACATCTGTCACAACTGACGAACACAGCTTGGAACACTGCCACCGAGCGTGGATCCCAGTTTACACTGTAGTTTACACTCTCTCCTGTGCAATCTTGCAAGCCATGACAAGACACATAATAGCCTATATCTGTCACCACACCACCACCCAAGACGACTCCCAAGTCCCTAAATTGCCCCCATACCACACTCATCCCTCCTTCTCCCTCTCCTCAAAACCTCCCGTGGCCACCACCTCCATGTCAATGACAAAAGCTCTTCCATTGCTAGAATCACAAGTCTATAGTAGAACAGCAGGTCGACTCCAGCCCATTGTTCACTCCCCAGTCCTGAGGACTCTGGCATGGTGATGCCCACTCCACCTCCAATTGAGAGGGGGTCCAGATCCCATGGGGCAGATGGATGGGACCACCCAGCCCTCAGCTGCAGACTCTCTCTGTTCCTTGGGATAGTCATTGTCCATCATCATTACCTTGTTAGCTGTCCTGGGCGAGTCCAAAGAACTGGAAAGTAGGTGCCACAACTCTGTTCAGATTTAGGGCCTGACTGGAAAATGGACAACCCAAAAACTTAAATCTCTTGGACGTACGCCTATCAACTCTAGCACTAACTGTAGATTCAAATAGAAGGGGCACACTGGGGAGCACAAATTCCAAAGCAGGGCCCACTGGCAGGGCACCAAATTCCTGAGCTGTCTACCTTTCCTATAGTGTCTGGATGTCTCCAGAGCCCTAAGGAATCCCACTATTTGAGGCAATATTTACTTTGGCAGTCAATGAGATCCTGCTGAGACGTGCATAAGCATAACCTCTGGAATGACTTCTCGACTCACTTTGAAGTCTCTTAGCCATATAAACTCATTTGTCTTTACCCTTTCCCCCTTTTGGTCAAGGTCTTTTTCCAGATGTATTGCTAGCTGGTGCTTGGTAGTAATCCCTCAGTGCCAGGAAGGCTCATCCACGGGAGCCATGCCCTACGCTGGGGAGAAGGCAATGCATCTATATGGTGAGTTTGGCTTAGAGAAAGCCCATGTCTGAGCAACAAGGGGGCTCTCAGGAGGTAACTCTTGGGCACCCTATAATACTAAGCTAAGTTTCAATTTCAAAAGAAAAGTTTCATAAATATAGTCATCAGTAGCAAGGGCCCGTCAATGGGCCATCCTCCTTCACCAGTCACTGCCCCTATACTTGGGCGATTCCTGCTGCCCCATAGAGAATGTGGCAGAGCTCCCCAGGATGGGAATTCGATATTCCTTTGGTTATTGTGTGGATCTCCACCCACGGTGACAATGCCCCAGGAACACTTGAACACATTCGTATGCCCCAGGTGAACCTCCTCCCAGGCATCCCCTATCACTGACACCCCACACCAGTGATCTTCCCCTGCCACAGTTGTAGCCACTCTGTGATCCAAACCTCTTAAAAAACAAAGCCAACAAAGCAACCAAATACAACAATAAGAAAATGAAATAATAATGGTAGCCTTAAAAATAACAAATAAAATACAAAAAAATTTAAAAAATTGAAATAATAAAAAAATAGAAAATTAAAAAATTAACATTATGTCTTTCACCACTGTGGCAGTTTGGCATTGTTTGTGAATTCCAAAAATAGATATTAGATTATGTTTGTAAACTGGTCTGTACCTGGGCATGATTAAATTATGATTAAGGCTTTGATTGGGCTATACCAGTAAGCCATTGAGTCCCCACCCTCTTGGTGATGGGCAGGGATTCACAGATAAAACTACATGGCAGAGCAGAGAAGAGAGTTGGAGTTTTGATGTTGGAGTTTTTGAGCTGGAGTCCCAGGAAGCAAGCACACAGAGGAGCTTGGTCGTGAGGAAAGAGAAAAAGCCCTGGGAAGAGAAACAAGCTATTTGCTTGATAGTCTACAGCTGGTCTTGTAGAGATAGCAGAGGAACTGAGCCCAGAGAGAAGCAAGCCCCAGAAAGAGAGGAACCCAGGAAGCCTGAACCCTCGCAGCCATCTTGCTCCAATATGTGGCAATAAACTTTGGTGAGGGAAGTAACTTATGCTTTATGGCCTGGTAACTGTAGGCTTCTATCCCAAGTAAATATGTTTTATAAAAGCCAACAGATTTCTGGTATTTTGCATCAGCATCCCTTTGGCTGACTAATACACTCACTGTAAGATCTGTTGTCTTGTATGTACAGTGACATTCTCCTCTGTTTATTCCCCCAGTGTCTTATTTTTTTAATTTTGTCTTCAAAGAAGCTTTAGGTTACAGAAAAGTCATGTACAAAATATAGGGGATTCCCATATACCCAACATCCTCCCCCTTTTCCTCTCTCCCCCACTAATGACATTTTACATGTGGATGGTACATTTGTTATAACTGATGTACAAATATTGAAATATTGCGACTAACTATGGTCAATGATTTACATTATGGTTTACATTTTGAACCATACACTTTTATACATTTTGACGAAATTTAACATGACCTGTATCCATCATTGCAAGATCATGTAGAACAAGTCCATCACCCGAAAAATGTCCCATGTTCCATCTATTCTATTCCTCCCTCCGCCTTCCCTCAGGACCCATGACAACCACCAAGCTTCACTCTTTGAAGAACAAGATTCATAGTTACTTGCAACAATACTGAGGGCATGACATACTGGCCTGTCTTCCCCTATTAGGCACTGCCTATGCTCTTGAGAGATCCCCACCTCTCTATTTGAGAACGTAGAAGGATGGGAGCCCAACACCTTCCCGCTCTTTGTGTGGGTCTCCACCCACTGATACAATACACTATGGCAAGATGAACACTCACATGCTCCCTAAAAGCCTGCCCCAGGTGTGCCCTGACCCACATGACCCCCACCTCCAACACCCTAAGCCAGTAACCCTCCCCTGCCATATTTGCCAAAAGAACATTCTCAACGTTATAGTTTCAAGCACATACCTGCAAATCCCCAGAGTTTACCTGCTCCCTCACACAACCCTCCCCCAAGTTCCATGGACAGTCCAAACCCCCTCTCCACCCTACCCCTCCCCACAAACCAGCACTGCCCAACTCAATAACATCACAGCACCACTGTCATGCCCATCTACATCCTTTCACCTTATCATAGAATTGAGAGTTCTGATACAGATCCTCACATATACAGTCAGCTGATATTTGACAAGGCCACCAAGCCAGCTCAACTGGGAGAGAATGGCCCCTTCAACAAATGGTGCTTGGAGAACTGGATATTCATATCCAAAAGTATGAGAAAGGAAGATTATTTCATACCTTATACAAAAATTAACTCAAGATGGAGCAAAAATCTAAATATAAGGGCCAAGACCATAAAGATCTTGGAAGATAATGTAGGGAAGCACCTACAGTATTAGGAAAAGATTTCATGAACTTTACACCCAAAGCATGAGCACCGAAAGAAAAAACAGATAAATAGGACCTCCTCAAAATTAAAAACTTTTGCACCTCAAAGGAGTTTGTCAAGAAAGTGAAAAAGCAGCTTACTCAATGGGAGAAAATATTTGATAACCATATATCTGATAGGCGCCTAATATCCAGCATATAAAAAGAAATCTTACACCTCAAAAATAAAAAGACAAACAACCCATTTAAAAAGTGGACAAGGGATTTGAACAGACACTTCTCCAAAGAAGAAATACAAGTGGCTAAAAAGCACATGAAAAGATGCTCAACATCACTAGCTCTTAGGGAAATGCAAATTAAAACCACAATGAGATATCATCTTACACCCATTAGATTGGTGGCTATTAAAAAAAACAAACCAGTATGTTGGAGAGGATGTGGAAGAATGGGAACTCTTATCCACTGCTGGTGGGAATGTAGAATGGTGCAGCCATTGTGGAGGACAGTTTGGCAGTTCCTCAAGAAAGCCAGCTGTAGAATTGCCATATGACTCACCAATCCCACTGTTGGGTATATACCCATGTATTAGTCAGCCAAAGGGGTGCTGATGCAAAATGCCAGAAATCGGTTGGCTTTTATAAAGGGTATTTATTTGGGGTAGAAGCTTACAGTTACCAGGACATAAAGCATAAGTTACTTCCCTCACCAAAGTCTGTTGTCATGTGTTGGAGCAAGATGGCTGCTGACATCTGCCAAGGGTTCAGGCTTCTTGGGTTCCTCTCTTCCTGGGGCTCTGTTTCTCTCTGGGTTCAGCTGCTGTGATTTTGCCACAAGGCCAGCTGTAGATTATCAGGTGAATGGTTCTGTCTCTCTCCCTGGAGCTTCTGCTGTATCTAAGGAGCTGTCTCTATTTCTCTATTCTTCTGTGTCCTTCTCCTGTGTGTTCAATTCCCAGGCTCTAGCTCAAAACTCCAACTCTCTTCTCTGCCATGTAGTTTTCTCTGTGAGTCCCTGCCTACCAAGGGGACAGGGACTCAACGCCCCACTGATGGGGCCCAATCAAAGTCCTAATCATAATTTAATCACGCCTAGGTACAGAGCAGTTTACAAACATAATCCAATATCTATTTTCAGAATTCATGAACAATATCAAACTGCTATACTCCACCCTCTGAATTCCAAAAAGACATTACAATATTCAAAAAACCTAAATCTACATTGCTGAGTACAAAATCATATCATGATCAGTTTAAAGAAATACAGTTTGTCTTGGGGCAAAATCCAGTCTGGATGTAAACCTCTGAAACTTACAAAACCATTTATCTGCTTCCAGCACACAAATGGACAGACAAAGGATAAACATTTTCATTACCATAAGGAGAATTTGGGAGGGAAACATGAGTCATGGGTCCTCTACAGTTTAGTAAACCTGCAGGGCTTACTTCATTAGATGTCAAAGTCTGAGAGTCATTCTTAAGACGATGGTTTCTTCTCCCTGGGGTCTCATGAGGATCCACCCGTTTCCACAGGCTTGCCCAATGGCCATTTAACTTGGTTTCACCCTCATCAAGCATCTGTGGTGAACAAGCTCTAGACCTTACCCTCCAAGAGCATTGGGGTGATTGCCACACTTTACTCAAATTTTGGGTGAGAGTCTTAACCCCCTTAGTTCAGTAAAGTGAAGACAAGATTTTCCCTAACATTTAGCATACAGGCTCAACCTTCTCAAAGCAACGAGTTGACCACCTGGCCTTCCCTAATCCATGGGGACAGGCACACCCCTCTCAGACCCATTGGGTGCTGATCTTAACTGCCCTAATCCTTGAGGAATGTGCCCCACCCTCTCTGTACCTTGGGGTGGCAAAACTCTCCCTGAACATCATGTGGAAACATCCATCCTCTTCAACTGCTGGGGCAAACTCATCTTCTCTGTACACATGGGTGGGGTTTCTCTCTTGGCCCAAGACAATATCCTTTTTTTTTTTTAAGATTTATTTATTTATTCCCCCCACCCCTTGTTGTTTTTTGTGTGTTCACTGTCTGCTCTCTGTGTATTCTTCTGTGTCTGCTTGTTTTCTCTTTAGGCAGCACTGGGAACTGATCGTGGGACCTTCCAGCGTGGAGAGAGGCTGTTCAATCTCTTGCACCACCTCAGCTCCCTGATTTTCTGCATCTCTTATTGTCTCTTTTCTGTGTTTCTTTTTGTTGTGTCATCTTGCTGCACCAGCTCTCCATGTGGGCCCGCACTCCGTGCAGGCCAGCACTCTGTGTGGGCCAGCTTGCTGCACAGGCCAACTTGCTTCTCACCAGAAGGCCCCAGGAATCGAACCCTGGACTTCCCATATGGTAGATGGGAGCCCAATCACTTGAGCCACATCTGATTCCCCCAAGGTGAAGTCTTAAATCTCAGCTTCCACGGTTTTCTTCTTAAAGCTGTTTCTTCTTCAATCTCTCCTTTCCATGACCCTTTTATTCCAGGCTGACAGAAATTTTGTTCATACAGGTTTCTCAAAAAGTTTGTTGGTTTAGCATGCAGCAAGCAGGGGTCCAAGCCATCAGACAGAAGACTTTCCACAAGTCTTTCCGAGATAACTGCATCTTCAATCCCGATTTACAAGTTCCAAGTTTAATTAAGTCCTCAAATGGGGCATTATCATCTGGGGTCTTGATTTCCAGAGACCTGGAAGTTCCTGAATCAGTTTCTGTTTTTTTTTTGTGTGTGTGTGTGTGTGTGCCCAACAGTTCAGGTCTCAGCTTATCTTGCTCACCTACCATTTTGCTATAAGCTGCAAGGAGAACAAGCCGCATTCTCTGGGTTTACTTTGGAAAGTTCTTCAGCTAAATGCCCAGGCTCACCATTTTCAAATTCTGCCTTCCATAAAACACTAGGAATTAATCTTGCTAAGTTCTCTGCAACTTTAAAACACAGATCACTTTTCTTTCAGTTTCCAATAAGAGTTTCATCATTTACTACTAAGGTTTCATAAAAAGTCTTTTCAAAGCACTCTTGGCCTTTTCCAACAAGCATCTCACAATTCCTCCAAAAAATACCCCTTACCCATTTATAAAACTGTTTCAACATTTTGTTAATTGCAAAAGGACAACCCCACTCCTGATACCAAATTCTGTATTAGTCAGCCAAAGGGGTGCTGATGCAAAATACCAGGAATCTGTTGGCTTTTATAAAGGGTATTTATTTGGGGTAGAAGTTTACAGTTACAGGCCATGAAGCATAAGTCACTTCCCTCACCAAAGTCTATTGCCATGTGTTGGGCAAGACGTCTGCCGATGTCTGCCAAGAATTCAGGCTTCTTGGCTTCCTCTCTTCATGGGGCTCTGTTTCCCTCCAGGCTCAGCTGCAGTGCTCTTGCCACAAAGCTGGCTTTAGACTATCTGGTGAATGGCTCTGTCTTTCTCCCCGAGTTCTCTGCCCTGTCTATGGAGCTCTCTCTATTCCTCTGTGTTCTTCTCCTGTGTGTTCACTTCCTGGGCTCCAGCTCAAAACTCCAACTCTCTTCTCTGCCATGTAGTTTTCTCTGTGAGTCCCTACTCACCAAGGGGGCAGGGACTCAGCATCTTACTGATGTGGTCCAATTAAAGCCTTATCATAATTTAATTACACCCAGGTACAGACTAGTTTGCAAAAAATCCAATATGTATTTTCAGAATTCACACTGCTACAACCTAGAAGAATTGAAAGCAGGAACACAAAGAGATATATGCACACCAACGTTCACAGCGGCATTATTCACTATTGCCCAAAGTTGAAAACAACCCAAATGTCCATCAACAGATGGATAAAGATATTGTGGTATACACATACAATGGAATATTACTCAGCTGTAAGAAGGAGTGCATTAACACACAGGGTAACATGGATGAATTTTAAAGACCTTATGTTGAGTGAAGCAAGCCAGGCATTGAAGGCCAAATATTACATGACCTTACTGATATGAATTAAGTAAATTGAGCAGACTCACAGAGCCTGAGTCTGGAAGATAGGTTTACAGGAGACAGCAAGGGAGTAGAAGGTTGTGAGCCAATGCCTATATGGACAAAATCTACATATAATTTTAACATATCCATGAAGGCACTAAGTATGGTAACTAAAATCAATGCTGTAACAGACTCTGCGTTGGTCCTAATTCTGACATAGGGATCTACTGCATAAAAGACTACTGGAGAAGGATTTAGAAACACCAGTGTAGGGAAGTGGACGTGGCTCAATCGATAGGGCTCCTGTTTACCATATGGGAGGCCCCGGGTTCGATTCCCGGGGCCTCCTGATGAAGGCAAGCCAGCCCACGTGGATCAGTGAGCTGACGCAGCAAGACGACCCAACAAAGGGAGACAAGCAGACACAGAAAAACGCACAGCAAATGGACACAGCAAGCACAAGCAGCAAGGGGGGGATAAAAAAAAAAAAAAAAAAAGAATAAATTACTTAAAAAAAAAGAAAGAAAGAAAGAAAGAAACACCAGTGTAGCTGACACAGACCACAATAACAGCCTTTGAAAATCCTGCAAGCAGAAAGGTTATAGGAGCTGGTGATGCATCAACCCTTGCCACCACGCAGTTACCCTTCCACCTTTGTCTATGCCACAGGGTTAGTCACCTGATAGTCACATCAAAAGCTCTCCCAGTGACGGGAGCAGAACTTAATCAGGGTCCCCAAAGGTTTGAGAGCCAGCACATGGGCCTGTTTGTAGAGCTCCCAGGTGTGGACACATCTGTCTCCTCTCCCCACATTCTTCCTCTGGCCCAGGAGGGAAACAGATTCAAGGGTCTTTTTATTAGTCAAAGGGCTGCTAATGCAAAGTACCAGAAATCTGTTGGCGTTTATAAAGGGTAAAAGCTCACAGTTACAAGGCCCTAAACAGTCCAACTCAAGGTTGCTTTCTCACCAAAGTCAGTTGCCATGTGGTGAAGCAAGATGGTCACTGATCTCTGCCTGGTCTCTCCTTTCCTCCCAGGCTTCCAGTCCTCTCTCTCTCCTGGTTAAGGCTTGTCTCTCAGGGCTTCCTATATCAGTCTTGGCTGTCTTCTCAAGGTCAGCTGTAGGTTATCAGGCAAATGATCTATCTTTCCCTGGGGCCCCAAGATCAAACATGACAGAGTTCTCTCTCTTCTGGTGTGTCTTCTTGAGTAACCAAAGGGGAAGGGACTCAATCTGAGTCATGCCTTACTGACGTGGTTGAATCAAAGCCCTAATCTCAACAGGCAGCTTAATCAAAGACATCTCAGCTGAATCTAATACAATGAAAGGGTATTAGTTTACAACATATTCTTTCTCTTTTTGGGACTCATAATCTTAAACTGTTACAGTCTTATACCAGGGTTTCCCAAGCAACTCCTTTGGTTCTTCAGCCTTCTAATCTTGGGGTAATCAAATTTTTCTCTTACATCCCTTTCTTCATACCTTCCCATCAGAACTTAGTGTTGGGGGGGAAAGTGAGGGAGAGTTAGTCTCTGGAAAAGGAGCCACAGACCAGAAGGGCACAAAAATTCCTTACGGCCTCCATAACATTCTAGGCCATTAAGCACAATTTAAACTATTTAAGAGAATATAAACCATAAGAAGCAAGTTCTCAGAACACAATGAAATTAAACTAGAATTCAGTAACAAAAAGACAGCTGGAAAACATTTATTAGAGATTAAACAAATGTAGTAAAACATAGGTCAAGGAAGAAGTCTCAAAAAATTAAAAATATCTTGAGCTAACTGAAATTTATCAAAATATGAAAAGCAGCAAAAACTATGCTTAAAGAGGATTTATAGTAGTAAATGCAGATTTTATGAAGGAAGAATGATGTAAAAACTATAATCTAAGCTTCCACCTTTGGAAAATAGAGAAAGAACTATTTACGCCCAAAGCAAGCATAAGTAAATAAATAATAAAAATAAAAACATATGAAAAAAACCAGATATGACATTTTAAGCAGGGAACAATAGAGAAAATTAACAAAGCCAAAGTCTTGTTTTTTGACAAGGTTGATAAAATTGATAAACCTCTACCCAGGCTTAACAAGACAAAAGAAAAGAAAAGTTATCTCTAACAGAAATGAAAGAAGGGTCATCACTACTGATCCCATGGATATCAAAAGTTATAAAGGGGGAAGCGGATGTGGCTCAGGTGACTGAGTTCCTTCCTATCACATAGGAGGTCTGAGTTCAGTTCCCGGGGCCTCCTGGAGAAGATGAGCAAGATGGCAAGCTGATGCGACAGGGTGATGCAGTGAGATGACTTAACCAAGAGATAGTGAGGAAACACAATGAGAGACGCAACAAAGCAGGGAGCAGAGGTGGCTCTGGCGATTAGGCCTCTTTCTTCCACATGGGAGTTCCTCGGGTTTGGTTCTGGGTGCCTCTTAGAAAGAGAAGACCAGAACACAACAAAGGGACACAGCAAATGCACACAATGAAGGGGTGGGGAAAAATAAATAAATAAAATAAAATGTTTAGAAAAAAGTAATAAAGGAATATTCTGAATTAAGCCTATCTTACAATTTGTTAACTTAGATCAACTTAGATCAAGTACCAAACTTACACAAGAAAAAATATAGATCATCTTAATAGGTCTATATCTATTAAGGAAATTAAACCAATAATTAATAATCTTCCAAAGAAGAAAACACCATATTCAGATGGTTTCAATAGTGAATTCTATCAAGAGAGAAATAATACCAAATCTCCACAATCTCGTCTAAAAAATAAAAGCAGAGGGATCACTTCCTAACTTTCTATGAAGCCAGGATTACCCAAATACCAAAATCAAATAGGGACCTTAGAAGAAAGGACTACTGAAGCCCAATATCTCTTATGAACATGTGTGCGAAAATCCTTAAGAAAATATTAAGATATTGAATCCAACAATGTATAAAAAAAATTGCATGCTATAAACAACTAGAATTTAATGCAGCTACACAAAGCCCATTTGAATCAATCAAAACCCAATTCTATCCTTCAAAAATCAATTAATCAACCACATAAATAAGCTAAACAAGAAAAATCATACAATCATATAAAGAGACACAGAAATAATGGAAAATCCAGTACTGTATCATGATAAAAACTCTCAGCAATCAAGGAATAGTGGAAACTTTTGCTCAAATTCATAAAGAGCATCTTTAAAAACCAAGAACTAACACTGAACCTATTGGTGAGAAACTGGACATGTTCCCTACAATTCAGGAAGAAGGCAAGGGTATATCCTCTAAGCACTCCTACTCAACACCTTACAGGGAGACCTAGTTAGTTCAATGGGACAGGAAAAGGGAGTAAAAGGAATACACATTGGGGAGGAAGAAATAAAACTATCTTTATTCATATATGACACAATTATCTTTGTAGAAAATCCTAGTGTATTCACAAAAAAGTCCAGGTATCAATAATCAAGTGTAGCAGTATCATAGGATAAAAAAAATAATATACAAATGCCAATTGTTTTTGTATCTAACAGCAACAAAAACTTGAAATAAAAAAAAAAAAAATTTATAATGGCACCAGTAATGGATTGCATTTTGTCTCCTCAATAGACTCATTCAAGGCCTAATCCCCAGTACCTCTGAATGTGATCTTGTTTTAGAATTAGGGTCATTACAGATGGAGTTAAGCAAGTTAAAATGAGCTTGTACAGGTATAAGATGGACTCTTAATCCAATATGACTGGTGTTCCTGTAAGAAGACACAGATGTCAGATCAGAGGGTAACACCTAAAGATAGAATGCCATGCATTCCTGGCAAGCCACCACTAGAAACCAGGAACAGAGTCTTCCTTACAGACCTTGAAGGAAGCATCACCCCTGCCAGCACACTGATTTCCGACTTCTGGCCTCCAGGACAATGAGACAATACATTCATATTTTTTTAAGTCACCAGATTGTGACATTTGTTACTGCAGCCATAGCAAAGTAAGGCAGCACCAAAAATGAAATACATAGGCATTAATCTAACAAATATAAACAGGATCTATATGCAAAACTTCAATAAGCTGAAGAAAGAAATCAAAGAAGAGCTGAATAAATGGAGAGATAGTCCATGCTCATGAGTTGAAAGACTCAATATTGCTTAGATGTAAATTATTCATAACTTGATTTGTGGATTCAGCATAATCCTGATCAAATCTGAGGAGATATTTAGTAAGATAGACAAATTAATTCTAAATGTTATATGGAAATGCAAGACATCTAGTATAGCTAACATAATCCCGAAGGACAAAAGCAGATTTGCAGGGCTCACATTATCCGATTTCAGTATTTATTATAAAGCTACATTAATCAAGACACTATGGTGTTGAAGAAGGTTTGGTTTTGAAACAGAATAGGGAACCAAGAAATGTACCCACATAAACATACTCAATTAATGTTGAGAAGGTGCAAAGCAGTTCAATGGAGACAGAATAGCATTTCAACAAATGACACTAGAAAATTAAACATTCAAACACAAATAAATAATAATTTCCCAAATTTAATGCATGACATGAATATGCACATTCAAGAATTCCAATGAACCCCAAACAGGAAAAACTTGAAGAGAACCATGCCCAGACACATAGCTGTCAAACTGTTGAAATCAAGGACAAGGCAAGAATTCAAAATTTGCAAGACAAAAATAATTTGTTCTGTACAAGGGAGTCCCAATAAGATTAAGTGACCCGACCCGCGGGTCAGTCGAACCAAAACCTGAGAGAGGGAGCGGGAATAAAAAGGACAAGAGACACGAAGAATGGAGACAAGACGGGATTCTGATCAAGTCTCATTTATTGGGAATAAGTTGTGGGTATATATAATGTTTGAGGAAGCCTCCTGATTGAATGCTGAAAGTCAGAGCACAAAGGGCCAAGTATCCAAAAAGCATGCCTGCTAGAAAAGAAACATCAGCAAACGTTCCCAAGGACTCCACACACTGCAGACGTCAATGGGAGGAAGCAGAGCGGGATGAATCCACCAATAAGAAGTTATTGTATAAATCCCTAATCTGTAGATACAGGAACCGGCAGTGTTCCCACACATCATGCAGAGGAACTAACAAAAGATGCCCTACCCCTGTTATCTCAGTAAGTATAGAGAAATAGAATTTTAGCACAGAATGGTGTTAGCACACAAGATGGCCATAATAATAC
This sequence comes from Tolypeutes matacus, assembly GCA_026826555.1. Lineage (NCBI taxonomy): Eukaryota > Metazoa > Chordata > Mammalia > Cingulata > Chlamyphoridae > Tolypeutes > Tolypeutes matacus. Next base: position 525,888 of record JAKSZT010054519.1, read on the forward strand.
TGGTGTCAGGGGCAGCTTCCCACAATTAAGTGCATATTTCTCATCAGAAACCATGGAGGTAGAAGTTTGTTGTATGAAATTTCTAAAGTGCTGAAAGAAAACAATTGCCATTTGTTTTAGGTTCTCTGGCTGTTCAAGCAAATACTATGCAATGAATCAGCTTAAACAATGTGAATTTGTTAGCTCATGGTTTTGAGGCTAAAAGAAAGCTCAAATCAAGGCATCATCAAGGCAATGCTTTCCTCCTGAAGACTGGCGTTCTGGGGCTGGCTGCTGATGATCCCGGGTTCTTGGCTTCTCTGTCACATGGCAATGCACATGGTGACCTCTCCTGGCCTTTTTATTCTCTTCCGGGTTCTGCTGAATATCAGCTTCTGGCTGCTCCCTATGGTTTTCTCTTTGTCTGAATTTCTTTCTGCTTATAAGGACTCCAGTAATAGAATTAAACCATATTGATTGAAGTGGCCATACCTTAACTGAAGTAACCTCATCAAAAGGTCTTATTTACAATGAGGCCATACCCATAGGAATGGATTATGTATAAGAACATGTTTTTTTTTTCTGGGGTTACATACAATTCCAAATCTCCACATTTCATCCTCTGGATGCCAAAAAGACATGTTCTTTCTACATGCAAAATAATTCATTCCATCACAACATCCCAAAAGCCTTACATTATTGCAGAAATAATGCTAAGTCTCATCAAAATCAGTTATGGGTGTGGTCTTGTCCTAGGGCACAATTCCCTCTGTGGACATGTGAAATCTAGAAAACAAGTTATCTCCTTCTAATATACAATGCAGGGACAGGCATAGGATAGACATTCCCATTCCAAGATGGAGAAATTGGAAGGAAAACAGAGGTAATGGGTCCCAAATTCTGAAACCCAGCAGGGCTAACTCCATTAGATTCCAAGGACTGAAATTCAACTATAAATCGATGCTTTGCTCTCTGGGCCTGAGGGAGTGAAGCTCTACCCCTTCCAAGTGCTTGCACAGCAACCATGCTCTCCCCAAACACTGACCTGAAGGAGCTACCCACCCAAACCATCAGGATAGCAGCTAGTCTCTCTGCAAACCTGGGGCATAGGCCCCTTCCTTACTGAGCATGGGGTGGTGGCCAGGCTTTTTGCTAATTCCGGAGCTCATGTGGCATCATCCCTGAGCACGGGGGTGGCAGCACTCTCCCTGAATGGGATGGAAGGCCCACACCTTCCAAGAACTGGGGCAGATGACCTGCCCCCTTCAAGCAAATGGAACAGACCTGTCCTCATTCCACTCCTGGTACCAAAATTTGTTTTAGTTTCCTTGGCTGCTCAAGTAAATACCATGAAATGGGTCATCTGAAAAAATGGGAATTTATTAACTCATGGTTTTGAGGCTAAAAGAAATTTCAAATCAAGTTGTCCTCAAAGTGATGCTTTCTTCCTGAAGACTGGCGGTTGTTGCCAGTGATCCTTGGTCCTTGGCTCCTCTGTCACATGCAATGCACATGGTGGCCTCTCCTGGCCTCTTTGTCCTCTTAGAGGCTCCATTAACTTTCAGTTTCCAGCTTCTCCCTGTGGCTTTCTCTGTCTGAATTTTATTCTGTTTATAAGGACTCTAGTAATAGGATTAAGACGCTTCCTGATTCAGTTGGGCCACACCTTAACTGAAGTAACCTCATCAGAAGGTCCCACTTACAATGGGTTCACACCCATAAGAATGAATTAAATTTAAGAACATATATTTCTGGGGGTATGTATGCTCCAAATCACCACACAAACCAAGAATTTTATATCCAGTTTATCAAAAAAGGGGGCTGAAGTAGAGGTAGAAATTCTTTCTGATGCTGAAATAATCATTTCTCCCTTTAAGGCTTTCAAATAATTGGACAAAGACTTATCTTAGTACTGAAGGCAATCTCCTTTGTAGATTGTAGAAGAGATCAGCTACAGATACCACCAACTGACTGATGATTTAAATCCATAAAATATCCTCACAGCAACAATCAGGACAGTGCATGCTTGACAAAACAAGTTGACAGCATAACCTACCCAAGTTGACAAACTTAACCCTCAGAAAAACAAAATAGCAAAATGAGAGAAGAAAGTTTTCCATTATCAGTAGTTAAATTTAAATGTAAATGGATTAAACTTTCAAGTCAAAATGTAGAGATGGAAAAAGTAGATAAAAATCTGACCCACCTATATGCTGTATACAAGAGATTCATCTTAAACTCAGAGACACAAAGTAGACGGAAAGGTAAGTATGGAAAAATATATACCACGCACATAGTTACCCAAAAGAGAGCTGAGGTAGCTATACTAATATTTGGTAAAATAAACTTTAAGACAAAAAAAACACAAAAAACCAAAAAAACCTGTTACAAGAGACAAGAAAGTCGCTATATACTGATAAAGGGGTTAATTCAATAAGAAAACATAACAATTTTATGTATTTATGCACCTAATGGCCATGATCCAATGCATATGAAGTAAAGATTGATAGATTCGAAGGGAGAAATAGATGGTTCAGCATTAGTAACAGGAGACATCAATGCACCAATTTCAATAATGGATAGTACATCTAGCAGTAGTTTGATAACAAAGTAGAAGATTTGAATGATATCATAAACCAAATATATATATATATATATACAGTGAGATAAAGGGGATGCGGACTAGTCCTCCTGGGAACACAGAAAGGACAAGGGAGGGGGAGCTCAGCCACCTGACACCCTCCCCTGCCCGGAAGGCAAACACCTGCCTCTTCATCTCGCCCACGTTATAGTGGAAGCATCCTTTTTCAGGGGGTTGCATGCATGTTTCTGGGTCAGGACATGATATTTTGCTAAGGCAGTGGTGAGGCCCCTGCACGGGAAAGGAGGGTTATAAGTCTCTCCAATGCAGAGTATTTCAACTACAAGAAAGCCATGAAGTTCTTGTAGTTGTGATTGTATGGCAGAAAGTGGCAAATTTATTCTTGTGAAAACTGACCAATATTAGGTGAAAAATATGACAGTTCCTAACCAAATAGTGGCTCCTACAATAAAAAAGCCAGTTTCCATCCAGATCCTTCTACAAGTAAATGTCTTTAACAGGGGGCCAAGATGGTGTTACTGTAGGAGGGCACACACTGCAAGCTCCCAGAGCAAGGCGGGTTGTGGACGGGGGCCTGCCCGGGGGTCTGTGCTGTGCACGCCTGGACATCCGATAACACAGTGATGAAAGGAAAAAGAGAATATATATATATATATTTTAAAAGGCATTTCTTTTGCTTTTTTCCCCACTTTTTTGAATGTCCCAATCTTCTAATTATATTTTGTTTTGTTTTGTTTTTTGCTTGATTGTTTGTTTGGTTTTTTTTCTTTTTTTTTCCTGAGTTTCCTTATGTTTGTCTCTTGCATGTAAGCTTATCATTGTTGTTTCTTTTTCCTATTAAGTGTATTTGATTATTTTATGGACTACATGTTCATGGAAGATTTAGATCACAGAAGGGTTACAATGGGTCCTGCAGGGGATTATTGGTGGGGGGTGTCTGGGAGGGGGGATTCATGGGAGTAAGTTCATCCGAATATACATGAAAGATATACAAAATTGTTCAAATAGATAAAAAAGTAAAATAAATAAATACATCTTTTTTTTTTAAAAAAAAAAAAAGGACATTAGTGCTTCATGCTTAGATTTTCTCACTGAGAGGGGAGTCAGCATCTTCAGTGAAGAGTGAGGAAGGAGAGACCTTGGAGTTTGGACAAGAGAGAAGGTGGCATGGAAGAGTTGTCCTGGAGCATCAAGGAGAGGATACCCTTAGCACAAAGGCACACTACAGTGGGGCAGAAATCAGGGCTTCGGAATTTGAGGAGGTCCCCATCACCAGGATCTTGTTATGTGGTGTGTCTGTTTCCACCTGCACTTGGCTCAGCACCTGCAGCTAGGGATGGGGTCTGCTGTGAGGACGGACAAACACAATGCCCTTCATGCCGAGTGTTGAGGGTTTGCGTGTGCAAAGAGCAATGATGGTGGGAAGGATGGAGAACATGGACTTCCAGGTGGAATTCAGTGGTTTCAGGAAAGAGAGCAGAGGGGAGCAAGGTTGTGAGAGAAGAGGTGGTGGGCAGAGAGAGAAGTTCTTGAATTTGGGATTTTGGAGGGAGACATTTTTGAAAGTCTAGTGAGTGCAGTCCTTCATAAAGTTATATGATGTTGTGAACAGGACAGGATTTTGGAGTAGAAATAGTTTCAAGAGATTTAAAGAACAGAGAATTAGAGGTATCATCCAGATGCATTTTTAAATTATCAAGCTTGAGCTCTGAAGCTTATCAAAGAGAATGAAGTGCATCTGGAAAGCTTCAATGAAGGCAGTGGAGTAACCCTAACATCTGCAGATAATGACAGGAAAGCCGGGTAACTAGTGGAGATGTGCAGTTATATGACGGTGAAAGCCGATAGGGGGGAGGTGGGAAGAAATGAGAGGTGCCTGTAATTGACCTTGAGCCCCTAATGATGAAATGTTCCAATTGTATGTGGGATATCAGAGAGAGAAAAAGTCACTCTTTGAGTTTCAGGGGCAGTGTTCCCTGGAGGAATCATGCTGCAGTTAGTATAGGAAGGTAGAGAGAATGTTCGGAGGTGAGATTGAGGTATATGGGATTTGGCTTATTACTCTCTGAGGATTCCAGAAGTAGCAGGAAGGAATTTAGGAAGGAAGGTGATTGCTGGTAGAGCCAGAGAGGGGCTGCAGTGCATCCAGTGGCTGTTCAAGCCCAGCTCATGACAGCCTAACTCAAGAGTCCTGGGCAGCTGGGGTGGGGGGGACAGACGTGGACAGGCCTTCGTCCTGATAGACCCAGAGCAGTACGAGATTGTGAGTTTTGGACACAGGTAGAGGAGGCAGGTCTTGCTGTGTCCTCATAGATGTCTGGGGCTGGTGGTGATGAGGGTCAGGACTCGGGATGGTGGCCCGTCACATGTCACAGCCTGTAGCTTCGCAGCTGTACTGCTGGTGGTGACATATGGGGGCAGCTGGACTTTAGAGGATGGCCTTGCTTGAGATTCTCTGTCGATTGTGGGGATTCTCAGCCGAGAGAAGAAAGTTAGCGTTGTATCTGAATGGGGCCATGCATGTGAGAGGAATTATTCAAAATATCTGATTTGCTAATGATGACCTGAGAAAGTCTTGGCTTGAGAAGATAAATGTTTATTTTCTGATGTAGAATGTATTCTTCAAATTGGGGGTAATTTTGGGAGATATGGACTTAAATATCTGTGCTAGTTTATCTGAATCCATAGTTCATAAAACAAACTTTAATCCCATGCATTTTAATGAATTAATTCTATAGTTTTGCGTCTTCACCTTTATAACTTCACCTGTGGTGGAAGGAATCAGATCCAGTGAAGGATATCAAGGAGGCGACCTGGTCACATGTGTTATTTGATGTTTAGAGAGTGGGAACAGTGAACACATCAGCAGCCACCACTCCAAGCTTTGCACATTTCCAGGCTGCCAAATTGGGAACTTCAATACATTCTCTTATGAGAGTCTGCTGTTACAATAAACAAACACACAAACAAAACAACACACAAAGTTGACTTAAAGCTCAAAGGCATTTGCCTCTCCATCTGCCTGTGCACAAGCACTAGGCTGTGGGCTCTGTAAGAATATACAGTGAACCTGCAGGCAGGGAAGTTGTCCTCGGAGCAGCAGAAAGAGGAGGGATGGGGGAGACTATGAAGTCAGGAGAAGAAGGTTCAGGATGATTTACATCCTCAGGTTGTGTGGATCTGATCTGTTCTAAGAATGGCTCCAGTTGTGCTATAACCATGGAACCACTGATTCTTTAATATGAAAAATGAAGTAAATGTAATTATTAATATTTTCTTTAAAGGGTAAAAAGCATTTAACAAACATAAATTACATTTTTTGGTGAATATTGGCTCTATTATATATGAAGTTAAATTTCTTGATCATGTGTTAACTCTCAGCATTTTGCTAAAAATGGACTGTATAGGATTCAATTTCCCCATCAAAACACTGAGGTCATTTTGAAAATATCCCCAAGCAAATGTGGCTATTTGAAATGACCCAGCTCCTTTGATAATTATCGGTCATTCTTAGTGAAGCAGAGAAAGTGAGGAGCTTCCTGTCCTTTAATTTAACTTCCTAGTTAAATTAAACATAGGTTCAGATTTTTCCAATCTTCCAGTGTTATTAGCCAGGAGGCATCTAAATATGTTCTTTTTCTCAGAAGGTCTGCAGAGTCCCCATCTTTGATAGAGAATTTCCTACTTGAGCTAGAGATGCAAGCAATAGAGATTCAGTAAAATGCGTTGTTTGATAATGCTGTTTTACACTCTATCCATGTACAGTTACATAGATATGCACATGCATATGTGCAGATATGTATAAGAGCATGTGCTATGTTCTTATATATGACATATTATACATCAAATTTTACACAAATTCAACTTGCTTCCTCTCTGCAAGTAAAATTAATATATTTCTTTTTTAAAATTACTAGCAGTGACTAAGAATTCCTTAAACTGATATAATGAGGACTTTGTAAAAAGTGGGACATTGGGAGGGCTGGAGAGATCCTTGGGCGTAGGACAATTTACCAAAAGAAAGGGCAGTGTTGAGCCTTTGCCATTCAACCCTCACAGCAGCTGAGTGAAGGTAGCACTATTCAAGAAAATAGATTAGGTAGGGCAATGATTAAGAGTTTATTAGGGGGAAGCGGCTGTGGCTCAATCAGTAGGGCTCCCATTTACCATATGGGAGGCCCCGGGTTCGGTTCCCGGGGCCTCCTGGTGAAGGCAAGCCTGCCCGCACGGCGTGGTTAGCTGACCCAGCGAGCACAAGCAGCAAGGGGGGGATAAATGAATAAGTAAATAAAATCTTTTAAAAAATATTAAAAAAAAAAAAAGAGTTTATTAGGCTAATAATTTAAGAATTGGGCTATGATGATAGAATCCAAATCAAAATGCCAGCAGCAATTTTGCAGAATTGGAGAAGTCTATTCTCAAATTTACACAGAACTATAAGGGTCTCCAAATAGTGTTAGCAAAAAGAGTAACAAAGTTGGAGAACTCACACTTACTAATTTGGAAAGGTACTTCCAAGTATAGAAATTAAAACAGTGGGGTACTGGCATCAGGACAATTAGATGAACAAATAGAATTAAAAGTTCGGAAATAGACCCATATCTATGGCCCATTGTTTTTTTATAAAGATTTATTTTTATTTATTTATTTCTCCCCTGCCCCCATTGCTTGCGCTCGCTGCCTGCTCTCTGTGTCTATTCATTGTGTATTTGTCTTCTTGTGGAAGGGAGGCACCCAATTGCCTGAGTCTCCTCCACTCTCTGCTTGTTTTGTCTTTCATCATGTTTTCTCACTGTGTCTCTTTGTTGCATCATCTCATTGCGTCAACTCGCCTCACTAGCCCATCTCATCAGCTTGCTGTCTTGCTCATCTTCTTTTAGGAGGCACTGGGAATTGAATCTGGGACCTCCCATGTGTGTGCTCAAGCAAATGCCCAACTGCTTGAGCCACAGCTGCTTCCCATCTCATTGATTTTTGACAAGGGTATCACTATATGCAATGGAGAAAATATAGTCCCTACAGCAAATGGTGAAAAAGAGTGAATGTGGACCACAACATAATATCAGCACAATGATTATCTCAAGATGGACAAATGACCTAAATATGAGAGCTAAAATCATTGGAAGATTAGATAGGGACAAAACTTCATGACCTGGGATTTGGAAATGGTTTCTTAGATTTTACACCAGAAGCATGAGCAACAAAAGAAACAACAGATAAATTTGATGTCATTCAAATTAAAAACTTTTTTTGCTTCAAAGGACATTATAAAGAAAGTGTAAAGAAAACCTATAGTGTGGGATAAAATAGCTGCAAACCATATATCTGATAAGGGCTTAATATCCAGAAAATATAAAGGGCTTTCACAGTGCAACAACAAAAAGATGACCCAATTAAACTCAACATTTGTGTGATTCAAGGACTTTGTGAAGTATGGAAAAGGCAGCCCACTCAATGGAAGAAAATATTTGGAAACCACATATCTGATAAGGGTTTGATTTCCATGTTATATAAAGAGATCAGACAACTCAACAATAAAAGAGCAAGCAATCCAATTTAAAAATGGGCAAAAGACTTAAATAGATATTTCTCCAAAGAGGAAATACAAATAGCATTAAAGTCTATGAAAAAATGTTCAATATCACTAGTTATTAGGGAAATGCAAGTCAAAGCTACAATGAGATATCATTTCACATCTCATAGAATGGCCATTATTGAAAAAACAACAGAAACTACAAGTGCTGGAGAGGATGTGGAAAAATAGGAACACTCCTCACTGTTGGTGGGTATGCAGGATGGTGCAACCTCTGTGGAAGACAGTTTGATGGTTCCTCAGGGGGCCAGATATAGATTTGCTGTATGATCTGGCACACTGTAGTGAGTAGAACTAACACAGCTGGTTTATAAATGGGATTGTGGTTAAAAAGGGTCGTCTAGGGATGTAAATGTCAATTGAAAGAAAGCTAGAGAACAATCTAGGGACTGATTAATATAGTGAACCTGGAGTGGATGAAGATTGTGGTTAATAATACAAATACAAGAATGTTCTTCTATGAACTAGAACAAATGTACATCACTATTACAAGGTGTAGCCATGGGGCAAGTTGATGTAATTATGAATTCCAAAAATATAACTGGATCATGCTTGTGAACTGATCTGTTAATCTGGGCATGATTAAGTTATGATTAGGGCGTTGACTGGGCCACGTCAGTAGGGCGTTGAGCCCCACCCCTTGGTGGGTGGGTAATCAAATATAAAAGGCAAGGCAAAGGACAGAGGGAACAAGTTTTTGAGAAGCAGTTTTGATGTTGGAGTTTTGATGTTGGAGAGAAGGCCCCAAGAGAATAGAATTGAGCTGTTCACCTGACAGTCTACGGCTGACTTTGTGGAGGCACCAGAGGAGCTAAGTCCTGAGAGAAATGCAGCCCCGGGAAGAGAGGAACCCAAGAAGCCTGAACCCTGGCAAACGCCAGCAGCTGTCTTGCTCCAACACGTGGCAATGGACTTTGGTGAGAGATGATACTTACGCTTTGTGGCCTGGTAACTATGGACTTCTACCCCAAATAAATACCCTTTATAAAGACCAACCCATTTCTGGTATTTCACATTACCATCCCTTTGGCTGACTAATACACAAGGTGATAAGAATATGGAGATGCATGGGAAAATACAATTAATGTAACTTATGAACTATAGGTAATCTTGCATCAGTGTCAAAGAAGGTATTGTGTTAATAATAGGGGGGTATGAAAAAAATGTACCAATTGTATTCTATAGACCATAGTTAGTGGAAATAGTCTGATGATGTTCTTTCATAATCTATAACAAATGTTCCACAACCATGTAAGGTGTTGGTGGAGGGGTGCTGTATGGGAATTCTGCACATTATGCATGATTGCTTTGTAAGTTCACAACTTCTCTAAATATATATATATATATAGAGAGAGAGATAACTCAATTAAAAATGACCAAAGGACTTTAACAAACTTTTTTCCAATGATGATATACAAATGTCCAATAAGCATATGAAAGATGTTTAATGTAAGTAGCCATTAGGGAAAGCAAATCAAAACCACAAAGAGATAACATTTCATACATCAAGAATGGTTATTATTTAAAAAAGCAAAATAACTGATGTTGAAGAGGATGTGGAGAAATTGGAAGTCTAGTGCATTGTTGGTGGGAATGTAAATTAGTGTACCCACTGTGGAAAACAATATGGTATGTTTAGTTTCCTTGCCTGATCAATCAAATACCATGCAATGGGTTTGCTTAAACAGTGGGAATTTATTAGCTCAAAGTCCAAATCAAGGTTCCATCAAGGCAATGCTCTTACTGGAGACTGGTGTCCTAGGGCTGGCTGCAGGTGATACTTGGTTCTGGGCTCCTCTGTCACATGGCAATGCACATGGTGGCCTCTTCTGGCCTCTGAATTCTTTTCTGGGTTCCATTGACCTTCAACTTCTTGCTTCTTGTGGATTTCTTTATTTCTGTTTGAATATGATTCTTCTTATAGAGGACTCCAGGAATAGGATTAAGATCCATCCTGTCTGAGTTGGGTCACACATTAACTGAAGTAACTTCATCAAAAGGTCCGTGTCACCGTGAGGCCACACCCACGGGTGCGGTTTAGGTTTAAGAACATGTTTTCTGGAATTCATCGTTCCACACCACCACATGATATTTCCTCAGAAATTCTATATAAAATTCTATATAAAATTACTCTTGGCCCAGAAACTCTCCTCCTAGTCATATCCCCAAAGAAAGTGAAAACGGGGACTCTGATTCTTTATACCAATATTTATAGCAGCATTGTTCACAATAGTCAAAGGTGGATGCAGCACCAGTGTCAATCAACAAATGGATGGTAAACAAAATGTGTTACTTAGGGGTCGGATGTGGCTCAACTGGTTGGGCGGCCGTCTCCCATATGGAGGTACCCGGGTTCGATCCCCGGGACCTCCTGGTAAAAGAAAAAAAAACAAAAAAACAAAAAAAAAACAAAAACAAAATGTGTTACTTACACATCGTCATTCACAAGAAGAAGTTCGGAGACATGCTGTGAAATAGATAAATCTTGAAAAAAATATGCTTCCTTGCTTCTTCTAGTTTCTGGTATTTACTGATAATTCTTGAAATTCTTTGATTTGTAGATGCCTGACTCCAATTGTTGCTTCCTTCTTGAAATGACTTTCTTCCTGGTGTGTATCCAAATCCCCCCCCTTCTGATAAGGAAGTAGTCATATTGGATTAAGGGTCAATATGAGCATGACCTCATTTTAACTTAACTATTTCATCTGAAATAACCCAATGTACAAATAAGTTCAAATTTACAGGTACCCAGGGTAAGGATTTCATAACCTAGCATATTTCTTCAGGGAGACAATTTGACCTCTAACTTCTATGATCAATGTGTTTTATCCTTGTTGATGTCAACCTTGGTCACCTGGCTGAGGTAATTTTTGTTAAAATCCTTGCTACTCTTTTACCTCTTTCCATGATGCACTCTTTGGAAGGAAACCAGAGCTTTTTGTCTTTGTTGTGTTGTTTACAGGAGAAGTAGGTAACACAAAGGCAGGAATGAGGTGAGATCCCAGGGTATACCATTTGCTCAAAGAAAGAAAAACTAAGACCACACAGGAAAAAAACAATTAAAGAAAAACCATAAACCCCAATTGCTCTTCCTTCCTTCACCCAGTCTTTGCTCTGAGCCCCTGGGGACTGGGCCTCCCTGCTCTGGGGTCCTGGGAAGCCCCTTCTGCCCCGACCCACCTCCGACGCAGGGGAAGGGTGTGTCTGGGCTCACAGCGATTCCCTCACCACGTTCCTCACACAGCAGTGTCCACTGTGTCCTCTGCGGTCTTCTTGCTCAGCCCGGTTCTTTTTTTCATTTTTTAAAATTTTTTTATTGTGGGTAAAAATCAAAATTTTCACAATACATACCAACGTTTGCAAAATCATATATAAATATATATGCATATACGTGCATTTGCTTACAAAAATGTCATTTATGTATATATATAAATATATTTTAAGAGGTGCTTAGATACCCAAAATATTATACGGAACCCACCGGGATTCCCATGTTGCCCACCTCCCACACCTCCCACCACCTCCCACACAAACATCTCCCACAGTGTGGCCCACCACCCTCAATGGAGTTACACATCCTGGGGCCTTGCCACCAACCATAGACCACAGTTCACACAGTAGACCACACTCTCTCCCACTCAGTTCTGAGTGGTGTGTGCTGATTTAAAATGGCCTACATCCGTTGCCACAATGGTACTCAGGACAACCTCCAAATCCCAAAGAAGCCCCTGTATTTCAACTGCTCATCCCCTCCCTGCCCCCAAAGTATCCAGTGGCCACTGGCTCCACCTTATTGTTATAATTTCTTCCATTGCTAGAATCACCATATGTGAACAACAGAATACCATCAAGTCCACTCTAGTCCATAGTTCTTCCCCCAATCCTGAGGGGACTGGGATGGTGATGTCCACTCCACCTCCAAGTGAGAGAGGGCTTATATCCCATAGATATGGTGGGTGGGATGATCCTGCCTGCAGATGCAGGCCCTCTCCATTCCCTGGGATGGCCATTGCCCATCGTTGTCTCCTTGCCAGGTGACTTGGATGAGTCCATTGAGCTGTAGGGTAGGAGTTGCAGCTCCACCTAGATTTCATGCACACCTGGCACATAGGTAGGCGGGAGGCTCCAGTCTCTGGAAGTATACCTAAAAACTCCAGCATCACATATAGGTTTGAATAGAAGGGACTGATGAACCATGTGCAGGGAGGACTTACTTGAGTCCAATTCTGTCACTCTCAGGAGCACAGATTCCAAACACTTGTTTCAGTTTATTCTAATTCTATAGATTTGACTATCTTTGATCAAAACTGGGCCAGGTACCCACAAAAAGGGGAACAGTCCAGTTCCAAAGAGCCAATTCCTCTGTGGTGGTCTTTCTCAATTTCCCCATCCAGATCTTTCCTTGATGTTGTACTGTTGTCCCCTGTCCTCTGGAGACCAAGCACCACCATCTTGCTTCCCTCTGCACTGACTTGCACCTGCCTAGGCCTGGCAAGAGCTTCCTCATGGGCTGTTTGCCACTCCCCTGCTCCTTCTTCTGTGTCCAGCAGGGCCACCTATGTGGGCCTTTTGCACTGCCTCCCGTAGGTTCTCCTGCGACCAGGGCAAGCCCTCCATGTGGACTGTCCATGGCTTTCCCACTCCGCTGTCCTGCCTCTTCTCCCATCACAGGTGGGGTTGCCCTCATGGACCTCCTGCTGTGCTGCAGCTGCACCTTTCCCATGCACTGGCAGCTCTGCTTATTGTCTTGGTTTTCCTGGTGGATGAATGCACATTGCCGCTCTGTACTCTGCTATTTTGGATCCCTCCTCAATGCACTTCTGAAACAGTAATATACAATCTTTTAAAGAAGTTTTTCCTCTATGAATTGAGAAGATTCTCAGACTGCAGTGTATTGATAGGCAAATTGCTTTCTTAGTGGGCAAAGTGCATGGGGGGTGCTGTTAATTTTGGGAAGGTTTAGGGAGTTTCTTTTCCCGATATCCAGGTTATTTACAGTAATCTAAGTACTAGGGCTTTAAATGCCTGGTGCTCAGAGGGTTTACTGGGGCTTATTTAGTTGCAATTTTAGCTTGAGAAGGTTTCTTTTATCTCAGTTCTTTTTCTTTCCAAATAGTTTTGTCTATTTGTTCCCGTAAGTTTGGCTATTTCCAATAGAAAGACGGCCCCTGACCCAGTGCCACAAAGGACAAACACGTCTCTCAGTGAGAAGGTGATTTATTGTGAGTGCACAAGCAAGGTACTGGGGGAATCTTCCCCAAACCAGTTCAAAATGAGAATGGGAGCTAAGGTTTTTGTAGGCAAAAGGAGAGGGGTAGGGAAGAAGACAAACAAGTTCTGCCATGGGTCTTGTGAGAAGGGTGTGTGCAATTTCTCAGTCCTGTGTTGTCTCAAGCACATTCAAATTGTCCTTCGTTTCAGTGGCTAACAAACCACAGTTTAGTAAAGTCTTCATGGCTCCTTTCTCAGCTAACCACTCAAGGATATAAATTTTTTTTTGTCTCTGAGAAAAGTTACAGATTTACACCATTTGTCTGGTTTTAAGCAAAACTGAGATTTGTTTAATACCCTTCAGGGAACTAATTCAGAGAGTAAACTTCTAAAATTAGATTAATAGAAAACTAGCTCAATTAGTGTATTAGAATTTTCAGAGCTGCTTAAGTGAAGAAATTTTAAGTAAGCACATTTTTCCAGCTATCAAATTCCCCCTTGCATTTATACTCTTCTTATTCTTAAGAAGGAATATTTTGTAAGCTTTCCTCATATAAGGAAAATGGGTGAAGGTTTCATCTTCTGTAGTTACTTCCTGCTGATCAGCAGCAACAAAAATTCTCATATCGTTTTGGAGGATGCCCTAGACATAAACCCACAAAGGCAATATAGGGCAACAACAAGGCAAGCATATGGCAAGCAAAATAAAGACAGAACTTAAGAAAGCTATTCTTTCATCTTTTAAGAAAGTTCATTACTACTTAGAAAATGAATCAAGTTTGCCAAGACTTTTTAACATGTTCAATATCTCTCTGCATATAATCCAGAATAGAGGAGATATTACCATATTCATCAAATATGTAGGTACAGCACTTAATACTAATCAATGTGTAAGTTTCTCTTTGAGCTGCAGTTAATAGATCTAAGCTCCAGGTTTGCAATACCATACATGCTGTTCCTCCACGGGAGCAGGCCATAATGCCAGTTGTGTCTGTTTAAGTTCTATTCACATCACTCTGGTAATTATTGCTCCACTTGGTACATCCTTCACACATCCAGCATGCTGCAGCCCCATTGGTCCTTGAGAGCAACCCATCTCTGGCTGGCAAAGCCACAAGAGTCCGAAGCAGCAGCATATTTCCATCTACTTCAGGAGGATGTCTAGAGATGTGGCAGATACCTTTATTGTTTTAGGGATCATAGTGACTGATCTAGCCAATAACTCAAATAGAGAGACACCATGCACAGCACTGGGGCCCTGGTTTAAATGCACAAGAGAGTCTGACAACACTGAAGCCCATCCCTTTTAATTTTTAAAAAAATTTAAATTCACCCTCCCCACCCTGAGATGGCTCCCTTGTCTCTATGCTCGCTCTGTCTGCTCATTGTCTGCTTGTTATGTCTGTTCACCTTCTTTAGGAAGCACCAGGAACTGAACCCAGGACCTCCCATGTGGGAGGTGGGTGCCCAACTGCTTGAGCCACATCTGCTCCCCCTTTTAATTTTTATAACATATCAAAAGAACTTAACTATTTTTTGTATTTCACTTTTTACAAGGCACAAGAACAAATCTTTTGCAATAGTTTAAAACAAAAAGATACTTTTCAGGATTTGACTTTGAGAAAGCAAATGTTAAAAGTTGTTAGGTTTGAACATTTTGTTCTTTTAAAAGTGAAAAGACTTGTTTTTTTTTGTTTTTTTTTTTTTTTTACTTGTTTTTCTTAAACAACCAGGAGCATGATAAAGTTAAAGTACAAGAAGCTATTTTGGTAAAACAGACTTTCTGCTTTGTACACCAATGAATCAGTAGAAAACTTTTTATAACTTTTTACTAAAACAGACTAATGATTTAAGAAACTTTGTCACTTTATCAGGGAAATAACCAATTTTTAGTTTTGCATCAGTATACTATTTGACACTAAGGCTTTTTAAAGCTTTATAGATAGATCCATCAAATCTTACCCAAGTTTGATGACAAAAATTCCTTTTCTACGACACTTCTGTACTTTCTGTATTCATTCAGATTTTGTCCCACATTTTCCTCTTTCTTAATAACCAGTCATTTTCTTGGGACAAAATTACTTTTCTTTTTCCTTAATAATAAAAAACACATTCTATATACCTTACCTAGTTAAGCTATCAAAATGATTTTGGAAACTGTCTCCAAGCAAACCTCTTACAACATACAATTACCATCAACACTAAACAAACTTGTCAGAATAATGACTCAATTTGGTTATAGACAAACATAACTTTTCTTCATTTCAAACACCCAGTGGCATGTAACACTAGAACACTGATAGCTCATCGGGGATTTTAGTATATTATTTTATCAGTGTTTTAGAGCTATATTAGGAAACATTTACAAGGACAATTTCTGAACCAGTCTTCTGGAGGCAAGTTGGCAGGGAAGGCTGGTTGCTCTCAGGGTTAAGCCATGATTTAATTGCAGGCTTACAAAAGCAGCTAATGTTTTTCTATTCTTTCCTCTTTTTCCTCTTTAACAGCACCAGTTTTTATCAATGTGGCTATCCAGATCCAGTTAGAATTAACATGGACCTGTGTGCACTCTTGTGAGAGGATTAGCCTGGAACATTGGTCACAGTTTTATAACATTAGCCACATTCTACAAAGTGGTGTCATACCTCACCTGAGTAAGGGTTCTTACACCTACAAATGAAGGAAACTAATTCAAACTATCTTAAAATGGAAAAAAATGAGGTACATGGAGCACAAATGCAATATGCCTTAAGGCAGGGTTTTTTAACAAGGAGTCCGTGAGCTTGAATTGAAATTCTAAAAAACATTATTCTTTTGGGGACATGTTTGTGCAGGTATGATATATTTATTAAATAATACACCATATAGTGTGGACTTAGTAAGGTGTCTGTGGTTTTTACCTGACTGGCAAAGGGGTCCATGGAACAAAAAGTTTAAGAACCCCTGCTTTAAGGGAACACCATATTCAGGGGCTACTTAAACAGGCATTTGAGAAGTAAAGCTATTAAAAATATTGCAAATATCACACAATATTACTATGTAGAAATTGGGAAATGGATAAAATCCTGGGTATATAGAAATTTGTAAAACTGTTGACCTGGAATAACAGTTTATCTGATGTGGAAGAAGAGTGAATTCCTTGGTGATTGTGGATATACAGCAATAAGAACTGTGCATCTAACCTTTAAAAGGGAAAGGCATTTTACCCTCTGTGACCATCAGGGAGGAAGGAGGCGTCTTAGTTGTGGATAGGCTGCCTGGAAAGGCTCGCAACTGTCCAGGCCCTTTGGAGATTCTCTCAGCCTCAGAAAATGGTCTGGTATGGAATCACGCCTCCTCCTAAGGACAGCAGCATCCGATGGACAAAAAGGCCCTTCCATACTTCCCAAGTCCAGCTCCATAGCTCATTATGGAGCACGCTGATGTCTTTGTTGAGTCAGAATTAAATAAAAACTCCCTGAAGAGGAGAGTTGGGTCTGGGCTTAGACTGATTTCCCCTCACTATGTCTCTTGCCTATCACACACAGCTGTGTCCCCAGAGCTTAGCTGCAGGGAGAACTGGCTCTTGGGCATGTCTCTGAAGATGGAGCTGTGGCACCTAGGAGAGGGATTATGTGCTGTACTACCCTCAGCTCCGATGTACCCCATCCACCGCAGCCCTTCCGCTGGGGACTGGCAGGACCCATTGCCAGCAGCAACCACAGGTGAAGGAGAGGGCCTGCGAGGTCTTCACCAGGCCTGGGACAGCTCTGCAGCTGTACCCGAGGACAAGGAGAACCACCGTGCATCAGCAGCCAGCATGGCCCGTGGCTCTGTTCCTGGAATTGTAGCCACCCTCTTGGGTACAGAGGCAGGAACCCAGAGATTCATGTTCTTAGTATGGGTCATGTCTGGCTCTGCCTGAGCCTGGCTGAGCATTCAGCAGGGGCCTGAGGGGACACTGGCAAGGAGGCCCAGCAGCCTCCAGGGGCACACACACCCCACCACCACTCTCCAGGACAGGCATGCTGGACTGACCGCAGGTGGGCACAGAACCTCCACCCCAACCCCAGAGACCCCTGGACGTTTCCTCCTGTGGGAGACAGGTTCTGCAGGCAGGGGAGGCTTTGTGGAACAAAGAAGGAAGGGTTGGCATCGGCTCAAAGTGTAACTAAAACTCTCCAAGGGGGTGATGCCTTCAAGAGAGATAGCAGAAAATAATTTTCTTCTTTTCCTTGGGAAAGTTTATTATGGAGTTGGGGGTTCAGACAAGAAGTGAAATGTGCTTTCCAGGGTCTTAGCTGTGTCCCTTAGGGAGGCAAGGCGTTCCCTTGGCATCTGCCCAGAGGTCCCAGCTCCCAGTGCCCCCTGCCCTGTGGCGGTTCCTGTTCACGCTGGCCCTCCAGGACCAGGCCTGGGGAGGGACAGCAGGGCAGTGGCTGTTTATCCTAGGGACTCTTGAAAAATTTTAATTTAGGCATCTAAATAAGCTATGTTTGTTTCAGTTCAGCAGTGAAAAGGTCAAGATATATTTTTTTCAAATTTTTTCTCAGCTGAAGTAGAGGCATTTTCCTTAAGGTATAGTTTACCTTAGGGGGTTGGATTTTACCTCCGAGGGATCTGTGCTCATGTACGTTTTATGGCATGTATGAGTGCATGAATGCTGCACTGTGTTTGAAATTTGAATACATTATGGCATTGCTTGAAAATGCTGAAGAGGATGGTCCCTGGGAAGGAGATGCTTCTAAGCAAGGAGAGGAAGCTTTAGACTTGAAGCCCTTCACTCCCCAGCTTCCCTTTGCACCTGTACTGGGGATGTCCCCTGCAGCTGGCAGCTCCTGAAAGCCCCTCGCAGCCCAGCCCTCTCTTGGGTGCAAGCTGCCTTCCCTCTTTGCATGTCTGCACAGTCATGGGCCTCAGCTGCAGAGAAGGCGTGTTCTTGCATGTGTCTCTGTGTCTTGAGATGGTCGCTCAGCTTCCGAGGGTTGTGGTTCCATCTCCCACCCTGTGGACGTGCCCATTCTCTGCAGACCCTTCCCTGGAGTCAGGCAGACGAAGCTGCAATAGCAACCACTAGTGACCGAGTAACCAGGGACAGAGAGCAAGAGATTTTAAGTTTCGTTATTCTGCGGCTTCAGAACTCAATAGCTGAGGTGCACATGACCTGATTAAATTATGCAAAATATTTTACCAGATCCTTGAAAAAAAGGAGCTAGACACCAAGACAGGAAGGAAATTCATCAGGCAAATGTCACTTATCAATCGATGTGATACCATTTACCCTTTTTAAAATGACTAAATGAAAAATAACTATCAACATAAAATATTAGTGAGCCAATGGAGTGAACAGAGATCTCACAGTTTGCTGGTATTAGTGTAAATTTTGAAATTATTTTAACATATTATTTGCCCTTTTCTTGTAAACATAAACATACACTTAACCCATAACCAAAAATTCCATTGCTACATTTTTCTTAGTGGGAACCAAATACCATGTAAACCAAAACCTTATATAAGAATGTTTCTAACAGCTTCGCTCATAATTGTCATAAACTGGAAATCACCTGCATGTTTATTTTCAGAATGGATCAACTAACTCTCTTTACACAGTGGAACACTAAGAGATAAAATATTATAGTGCTCCTACAACCAATGTAAAGTGTGGTGGTGAAATATATATGAGGCGATCACATATTTATTCTGAACATTTTTGAAAATGAATATGGTTGTTTATTATTAGGACTATACATAAATATAGAATAATGAACTATTTTAAACAGCTTTATTGAGCTCTAATTCAATTACTATAAAATCCACCCCTTTACAGTATACAATTCAGTGCATACTGCTATTACATATTACTGGTTTCATGAAGTTGTATAACCACCACCGTGATCTAATTCCAGAACATTTTCATAACCTCCAAAAGATACCCTGAACTTTGATTTGCAATCATTCCCCATCAGCCCCTCACCCATCACCCACCCATGGAAACCACTGATCTGCATATCTTTTTTGATAGATTTACCTGTGCTTGATATTCCATAGAGATATCCCTGTGGATGTATAATTATTCCAGTACAATTTTTGCAAAATACTATTCATTCACCATGGTATTACTTTGCACATTTGTCCAAAATCAGTAAAGATAAGCATTTATTTCTTGCCTATGATGCTTTTTTGGTCTACATGGCTACGCTATGTCACTACAGCCTCTCATGGTTGCCACAGCGCTATAGTAAATTTTGAAATCTGAAATCCATGTCGTCTAACTTTGTTCTTTTTCTGCATAGATTTTCTATTCTGGGTCATTTGCATTTCCATGTAAATTTAGAATTAGATGATCAACACCTGCTTTCCAGATTTAATCAATATTATCCCATAAATTTTGCGACCATGTAATTTTTAAGAATTTATAAAATCCTTTCATTTTGAGATCATTGTAGATTCACACGCATTTGCACGAATGCAGAATGATCATGTGTACTCTTTACCCAGTTGTTCCCAATGATATTATCTTGTAAAACTGTGGAAAACAGTATCACAACCAGGGTATTAACACTGATCCCACAAGGACCCCTGATGCAATTTTATAGCCACACCCAGCCCTTCCCCTACCCCTAACTCCAGGCCACCATTACTCTGTTCTTCAAAACTAAAATATCATTTCAAAAATACTACATAAATGGATTCATGCAATCTTTTGGGACTGGATTTTTCACACAGGATAATTACCTGGAGGTTCATTCAAGTTTTTGTGAGCATGAATAGATTGTTCCTGTTTATTGCTCGATTTTATTCCATGATACGGAGGTACCACAGTTTGTTTAAATATTTGCCAGTTATAGCTCATCTTGGTTGTTTCCATTTTTTTGACTATTATAAATAAAGCTTCTCCAAACATCCATGTATGGGAATTTTTTTTAGGAGGCACCGGAGATTGCACCCAGGACCTCGTACATGGGAAGTAGGTGCTCAACCACTGAGCTAATTCTGCTCCCCCATGTATGGGATTTTAAGTGAAAAAAATTCATATCTTTGGGTTACATTTACAGAAGTGAAATTGCTGGATTGTATGGTACTTTCATGTTTAGAATTAAAAAGAAACTCTCAAACTGTTTTCCCAAGTGGCTGTTCCATTTTACATTCTGTTGGCAGTGTATGAGTGAACCAATTTTCTGCATTCTTTCTAGCATTTTGTGTTGTCACAGCCTTTTAAAAAATTTTAGTAATTATGAAAGGTGTGTAGTTATATCTCATTGTGCCATGATTTGCAATTTTCTAATGGCTAATTTCTTATTTGCCATTTGTATATTAACTTTGGTGGAATGATTGTCCTTGTCTTCTGCCCATTTTCTAACTGGATTATTCTTTTTTTAATATTGAGTTTTGAGAGTTTGTATTATATTCTAGATATAGTCCTATGCCAAGTATGTGATAGGAAACATTTTCTGCTAGTCGATGACTTCTCAGTCTTTTGGAGATATTTTAAAAAAATCATGATGAGGTTCATTTGTCCAACCTTTCTTTTTATGCATCATGCTTGTGGTGAGAATTCTAAGATTTGCCTTGCCTAATCTTTGCTCTCAAAGATATTCTCCTGTGTGTTTTTCTAAATATTTTCTCCTTATCATTTTATATATAAGTTCATCATCCATTTTGATGTTTAGATTGAGGTTCATTTATGTTGCCTATATTTGTCCAAGTTTTCCTGCACCATATGTTGACAAGTCTACCCATCCTCCAAATGAATTGCTTCTGCATTTTGGAAAACAATCTTCACTCCAAGGTCAAAAGACCAGACAAACCTGGCTCAGTGTGCAGAGGTGATGGACCAGGAGTGGATGGTCTTGGTAGGGAGCTGCCCACACTGGACTGGACCAGCTTCTCACTCCTGTATGTCTCATGCCTTCTTTTTTTCTTTTATTTGAGAAGTTGTGGCTTTACAGAATGCATAAAATATGGGATTCCCTTACACCAATCCACCAAAATCAACTTGCATTGGTGTGGAACATTTGTTACAATTGATGATATTAGTTATTTATAATTATACTATTAATTAAAATCCGTGGTTTAACTTAGGGTTCACTGTTTGTGTAGTGCAATTCCATGGTTTTTTTTTTTTTTTTTTAATTCTCTTACCATATATACAAACTACTATTTCCTCTTTTAATCATATTCTGGTATATATTTCAGTGCTATTAATTGCATTCACAATGTTGTGCTATCATCACCAACATATATTACTAAAACATTCCCATCATTCCAAATAGGAACACTGAACATTTTAAGCCTTAACTTCCTATTTTCTATTCTTACTCCATCCTTTGGTAGCTTAAATTCTAAATTCTGACTCTTTGAGTTTGCTTATTCTAATTATTTCCCTTTTGACTTTCATTATTTGTGTCCTCTCTCTTTTTATTCAAAAATGTTTTAAAGATTTATTTTATATATTCATTTCTCCCCACCAGTACTTGCTGTGTCTGTCTTCTTTGTTTCTTTAGGAGGCACTGGGAACTGAACCTGGGACCTCTGATGTGGGAGGGAGGCACCTAATTGCCTAAGTTACTTCCTTTCCCTGCTTTGTTGTGTCTCTTGTTATGTTTTTTCCTCTTGTGTCTCTTCTTGCATCATCTTGCCATGTCAGCTTGTTGCACCTGCCCATCACACCAGCTCACCATCCTGCTCATCCTCTTTTAGAAGGCACCAAGAACCTCAGTTCTCTGCTTTGTTGTGTCTCTCATTATATTTTTTCTTCTTGTGTCTCTTGTTGTGCCATCTTGTTGTGTCAACTTACCACACCCACCCATCACACCAGCTTGCTGTCTTCTTTAGGAGGCACCAGGAATCGAACCACAGACCACCCATGTGGTAGGCGGGATCCCATCGCTTGAGCCATAACTGCTTCCCTTTTTTTTAAATCCAATTTTATTCATCTTTTCAGAACCAACTTTTGCTTTTGTTGATTCTCTCTATTGTTTTTAAAATTTTCTATTTCATTTATCTCCACTCTAATCTTTGTTATTTCTTTCCTTCTGATTGCTTTGGGTATAGTTTGCTCTTTTTCTTATTCTTCCAGTTTTAAGGTTAAGCCTCTGATTTGAAATCTTTCTTCTTTTTTAATGTAAGCCTTTAGAGCTATAAATTTCCCTCTC
>JAKSZT010054519.1:553406-598354 GCA_026826555.1 Tolypeutes matacus
CTCATTTGTCTTTACCATTTCCCCCTTTTATTCAAGGTCTTTTTCCAGTTGTGTTGCCAGTTGGCACTTGGGAAAAGTTTTCAATTAGCAATAATCGTGCCTCGGATAAACCTCATTGGCTTTCTTTCTTTTTTTCTTTGTCAGTCTAGCTAAGGGTTTGTTGATTTTGTTGATCTTCTCAAAGAACCAACTTTTGGTTTTGCTGATTCTATTCTTTTTTTGGTCTTTTTTTTTTTTTTTTTTTTTAACTTTTAAAGATTTATTTACTTTTTATCCATTTTTACCCCCTCCCCCATTTTTGCTGTTTCTGTGTCCATTCCCTGGGTGATTCTTTGTCTGTTTCCTGCCCTTTCTTCTCATCCTTCTTCTATTGTCTTTGCTGGGATTCGATCCTTGGAACCTCCGATGTAGGAGAGAGGCATCCTACTGCCTGCGCCACCTTAGTTCCTGGTTTTTCAGTGCGTCTTGTCTCTTCCTTGTGTCACTCTCCTGTTATGTCATCATCTTGTTGCATGGATCGCTGGGCCTGACAGCTCACCCACTTGCAGGGCCTGGAGGGATACCCGTGCATGGGGCCTGGTGGCCCATGTGCCTTCTGTATTTTTCTTTTTTTAAATTTTTACCGGAGACCCTGAGGATTGAACCCAGATCCCTCCATATAGGAGACGGATGCCCAACCACCCGAGCCACATCCGTAAACCTGTTATATCTCTTAAGGTTAACCAAAGATACCCAAAGATACCCATCTTTTCTCATATAGGATGGTCATATAATAAATCAGAATTAGTTTATCACCAGCATTCCAGAAACCAGGCCTAGGGAGAAAAACTAGGTCTTGGGACACATGCATGGTTTCTAATATAGGGAATATTTAGCCTACCCTGATTATCACAAAATCAGGAAGGGAGAATATTCCCATCTTTTTTTGGTCTTGATTTCATTTCTTTTGCTCTGATCTTTATTATTTTTTCCTTCAGCTTGATTTGGGATTAGTTTTCTGGTCTTTTTCTAGTTCCTTCAGGTGTGCAGTTAGATTTTCAA
Organism: Tolypeutes matacus; assembly: GCA_026826555.1. Taxonomy (NCBI): domain Eukaryota; kingdom Metazoa; phylum Chordata; class Mammalia; order Cingulata; family Chlamyphoridae; genus Tolypeutes; species Tolypeutes matacus. The sequence goes on from JAKSZT010054519.1 coordinate 554,448, forward strand.
TTTTAGCTCTTTCTTCTTTTTATTTTTTATTTTATTTTATTTTTTTTTTAAGATTTTTTATTTTATTTATTCACTTATCCCCCCCTTGCTGCTTGTGCTCGCTGGGTCAGCCAACCATGCCATGCGGGTGGGCCTGCCCCCACCAGGAGGCCCCAGGAACCGAACCCGGGGCCTCCCATATGGTAAATGGGAGCCCCACTGATCGAGCCACAGCCGCTTCCCTCTTCTTTTTAAATATAAGCATTGAGAGTTATACATTTCCCTCTCAGCACTGCCTTTGCATGTTTCCCATTGGTTTTGATGTGTTATGTTCTCCTTTTCATTTGTCTCAAGATATTTACTGAATTCTTTTGCAATTTCTTCTTTGTCCCACTGATTGTTTAATCTCCATATATTTATGAATTTTCCCTTTTTCTATCCATTATTGACTTCCAGCTTCATTCTGTTATGATCTGAGAAAATATTTTGTATAATTTCAATATTTTAAAATTTATTGGATTCTGTTTTGTGACTGAACTATCTTTGAAGAGCATCTATGAGTGATTGAAAAGAATGCATATCCTTCTGATTTGGGGTGTAATGCTCTATAAAGGTCTAGTTCACTTATCATATTATTCAAGCTGTTTCTTTATTTATTCTCTGTCCAAATGTCCTATCCAATGCTGAGAGAAGTCTTCAATGATCACTATAGATACATCTATTTCTCCTTTCCCTTTTGCCTGTGTGTATCTCATGTAATTTGGGGTGCCCATGTTAAGTGCATAAATATTTATTATAGCTATTTCTTCATGGTGAATTGCCTGTTTTATTAATATATAATGACCTTCTTCATCCTTTAGTACAGTTTGGCATTTAAAATCTATTTTTTCCTATATTAGTATCACTACTCCACCTCTTTTTCATTACTATATGTGTTGAATAATTTTTTCCAGCCTTTCACTTTCATCCTGGTTGTGTCCTTAAATCTGAGGTGAGTCTCTTGTAGACAGCATATATTTTGCTCATTTTAAAATTCATTCTATCTGTTATTGTAAAGCTGTGACAATTTGAGATTATTTTTATGAATCCCCAAAAGAGAAAGGTTATGTTTGTAAACTAATCTATTCCTCTTGGTGTGATATCCTTTGGTTGTATTAAATTTAGTGAGGGGCCTCTGATTAAGTTTACTTAATAAAATCAATTTAGTGCTTTTGATTTAACCATGTCAATAAGATGCGACTTATATTGAATCCCCACTCCCTTGGTGGGCTGATATAAATGGACACTCACTCAAGAAGACACACAGAGGACAGAACTTTGTCATTTTGATCCTGTCATGTGACAGAAAGGAGAAGGCTCAAACAGCTAAAGCTCTGGGAAGAAATGGACCATTTGCATGATAGCTTACATCTGACCTTGGGAAGAAAGTCAAGACTGATATAGGAAGCCCTGAGAGACAAGTCCCATACCTATCTACAGCTGAGCTTGAGAAGCTGGGCCCACTCATTCTTAAGGGGAAGAGGAAGGCCAAAGGGGAAGGTTGAAACCCAGCAGAGATTGCCTGCTATCATGTTTCAACACGTGGCAGCTGACTTTGGTTAAAAAGTACCTCTTATGGTACCTTGAGTTGAACTTTCCATGGCCTTGGGACTGTAAGCTTTTACCCAAAATAAGTACCCTTTATAAAAGCCAACAGATTTCTGGTAGTTGGCATTAGCACCCCTTTGGCAGACTAATACAAAAGCCATTACTTCATCCATTTTGTCCTTTGGCTTTCTGTTGTCGTATCTTACTATTTTCTGTCTTTTTATCCTTTAATTTACCCTTCTTAATAATATTCATGTCTACACTCTTCTCCAGGTCTTTCATCCTTGGTTTTTCTTTTCAAGCTGCAGCACTCCCTTTAATGTCTCTTGTAATTTTGGTCTTTTGGTAACATACTCTCTCAGTGTTTTGTTTTTTTTTGTCTGTGAAGACTTTAAACTCACCCTCAGTTTTGAAGGGCAGTTTTGCTTGATGCAGAATTCTTGGCTGGAAGTTTTTCTTTTTCAGTACCTTAAATACATCATACCACTTTTTTTTTTCATCTCCATGGCTTCTGATGAGAGATCGGCTCTTAATCTTATTAAGGTTTCCTTGTATGTGATGCATTGCTTTTCCCCTACTGCTTTCAGAATTCTCTCTTTATCTGGTATTTGTCATTCTGAGTCGTAGGTGTCTTGGAGTAGGTCTACCCAGATTCATTCTGTGTGGGGTTGCATTTTCCTTCCTGGATATTGATATTTATGTCTTTCATAAGGGTTGGGAAATTTTTGGTCATTATTTCCTCAAATATTCTTTTGTCCCTTTTCCATTCTCTTTTCTTTCTGGGACTCTGATAATGTGCATATTTGAGTATTTTGCATTGTCATTCAATTCCCTGAAACCCTGTAACATTTTTTTTTCTCTCTCTGTTCTCCTATCTTTTCCAGTTCAGATGTTCTTTCCTGGAAATCACTAATTCTGTCTTTGAACAATTCAAATCTGTTGTTATGTATATCCAATGTATTTTAATCTCCTCCATCATGTCTTACACTCTGATAAGTTTGGTTGCTTTTTTTGCACCCTTTCAAATAGTTCTTTATGCTCACCCAGTGTCTTCTTAATATCCTTTATCTTTTTAGTCATATTTTCCTTTAATTCTTTGAATTCATTTAGGAGTTTTGTGTGATCATCATTGATTAGTTGTCTTAAATCCTGAATACCTTCAGAATATTTGGTTTGTTCCTTTGGCTGGGACAATTCTTCCTCTTTCTTAGTATGAGTTGTAATTTTTTGCTGATGTCTAGGCATCAGAATATGTTAGTGAATTTACTCTGATAGTCAATTTCTCTCTCTTGCCTAGTGTTTTTTTTTTTTTCCCTACAGCTCCTCTTAGATTTTTGGCTTAACTTATTTTAAGTCTTTAAAATTTCTCAGCTTAATTTATCAAAATAGGCCCAGGGACTCACTAATGGGATGCAGATTTTCTCCTGGGATGAGACTAAAGAGAGATCTAAAAGCAGTTTTTCTCCTTGCAATTTCCTGGTCAGCTAGAAGATGGCACTCGTGGGCGAAGCAGTCCACAGAGGTGTTTCTTTCAACCTCTGCTTTCCACTGTTTCTGGCCAGGCCAGAGCTGAGATTCAAAGTGGGCTCTGCTGGCCAAATTCACTGAAGAGAAGGCCTCCATCTCACCCTCCCTCTTTCCTTGTAACAGCTGAAAGGGATGATGACTTCTTTTCCCCTCTTTTTCAGCTGCCATGAGCCAGGGGCCTTATCCAGGCTTAATGTCTTGAGGGTGGGGGATGAAAGCCCTTCCCAGCTGCTGTGGTGGCTTGGTAACTCATGTATGTTATCTTGGTTTCTTTTTCTCTCTGCCCCTCACCCTCCTGGGGGTTGCACAGCACTGTCCTGGTCTGCTGATCCCAAGCAGGTCCCTCAGACAGATTTTAGCCCTTTATTTTAAAGTTTTTGTTAAAGTTGAGTCCTGCCTGCCTACTCTTACACCATCTTCCCAGGACTCCCCTTTAGTATTTCTTGAAGGACAGGGTGCTTGTTGACAAAGTCTCTCAATTTCTGTTTATCTGTGAATATTTTGAACTCTTCTTCATTTGTGAATGACAATTTTGCTGGATACAGATTTCTTGGCAGGCAGTTTTTTTTCTTTCAGCACCTTAACTATGTCATACTACTGCCTTCTTGCCTCCATGGTGTCAGATGAGAAATCAGCATTTAATCTTATCGAGCTTCCCTCATTTGTGATGGATCTCTTTTCTCTTACTGCTTTCTGGATTCTGTCTTTGTCTTGGACTTTTTTTTTTTTTTGTCTTGAACTTTTAACAATCTGATGTCAATGTGTCTCAGGATTTATTATACTTAGAGTACACTGTGCTTCCTGGTCATGTATATCCATGTCCCTCATTAGAGTTGGGAAATTTTTGGCCATTATTTTCTCAAGCACTCCTACTGCCCCCTTTCCCTTCTTTTCTCCCTCTCGGATGCCCATAATGTGTATGTTCATGAGTTTTGTGCTGTCATTCAATTCCCTGAGACCCTGGTGAATTTTTTTCTTTTTTCTTTCTTCTTCTTTTTTTGCCTTTTTTTTTGGCCTATTTTTGCAAAATCTGTGTGATTTTTGATGTTCTATCTTTGATGTCATTAATTTTTTCCTCTGCCTGTTCATATCTGCTGTTATGTTCTTCTAGTGTATTTTTAATTTCTTATATTGTGTCTTTCATTAATTTATGTATGTTTACAATTTCTTCTGTATATTCCCAAGTGTCTTGATATCTTTTAACTCTTCCTTCATTTCATTGAGTTGATTCAGGATATTTATTTGAACATCCTTTACTGGTTGTTCCACAATGTACATCTCTTCCTGTACTTTATTTTATTTTATTATTTTATTTTATATTTTATTATTTTTAGGAGGCACCGGGGATTGAACCTGGAACCTTGTACATGGGAAGCAGGTGCTCAACCTCTGAGCTATACATGCTCCCTCTTCCTGCTTTTTAGTTCATTCATTAGACTGGGTCATGACTTCTTGTTTTTAGTATGACTTATAATTTTTTTGCAGATGTCTAGACATCTGTTTATCTTGATGGGCTTATTTATTTGGTTAGTTTCTTTTTCTAGTTTAGGGTTTTATTTTTGTTTAGTTTTGTGTTAGGAGTCCTCCTTATCAGTTGGTTCCACTTATTCTATATCCTTGTAGTTGCCCATGTTCAACAGAAAAAAAAATTAGATCTACAAAAAAAGGGAAAGAAAGAAAAGAAAAAAGGAACAAAGAAGAAAAAATAAAAAAGAAGGAAGGATAAAGCACAAGAAAAAGGGACATAAAAATAAATAATAATAGGGAATAAAATTTTTATACGGTAAAAAAAAGAAACAGAAAAAATAAAATAAAATAAAAAGCTAGATAAGTGAGGAGAAAGACAAAAAAGGAAAGGTAGAATGGAAGGAAGAAAAGGAGAGGGAAAAAATGAAAGAAAGGAAAAGAAAGAAAAAAATAAAAAAGAGGAAAGAAAGAATAAAACAGAAAAAAGATGGTAAAATAATAATAATAAATAAAAGATAAAGAAAAAAGAAAAAGAATAAAAGGGGAAAAATAAAAGACAAGGGAAATGGGAAGAGAAGAAAGAAAATAAGAAAAACCAGAGAAGAAGGAATGAAAATAAAGAAGAGAAGAAGAAAAAACAAACAAGCAAAACAAAACAAAAGGAAAAAAATCTGGGTCTCCCTCTCAGACCACCAGGACCAGCTAGGCTTCTCCTCTCAGGCTGCCTGTTTTGGTAAATTGACACCCCCTCCCCACATAAACAAAATAGCCTCCCTTTCAGGCCACCAGCGACTTATTAGTTTGCAGCCTTGTACCTGCAATCACCCACAGCCAGCCTCTCCACCAGTATTCAGATGAAGAGAAGAAAAAAAAAAAAAAAGGAAATAGGAGAAAAAGAGAGGAAAAAAACCCTCCAGCTAAATTCCCTCAGCTCGCCCCATGGTTCTCCCAGCTTTCCCCTGCCCTTAAGCGGGCTGGGCACAGGCCCATCTGTGGGATCACTCCTCAGCAGCTCTCTTCTCCCCCTGAGTCAGCTGATATACTTACTCCCTTCTTTTCCAGGCCAGCTGCGTAGCTCCCCTTTTCCCCAAGGCCCAGCTGGGGCCCCTCTCTCTCCAGCCACCTTTTCTATTGCCCTTTGACACCCCAGCTTCCTTTACGCTCATCAAGCCTGCCTACGCTCCCACTGTTTTTCCCTATTCTGCAATCTCCTCCCATACGTTTTGATATGCTGTGTTCTCTTTTTCATTGATATCAAGATATTTACTGGTTTCTCATACAATTTCTTCTTTGATCCACTGATTATCTAAGAGTGTGTGGTTTTATCTCCACATATTTTGGAGTACCCCTGTTTTCAGAAGTTTGGTTTTCCCCTCTGTGATGTTTAGGCTAATGTGTCAACTCGGCCAGGTAATTGTGTCCAGGTGTTTGGTCTAGCAAGCACTGGGCTAATTGTAATACAAGGACATTTATGGACTTTAGTCACCAGTGAGTTTACTGCATAGATAGCTGATTACATCTGCATCAATCAGGGAGATTGCCATCAGCAGTGGGTGGCGCTTTTATCCAATCAGTGGAATATCTTAAAAGGGGAAGTGATTTCAACATTCAGAGAGCATTTTCCAGCTCGTCGTTGGACAGCCACCTTCTCCCAGAAACTCATCAAGGACCTTCACTGGACTTTCATCGGAGCCCCTGGTTTGCAGCCTGCCTGTGGAACCTGGACTTGTGCGTCCCCACGGTCATGTGAGAGACTCCTTTAAAATCTCATATTATTAACAGACATTTCTGTTTCCCTAGAGAATCCTGGCTAATACAGCTTGGAACTGGGAGTGGTTCTTGAGGAACAGAGTCTTAAACATGGGATGTCTGAGGTGGTTCTGGGAGTTTTGTGATTGGCTCTCTACTCTAATTGGACCCTTTTCCAATATTGAAAAGCCCGTTAACAGTCCATGGCATGAGCTGGCAATAGAGATACACAAAATATCATCACTGGATCCCCCTACTTCCATGCTTATAAGAAGCAAGGATCTGGGTGAGAGTGTTTTCAACACCTTAACAGAGTTTTGTGGAGTCTAAAGGTATAATGATGCTCGATGGCTCCTCCTAGATACTCTGGATACAATTACAAAAGGAAGAGATCATCTAAAGACTTCAAATTTGAAACTTAAATGCCACATGAATGATGTGAAAATTTCTATGTGTGCTCTGAAAGAAAATCTTGTCTCCTGTAGCCAGAGACTGAGATATCTGAGAACCAAACTCAGACTCTCATTGTACAAGTGGCAGAATTACAAAGGAAACAAAAATCTCAACAACACTAGGTTTCTGCATGTAAAGTGAAGGTATTGATTGGAAAGGATTGAAACCCAGAGCACTGGGATAGAGACATATGGGGTGATGATAATATTGGTGGGGACATTGGAACCCTAAATTCTGCTAAGACTTTACCAGATAAACTTGCCATGCCCTGCCCTGTGGAGACCACACCTTGTCAACCTTGTATCACCCAGCCTCCAGCCTGCCTCAGGGAGTCTGGACCTCCTCCCAACCAGGAGGCAGGTACCAGCCAAACTCCGGCATGCACTGCCCAATCTCCTGTCTGCCCTGAGGAATCTGCCTTCCATCCCCTGCCTGAAGAGATTAATCCTTTCTTACCAGAAGAAAATGCAAAGGAATGCCCTGAGGTCAGTAGCTTGCAAGAAATTTCTAATCCTTCTCCTTACCCACCCTACCACCCCTCTTGTCTTCGAGGCCTATTATTAGACTAAAATCACAACAAGCCCCCAAAAGTGAAATACAAAGTGTGACCCATGAGGAAGTACGCTATACTCTGAAATAACTACGTGAGTTTTCCAACTTATATAGACAGAAATCAGGGGAATATGTGTGGGAATGGATACTAAGGGTATGGGATAATGGTGGAAGGAACATAAAGTTGGATCAGGCTGAGTTTATTGATATGGGCCCACTCAGCAGAAATTCTGGATTCAATGCTGTAGCTCGAGGGGTTAGAAAGGGCTCTAACAGTCTGTCTGGGTGGCTGGCTGAAGCATGGACCAAACGATGGCCTAGCGTGTCTGGGGTTGAGATGCCTGATTTGCCGTGGTATACAGTAGATGAGGGGATTCAAAGGCTTAGAGAGCTTGGAATGCTAGAGTGAATTTACCATTTGAGACCTGGCACCCACACCAGGAATGTCCAGAGGACACACCTTTAACCAGGACTGTGAGGAATACATTTGTAAGACTATCTCCACCGTCCCAGAAGAGCTCTGTGGTTGCTCTTCTCTGCATCCCAGATATTACTGTAGGGATGGCTGTAATGGAATTAGAATCCTTAAACATTATGAGGATGATCAGATCTCGGTCCAGTAAAAGTCAAGTATTGGCAGTTAATCACCAAAGCCAAGGTAGGCGTGGCTATCGCAATGAAAGGCAGATTCAAAGCAGCACACAGAATAGTCTGAGTCGCATGGAGTTATGGCGTTGGCTAATAGATCATGGGGTACCCAGAAGTGAATTACATGGGCAGTCTACTAGATTCCTTCTGGATCTGTATAAGCAGAAGAGTTCTAGGTCGAGTGAACAAAATCCTAACTCAAATTAGAGACTCAGAGAATCACAGCCCCTTAATCAATTCCCAGACTTGAGACAGTTTACAGACCCAGAGCTCCTTGCATGAGGAGAAGGCCAGGTCCCCTTGGGGAAGGATCCTGTTAAACTGCCAAAAATTTATACTGTTAATCTTCCTCCCACCTTTCCCCAAGAAGACCTACAGCCTTTTACCAGAGTAACTGAACATTGGGGAAAAGGAAATGATCAGACATTTTGGGGATTATTAGACACTGGCTCAGAAGTGACATTAATTCCAGGAGACTCAAAATGTCACTGTGGTCCACCAGTCAGAAGTAGGGGCTTATAGCGGTTAGGTGATTGATGGAGTTTTAGCCCAGGTCCGTCTCACAGTGGGTCCATTGTGTCCCTGGACCCATTCTTGGTTATTTCCCCAGTTCCAGAATGCATAATTGTAATAGACTTACTCAGTAACTGGCAGAATCCCCACAATGGATCCCTGACTTGTGGAGTGAGGGCTATTATGGTTGGAAAGGCCAAGTGGAAGCCACTAGAACTTCCCCTACCTAGCAAAATAGTAAATCAAAAGCAACACTGTATTCCTGGAAGGATTGCAGAGATTAGTGCCACCATCAAGGATTTGAAGGGTGCAGGGGTGGTGATTCCCATCATATCCCCATTCAACTCTCCTATTTGGCCTGTGCAGGAAACAGATGGATCTTGGAGGATGACAGTAGATTATCATAAACTTAACCAGGTGGTGACTCCAGTTGCAGCTGCTGTCCTAGATGTGGTATCACTGCTTGAGCAAATCAACACATCCCCTGGTACCTGGTATGCAGCTGTTGATCTGGCAAATGCTTTTTTTCTCAATTGCCATTAGTAAAGATCACCAGAAACAGTTTGCTTTCAGCTGGCAAGGCCAGCAGTATACCTTCACTGTCCTGCCTCAGGGGTATATCAACTCTCCAGCCCTATGTCATAATATTGTCCACAGGGACCTTGATCGTCTCTCCCTCCCACAAGACATCACAATGGTCCATTATATTGATGATATCATGTTGATAAGACTTACTTAGCAAGAAGTAGCAAAGACTCTAGATTTATTGGTAAGACATTTGTGTGAGAGAGGATGGGAGATAAATCCAACAAAAATACAGGGTCCTTCCACATCAGTGAAATTTCTAGGTGTCCAGTGGTGTGGAGTATGTTGAGATACCCCTTCTAAAGTAAAAGATAAGCTGTTGCATCTGGCCCCTCTTACGAACAAAAAAGAGGCACAATGTTTAGTTGGTCTCTTTGGATTTTGGAGACAACACATTCCTCCTTTGGGTGAGCTTCTCTGGCCCATTTACTGAGTGAGCAGAAAAGCTGCTGGTTTTGATTGGGGACTGGAACAAGAGGAAGCCCTGCGACAGGTCCAGGCTGCTGTGCAAGCTGCACTACCACTTGGACCATATGATCCAGCAGATCCAATGGTGCTGGAAGTTTCAGTGGCAAATAGAGATGCTGTTTAGAGTCTGTGGCAGGCCCCTATAGGAGAATCACAATGCAGACCCTTAGGATTTTGGAGCAAAGTTTTCTGTCATCCTCTGCAGATAACTACTTCCTTTTGAAAAGCAGCTTTTGGCTTACTACTGGGCCTTAGTAGAAACTGAACGCTTAACCATAGGCCCTCAAATTACCATGAGACCTGAGTTGCCCATCATGAGCTGGGTATTGTCTGACCCACCAAAGTGGAAGTGGTATATAAGAGATAGGGCTTGAGCGGGTCTTGAAGGTACAAGTATGTTACATGAGGAAGTAGTCCAAATGCCCATGGTCACCACTCCTGCCATGTGACCTTCTTTTTACCAGCCCACAGCTTTGGCCATTTGGGGAGTTCCTTACAATCTGTTGATTTAGGATGAGAAAAGTCAGGCCTGCTTTACAGATGGTTCTGCATGATATGCAGGTACCACCCAAAACTGGATAGTTGCAGCACTGCAGTCCTTTTGTGGGATATCACTGAAAGATAGTGGTGAGGGCAAATCCCCCCAGTGGGCAGAACTTTGAGCAGCGAACCTCGTTGTTCATTTTGCTTGGAAGAAGAAATGGTCAGAGGTGCATTTGTACACTGATTCATGGGCTGTTGCCAATGGTTTGGCAGGATGGGCAGGCACTTGGAAGGAATATGATTGGAAAATTGGTGACAAAGAGGTCTAGGGAAGAGGTATGTGGACAGATCTTTCTGAGCATGTGCTCAGCAACCTGGACTTCCCTTCACCAAGGCTGACTTGGCTACAACCACTGCTGAGTGCCCAATCTGCCAGCAGCAGAGACTCACACTCAGCCCCTGATATGGCATCACTTCTTGAAGTGACCAGCCCGTTACTTGGTGGCAGGTTGACTACAATGGACCACTTCCACTATGGAAGGGGCAGTGATTTTTTTTTTTAACTGGAATGGACAAATACTCCAGATATGGGTTTGCATTTCCTGTACACAATGCTTCTTCCACACTACCATTCATGGACTTACCAAATGTCTTATCTATTGCCATGACATTCCACACAGCATTGCTTCTAATCAAGGAACCCATTTCACGGCAAATGATGTGTGGGAATGGGCACATGCCCATAGAATTCACTGGTCTTACCATGTTCCCCATCACCCCAAAACAGCTGGATTGATAGAATGGTGGAATGGCCTTTTAAAGACTCGATTTCAGCACCAACGAGATGTCAATACCTTGCAGGGCCGGGGCAATGTTCTCCAGGAGGCTGTATATGCTCTAAATCAGCACCCACTCTATGGCGCTGTTTCTCCCATAGCCAGGATTCATGGGACAGAAATCAAGGGGTGGAAATGGGAGTGGTACCCCTCACTATTGCCCCTAGTGACTCACTAGGAAAATTTTTGCTTCCTGTCCCTGCAGCCTTATGCTCTGCTGGTCTAGAGGTTTCAGTCCCAAAAGGAGGAGTGCTGCCACCAGGGAACACAACAATGATTCCATTGAGCTGGAAGTTAAGACTGCCACCTGGCCACTTTGGGCTCTTCTTACCTTTGAATCAACAGGCAAAGAAGGGAATTACTGTACTGGCTGGGTTGATTGATCCCAGCTATCAAGGGGAAATAGGACTGCACCTACATAATGGGGGCAAAGAAGAGTTTGCCTGGAATATAGGAGATCCTCTAAGGCATCTCCTAGTACTGCCATGCCCTGTGATTAAAGCCAATGGAAAATTGCAACAACCCAATCCAAGCAGGACTAACAATGGCCCAGAATCTTCAGAAATGAAAGTCTGGGTCACCCCACCATGCAAAGAACCTACTGCCAGCTGAAGTGCTTGCTGAGTGTAACGGGAACATGGAATGGGTAGTGGAAGAAGGTAGTAATAAATATGAACTCTAACCACGTGACCAGTTACAGAAATGAGGACTGTAATAGTCATGAATCTTTCTTCCTTGTTTCATTATGAGTATAATTGTATATGTACACAAAATTAATTTCTTTGTTTTCCTCCCCAACCTTTTCCCTTATCATATAAAAACTTGATTTAGTTTCATGTCATAATATTTAAGGATGTCAAGTTTAAGACTGAATATTACCCAAAGACTTGCATCCTATTCTGTAGGGAGTTAATGCATTTCTGGTTGTACACATTGAACATTGTTAGGCAGAAATATATACATATGCATGACTGTTATTGTTTTTACCTAGAGACTAAGTATAGTTTAAGGTAATGTGTATGGTTGCTGAGTTGACAAGCAATGGACTGTGATAGTTAAGCTAATATGCCAACTTGGCCAGGTAATTGTGCCCATTTGTTTGGTCAAGCATGGACTGGGCTAATTGTAATACAAGGACATTTATGGGCTTTAGTTACTAGTGAGTTTACTGCATAGATGGCTGATTACATCTACATCAATCAGGGAGATTGCCGTCAGCAATGAGTGATGCTGTATCCAATCAGTTGAATGCCTTAAAAGGGGAAGCGATTTCAGCTTTCAGAGACAATTCCCCAGATCATCTTTGGACAGCCAACATCTCTTAGAAACTCAAGGGCCTTCACTGGACTTTCATTGGAGCCCTTGGTTTGCAGCCTGCCTGCGGAACCTGGACTTGTACATCCCCACAGTCACATGAGAGACTCTTACAAAATCTCATGTTATTGACAGATATCTCTTGTTAATTCTGTTTCCCTAGAGAACCCTGACTCATACACTCTCTGTTTCCCAGGGACAGACCTCCCTCTTCCAGATGGTTGAAATCAGCAGGGCTTTGTCCCAGACTGCCCATCTCTTTAGTTTTTCACACTCCTTTCTTTGTCTGTAGCTGCTTTTGCTTGGAGGGCAAATTTTAGGAGGTAAGTCACTCCAGAAAGGACTTTCCCAAGTCAGTCTTTCCCACCCAATACAAGACCAAAAAGGGGGTACAGACCAACTTCAAAGTGCACTGGGGTCAGGAAGCATGCTGAAAGCTTCTCTGATGGCTCCCCAAAGCTGAGCTTTCTTGATCTGCCCAGCAAATACAGCCCTTCAACTAACCATCCTCCAAAGCCCCGAGGAAGCACTGAGTCTTAAATTTCCATCACCTTTTCTGCCTCCACTCTTGAAAAATGGATGCCCTAGCTTTGCTGAGGGCTGGGTTGAAACAATGGCTGCCCTCACCTTTGTCCAGGTCATGTTGAAACAATAGCTGCCTTCAGAGCTGGGCCCCCAGCAATCCAAATTCACTCATCAAAAGCCATGAACAGTAACTGGCCATGCCCACCCCTGTTCTTGTGGGAGAGGATTTTTATGTCCCTTTCTGAAACTTGCAAGCTAGCCAGGGATTGGACCCCAAGGTTGCATGCCATGAGAGTGGGTGTTGGGCACTGTTAGTTGTACAGAGAGAGCAATTTACTGTTCTTTACCATAGTGTAGCAACCTTTCCCTCCCACCCTTCCCTGGATGCTGTATTGTGTTCTTCTTGCCTCTGGAGTTTCAAAATAGTTGTTAGAGAGTTTCTGCCTGTTCAATAGTTGTTTTGGTGGAAGGACTGATTCCTGGAACTCTGCCACCTTCCTTGGAAGTCCACAGGTCCTCTTGGCCTCTTCTCTCCATGCTCTTTTTGAGAACTAAAGGGCTGAGCACATGATATGGAAGGGGTCAGCATAGAGCAGACCATTGGGCTGATTTAATTCTAGGCTGCCTAGGTCTGCTTTCCCTCAACAAATGCAGTCCTGGTGGGAAAGCCATTACTCATTACTTTATTAATGGATTTCATTAGATTTGGGGGAAATTTACAAACATAATATTTCATTGATTGGCATTTTTCTATGTCCTATACCCTGTCAGCATTGTATGAACCAAGTCAATTACATATCCTGGACCTGGGCCTGTTGAAAGCCACTGTATTATCACGTTGGTGACATTTGCAGCCTGTCTACACAAATATAATTAACAAAGTTCATAAGACACATTTAGCTTGTGTGGTAGTTTGGAGCAATGTACCCCAGAAAAACACATTCTTACACTTAACCCATTCCTGTGAGTGTGAACCCATTGCAAGTAGGACCTTTTGATGAAGTTTCTTCAGATAGGGTGTAACCCAACTCAATCAGGATGGCTCTTAACCTTTTTACTGGAGTCCTTTATAAGCAGTACGAAAGTCGGACAGATGGAGAGAAAGCCATGGGAAGCAAGAAGCTGAAATCAATAGAACCCCAAAATGAATAAGGAGGCTGACATGTGCATTGCCATTTGACAGAGGAGCCTAAGACCAAGGATCACTGGCAGCCAACTGAAGAATGCCAGTCCTTGGAAAGAGAGCATCACCTTGATGATGCTTTGGTTTGGATTTTTCCTAGCCCCAAAACCATGGGCTAACAAATTCCCACTGTTAAAGACCACCCATTGCATGATATTTGCTTGAACAGTCACTGATTTATGAATGGTATCAGATTTTCTCATGAAACAATGAATGAGAATATAAAAATAAGAAATGTAGGACTGAAAAACAGTTAAGGATTAATTCAAGATCCTGTTATGAGGAGATCCAACAATGTGGAACCTGACATGATGGAAGATCACTTTTCCTTCATGTGCCACATCAGGGGTAGGTGGGCATTAGAGGGTGAATTTGTCTCTAAACATGGCATCATCTTGTAAAGTTCTTTTTATTCCCTTGATTGCTGTTGTTCGGGTGAATACTCTGTATGGAAGCTATCTCCTGGCCTGATTTTTCACTTCCAGGGTGGGTTTACTCTCACTGAATCTAGGTTATTTGGATTCTGGGGAGTGCTCAAGTCTCAGCATAGGTGGGTTTCTGGAGAAGCAGAAAGACCCGACTGGCAATTTCCACAATAAGAAATAGACTCATTTCTCTTTGTCTGTGCTGACTCTTGCTACCAGTCTGCAAAGTGAAACCCCCTTCATAAGGAAGGGAAGCAATTACTGTCAGTCAAGTGGAGTCTGGGCCAGCCTGAGGCAGGGACAGGACCCTAAAATGGTAAAGCCAAAGAGTTTGTCTGGCTTCTTCCTAGATTTCTGACATGGAGTTGTGTCCTGTGGGTTATCAGCCTGACCATAGACACACCTGTCTCTTCCGAGCTATGCAGGCAAGGATAACAACCAAAATGCCAGTGATTTTCCATGAAGTTTGCTCAGGATTCCTTAGTGTGCTTAGACACAAATACCCCTGCTTCCCTCACTCTTTCTCTTCAAGTTTGGCACCCAGAAACCTGACTCACCTAACTCCAGGGATTACTCTTCTGTCCCACCCACAGCCACACCCAATGGTTGTGACCTAATGTATTCAGGTGACCAGGTGGCTTTCTCAAGGATAGCATGCTCAGAGCCCTGAAGTAGCTCTTTTGTCACTTGTAAGGATCTCCCTAGGTGAAATGGTTCTTCACCAGATAGTTCAGGCTTGGATTCACTGAATATATTCTCTTTATCCATTCTCTTTGGACAGATATCATTGAGCTGGAGGTATGAGGCTGGCAGAGGGCCAGGGCACCCTCAGGGGACCCATCTTACTGCTTGAGCTCTGGGCACTCCTAGGTCCAGTCCAGTGTTCCCAAGGCCGTCCCTCATGGCGCTACATCTCCTCTGAAGTTGTGATTCCCAGGAAGCAGGTGGACCATGGCAAAAGTATTCAGGTGCCAGGCTGGGTCTCCTACAGCCTAAAATTCAATGGCCAGAGATATGTCATCCACATGCAGCTCAAGAAACTGTTCAGGTCCAGATATTTGCCGGTGATATCCCAAGATGACCAAGGAGCCTTAAAGACTGACTATCCCTATGTTCCTCAAGACTGTTACTACCTTGGCTACCTGGAGGAGATTCCTTATTCCCTGGTCACTATTGACACATGCTATGGAGGTATCAATGGTATTATGAAGTTGGATGACCTTGCCTATGAAATCAGACCTCTCAAGGATTCCCACAGGTTTGAGCACATCATTTCTCAGATAGTGGCAGATGAAAATGCAATGAAGCTTGCATATAGACTAGGAACCAAAGAGGAAACAGATCCCTTGTTCTCTGCAGCAAACAACAGTGCAGCCCCAAGGTGGTCTAGTAAGCACTTTGCTTCACATCAGTCCAATATTCAAGGCATTCCTCAATGTTCTCTTTCAGTGTATCGTAAAATCAACAATTTTACAAACTGCGTCTCATATATGGTTCGTTTTACTAGTATAATTGACTCTTTTTTCTGGGGTCTTCATATACGGTACAATCTTTATGGTTTGATCATATATAATGTAAAGGATCCTGCCCCTCTAAATAATTATCAGGTGCCAGGAAGTCCATTTCATAGATATTATTCAGCTAACATCTTCTCAAGAATTAAACACCAGTCATCTTTTGTGTTGATTGAAGATGGACCAGTTGACTATACCTTTAACCCAGAATATAACAGTATATGCAAAAACAGCAATCTGATAATGATTGGCCAACTAGGTAGACATTATTTACTGATATCTTCGCTGGCAACGCAACATATTGCGA
The DNA here is from genome assembly GCA_026826555.1 of Tolypeutes matacus. Lineage (NCBI taxonomy): Eukaryota > Metazoa > Chordata > Mammalia > Cingulata > Chlamyphoridae > Tolypeutes > Tolypeutes matacus. The sequence goes on from JAKSZT010054519.1 coordinate 570,563, forward strand.
GAACTATAGGGATATCTTTTGATAGTGATAACTGTGTTTGCCAGAGGAGAACCACTTGTATTATGCAAAAATACCCTGGGTTAACAGACTCATTCAGCAACTGTTCCTTTCATGATGTTTCTCGAATACAGTTCCATGGAACTGATTGCTTGTTTACAATTCCTGGGGAGCTTTTAAATAAAACACTATTAAAGACTCGTTGTGGGAACAGAATAGTGGAGGCAGCAGAGCAGTGCGACTGTGGCTCCCACAAGCAGTGCTACAGCAACCCATGCTGCTCGATTGAGTGTAAGCTGATTCCTGGGACTGTTTGTGATGTGGGATTATGCTGTGTAAACTGTACTTACTCCCGGCCTGGGGTTCTTTGCAGACCTGTCATGAATATATGTGATCTTCCAGAGTACTGCACTGGGACCAGCTCTAAATGTCCTGCAGACTTTTATTTGCAAGATGGAACCCCATGCACTGAAGACAGCTATTGCTACAGAGGCAACTGTACGGACCGTGACTTGCACTGCAAAGAAATCTTTGGTAGCGAGGCTATAAATGCTGCAGACATTTGCTATACTATAAATAAAAGAAGCGACCGATTTGGGCATTGTAGGAGACTTCTAGAGAGTTCAGAGTTTATTAAATGTAATGACGCAGATTTACAGTGTGGAAGGCTGCAGTGCAGCAATGTCACACATCTTCCCAAGCTCCAAGAACACGTTTCATTCCATCAGTCTTTCGTATCAGGGGTGTTATGTTTTGGAGTGGATGAACATCGTTCGACAGAAACCACTGATGTTGGAAAAGTGAAAAATGGTTCCCCCTGTGCCTCTGGAAAGTTCTGTGATAATACCTTTTGCAATGGAACTTTGACTGATCTACAGTATGACTGTGTCCCTAAGAAGTGCAGTTATAGAGGAATTTGCAACAATCTAAAAAACTGTCATTGCCATATAGGCTGGAGCCCTCCACTATGTCTACACAGAGGTGCTGGTGGAAGTGTAAACAGTGGACCCCCTCCAAGGAGAATCCGGTCTATTAAACAGAATAAAGAAGCAGTGACATATTTGAGATTGGTCTATGGTCGCATTTATATCTTGATATTTGCATTCCTCATTGGGGTGGCCACAAATGTACGATCTATCAAAACCATCAGAGACACAGAACCAGAAGAAGAAGAAGAAGAGGAAGAGGAAGAAGAGGCAAATAGCGAGAATTAAGTGAATGTTAAGTCTGTGGAATATAAGGATAAAAGTAAGAAGAAATAGAACAAAAAATAAGTCCACTCCTTAATAACTGTAAAAACATAGGGCATACCAAAAAGGGACATTTTGAAGAAAAAAAAACTGAAAGAGACTGCAAAACTCAAATAAAAAATTATAGACAGCAAGAAATAAAGGAATCCTACCACAAATTATGATTCAAACCAGAAAATGTTGACTTATATGAGATCAGTTCTCTTTGAGAGATCCATAACACTCACTCTGAAATAAATTTCAAAAAAATCACATCGGTGTGTTTTTTATATTTTATAAGGTATTGATAGGCCAAACTGAACCTGAGCTTCTGAAGGCTAGAGAAGACCTGAGTCAGCACCTGGGTCAGGACCTGAGATTTCTGGGCCCAGAATCAATGAGAGTTGTCCAGAAACTCCTCTGGGGGCACATTTATGACATTTCTCCAAAACCACATTCTTGAGTGCAGAAGTTTTCCTCATTCTCTAGGCAGTCTGTGTTTCTCTAAACCCGAGGTGGGTTTAGGGCAATTGGGAGCTATTCTTAACGCATACTGCCTGCTACTCCCTGCTGTGGAAGGGATGGGGACCCAAATCCCTACCCAGCACCTGGCTGTGCTGACTTGGGGTACACATTACCTGTGGGAGAGCCCCGGGCCACAAGATGGAATGTTGCCCCAGTGATATTCCATGAGAAAATGATGTACAAGTGCCTCACAATGCCTTTGGCACCGGAGGGTACTGACTGAATGTTAGTTCCTGCCTTCTGCCAGCCTCTATTATCAGTGAACTGAGGCATGGTTTTTAGCCCAGGATAAGTCAGGATAAATAATGGAAGTTGGTCTTACAAAAGATGAGGACTTTGGGTGTGGAAAACGAGAGCATAGTCAATTAAGAATAAAATTCACTGGTTTTTTTTTTCAGTGTTACAAAGGTTCATTTTGGAGAATTTAAAAGATAAAAACTGGGAAGCGGCTGTGGCTCAATCAGTAGGGCTCCCGTTTACCATATGGGAGGCCCCGGGTTTGGTTCCTGGGGCCTCCTGGTGAAGGCAAGCCTGCCCACACGGCGTGGTTAGCTGACCCAGCGAGCACAGGTGGCGAGGGGGGCATAAATGAATAAATAAATAAAATCTTTAAAAAAAAAATAAAAAAAATAAAAAAAATAAAAGATAAAAACTCCCTAGCATAACCTAAGGAATTACATTCATAATATTGTTTTTAGTAAACCACTTTTAGCCTGTAATAATATTTTCTTTCTTTTCTAAATGCATGTATAGTTAAACATTCCTTCCCTCTATCTACATTGCTCTGAAAATCCCTCTTCTGCAAATACATCTCAATACCGTATCTTGAACATTCTTCCAGATTTACAATTTGTGGAGAAAGAGTTTAGAAAAAGAAATATAGAGCAAACTTTAAAAGAAGTTTAGTTTGCTAAAGGCTGCTGAGAGCAATATACCAGAAATGGGTTGGCTTTTATAATGAGAATTTATTGAGTTAAAAGCTTAGAGTTCTGAGGCTGTGAAAATGTTCAAATTAAAGCATCATCAGAGATGCTGACACCAAATTTCGTCTGTTGGTGATCCTGGACTCTTGCCACGTGGCAGACACCACAGTGGCTCTCTGGTACAGCCTCTGCTTCTACTCCACCTGCAGGAACGAGTTAGTCATAAAGACATGGTATTTTAGTATCCACCCAGCATCAAACTGTCACATCCCACCCTCTAGATCCCAGAAAGAAATTTTCTTTCCATATACAAATGCATTCATTCCATAACGTTATTTCAAAAAGACTTAAATCATTTCAGTAACAATGCTAAGTAAAAATTCTCTTCAAAATCATTTATAGGCAAGGAATCTGTCTTGGGTAAAATTCCCCTCTGCTGTAGACCTGTGAAACTTAGAAAATGAGTTATCTGCTTCCAATATACAAAGGTGGGACAATCATAGAATAAACATTCCCGTTGCCATATGGAAAAATTGGAAGGAAAGCAGGGATCATGGTCCCAAACAGTTTTGAAAACCTGTAGGGCATACTCCATTAGATCTAAAAGTCTGAGAATCATCTATAGAACAACGGTTTCTTCTCCTCAGGCCGCATGGAGGGCAGTCTCACCCTTTCTAAGGATTTGCCCAGTGGGCATCTCAGCTCCACTTTTATCAAGCATCTGGGTGGCAAACTCTAGGCCTCAACCTCTGAGAGCGCTGGCGCGGTGGCCCCACCCCCCCCATCTCTGGGGCACAGGTCCAAGTCCCTCAGAGCAGTAAGGTAGCCACCACATTCTCCCCAGTCCCCAGGGCATGTGCTCTCTAAAGCTTAGGTGCAGCACTTTCCCTGAACACAAGGGTGGAAGGTCCACCCCCTTCAAATGCCTGGGCAAACTCACTCTTTCCGCACATATCCATGAGGTCCCTCTCTTGGCCTGTGAGGCTGTCTTAAGTCCAGACCTCAGCTTCTACAATTTTGCCCTTGAAGTAGTTTTTCCTTCAATCTCTCCCTTTTCTGTCCCTTTTAGTTCAGGTTGGCATTGGTTCTGTTCATACAGATCTCACAAAAAAACTTGTTGGTTTAGCATGCAGGAAACAGGGTCCAAGCTATCAGACAGTAAGACTTTGCATGAATATCTTGTGGGTAACTGCATTTCCAATCCTGTTCTACACTGAAATGACTAGCTGTTTTCCTGTTCAGCTAAATCCTCACGGGGAGGGCATTATTCTCTGGGGACATGGTTTCCAGTAGCTTGGAATTTCCCAAGCATCAATTTCTGGTTTCTTTATGCCCAGGGTTTTAGTTCTCAGCTTATCCCTTTCTTCTCTCAATTTTGCTATAAGCTGCTAGGAGAAACCAGGCCGACTTTCTACATTTAGTTTGGAAATCTCCTCAGCTAAATACCCAAGCTCTTCACTTTCAAACTCTGCCTTCCATCTAACATCAGGAATCAATTTTGCCATCAAAGTCTCCCCAGCTGAATCCAATCCAAAGGGTCCCATACCCACAGCCATAAGGTCATGATTTTCTGGGATCTACCCAGTGAAACTTTCACAGAAATGTTTTATTTTTATATTATAATTATATCTCTTCTGTGTAACTTTTTTCACATCACAATGATCTATTGACTAAATTTGTTATTTATACTTTTCAGAAAATACATAATATATATGATAGCAATTTATGAAGATGTAAAGTAATCGTACAGAATTCCCAGTAACCCAAAATGTATCAATTGAAAAATGGCTTGCTGGTATAGGACAATGAGGGGGGTGCCAGGCAAGAAGGATCTCTCAGCTCTAGTCCTGTTTCAATTCAGTTGCCATTGGTGGTGGCCGTTCAGAATTGGCTTTGGATTAGCTTTTGTTTATGACAGGGGTTCTTAACCTTTTCTGTTCCATGGACCCCTTTGCTAGTCAGGTAAAATGAATCTGACTGTAATTTATTTATTGCATACATTCATAAGTGAAGCAAATCCCGGATTTCAGTTAGAGGTCAGAGAAAATATAATAAGTTGATTTTTTTCAATTCAATTTTTCACAGACCCCCTGAAATCTTGAATCCATGGACCCCTGGTTAAGAAACCCTGATTTAGACAAAGAGATCCATAACGAAATTAATTGTTGAAACTGCTGTATTTATCCTGCTACCTCACAGCTGTCATTCCCCACACAAAGCACAGTGCGTGTGAGTGTGATAAAGCACCAGCAGCTCAGAAGAGCCAGGATGAGCCCGTGACCCAGTTCCTGCATGAGGGTGACTTTCATTCCTGCTATAAGCAATACAGAGCAGTGAACACCAGGGCAAGATCGCAACCGAACGTGCATCAGTAGGTAGCCTGGCCGGTTGATCTGTTGATCATTTGGGGTAAACAGGTATCATTTGGCACTAGACAGACTGACACAGTAGATTCCAAGGTAAGAGAGAGATCTTGTACTGGAGGGGCAGATCCAGCATTACTTGAGGGCACCACCTGCTGCCACTTAACCAACTTTCACAGGTGATGTTGATCTAGGTACTCTCAGGGGTTCTGAGGAGGCAAGAGAAAGATTAGCTTCCCCACCTGCCTCCCTTGCCTCATCTCTACCGTGATTGGAGGTGTTCCTGTCCTATTAGTTGGGGAGAGGGTTGCCCAGGTATTGTGAGGCAGGCTATCTAAGCCCTGAGGCTACAATCTTGACAGGGACCAGTATTCCTATAACGTGACCAGAAACTTCTGGGACTGGTCATGTAGTCTGGAAAGAGTAGTCACATCCTGAACAAATTTAAAATTCCTATAGTTTTGCTCATGTTTACTGAGGAGTCAAGTACTCATGGCAACACCTGGGAAACCCTATTTCCTTGGTGTATCCTCACCCTCCCTGTGGGATCCCACTGCACTGAAACATTCAGGATCAATATAGCTTTCCCATTGGAATCAGGGGTCCTGTCAGGGATATCAGCACTATGCCAATGACAAACCACCTGCAGGATTTTGTTTGAGAGTGAAATAAAAAAAAGAATCATTGAGTTTACTGACATTGGGATTCTGTAGGCATAACCTAATGAGATGATTTTCTGGTCCACCTCCAACCATGCAAAGCTCAGTATTTCGGAACATACTTTGCAGGGCTATGTTTCTTTTATCCCAGAATGTAATGTTAAATGTCTACACTGCCCTAGTTAGGAGGAAGTACCATCCTATTAGCAGGCTCTCCTAATGTCCTTTCTCCAGTTGTCCACTCAATCACTCAGCCCCTTTGGGTGCATGGAAAGTCCACCTTATTCCACATGAATGTGCTCACTGCTGCTGTTTGTGCAGTACAAGATGCCCCCTGATCAGACTGGAATTCCACAGGGAACTACAAAACACAACACAGACACTTGTGCAGTGCAACTACTGTGCAATGCAACTACATGCAACTACTTCCAAAGCATGTAAATGCTGCACCAGGATGGTGATCCCATAGCTGAGGTAGGTATCAGTGGTGGTGAGGTACATTTCATATTCATGGCTGGGAGCCATTGATCTGATGTAGTGGAGTTGCCAGACTTGCATGGAGTCTAAGCTCCAGCTGATGTGGCCCAACTTGCCATGTGCATGTCCTGAGCTTATTGGCAGGAGTCACATGTCTGTGTGGCATCTGTATTCCCACTTCCTTTAAGGTGAGTTTGCAAGATTTATCCCATTCTGGAATCTGAGGTGGGCTTCCATGACCCTTTCAGTTGTGAATCCAGTGGTTATTCATGGCACCCTGTGGAGTACATACTACTTCAATGTGGAAATTTTATTCATGTTCTGCAATCAATGACCATTTTCTAGGGGTATTAACATGGGTGTGGAATAAATCAGCAACCCAGCTGGCAGCTGTTGCCTTTGTCCCAAAATAGAGAATCCTTTTATAGTTAAGTTATTGGTTTAGCAGTACCAGGTCTTCCAGTTAGAGTGTTTTCAATGGCCGTGAGTCTGTAAATATGTAGTAGGAAGTTGTTGTTGGAGTGGCCTGCACAGCCATACCCACCACGTAGAATTCAGCCTGATATTCAGAATGAATTCATCCAGTTCCAGTCAGAAGGTGGCCATCCTTAGGGCAGATGCCAGAATGGCTAAATGAACTCCAACATTCCTAACTTTTGTAGATCTGTAAACAAGTACATATCAGGAAGAACATCTTCAACCTGGAGGCTCCACTTAGCCAAGGGAAGTGCAGTGGTGTCCTCTACAAATTGTCAGCATCCTCTGGCAAAGCATCAATCTATTTATGGAGCCGTTGACTTCTTGAGGGTTAAGTCTTGGATAGACCATTTCCATTTAAAGGAGCTTTTTTGAGTTTCTCTGAAACAAAGACAGAAATGCTTTATTAATAGGATTTGTACCCATATGAGAATAGGCAGTACTGGACTTAAAGTGAAATAGTATACAGAGTTGTAAAATGCTCAGTCTCCGCTAAGGACCAATAGCAGGTTAATAGCTGCTACTCGTAAGGGATGTATCTGGTGGCTGTATCAGGCACTTTGAGTGTCCAGAACAAAAGGGCCAGTCCAACCTGTGGCAATTTCTTTCTCCCATAGGCTCCAATCGGCATGAGTGGGGATTGCAGATATTTGCAACAGTATAGGGTTGGGGCTGGTTGGCTCCAATGACCCTGAGGGCATGGCTTGAGCCACTACCAGTTGGTGGTCCCCTAATGCCTGCTGTTGCAGGGCATCCCATTCAACAGTTGCTGCTTTGAGAGTCACCTTGACCAAGGGTCTAAGAGAAATTCCCGGGTGAGGTGCATATTGTCTCCAGTGCCCAGACAGGTCCTCTAATTGTTGGGTCTCCTCATTAGCAGGCATCACCAAGGATGGAAGCTTTTCTTTGACCTTGTCTGAGACACTTTTTGGTTCCTTGTTTATGTAACTCCTGGAAACCATGCTTGCTGTGTAATGTCTTGAACATTATTAGAGTTTACTACCCAGCTGGTATGAGTCACAGCATCAATGACATCACATAGACTCTCAGTCCCTTGGTGGACCCTGCAATCAGTGTGTCATCTCTGTAATGGATTAACACCACCTCAGAGGTAATTATGGCTTGATAGAGATCAAGCTCCATCCCTTGGTGACAAATAGCCAGGGAATTGAGCATCCCTGAGATAAAGGTATTAGACAAATCAATCACTGCCTACTATGCTTCTGTTTAGGCTACCACCTATGCAGTGACAGCAATGACATCAGGTACAGGGGATACCAAGGGCAGTACCATGGCAATTAACTGGCAATAGTCCATGGTAAATCTCCAAGCTCCAGAAGCCTTCTTCACCAGCCAAACTGGGCAACTGTTCTGTGACAGGGTGGTGTGAAGCATATAAGCCTGGACTAAGTTTAAACAAGAGAGTAATGTCCTTTTCCATGAAGGGAAGAAGTATTGTTTCAGTTGGAAAAAATTCCCTAGCATAGGCAATTTTGGACGTAGCCATATATGTACCTGACCCACTACGACATTTCAAATCTTTCCTTGTAGAAGTGCATATCCACTTACATTCTGATGGTGTTTGCTGCCCCAGCCAGGCAGGATGTCAATACCATAACACACTCAGTGGTGGGATCTATGACACTGGCATCTGAAATGGCCCAAATGGCCCCACCCATAGGCACTTGTGGACTTTCCTTCATGGGTTACAGAAAATTCCCTAAAGCCACCCAAAATCTACTATATTCCTCCTTGCCTTGCAGGACCCTGGGATGATGGTCACTTGAGCACCAGTACTCAATAGTCCTATGAAGTCTGGTATGTCCCCAAGTTTCCCTTCCATCCTTATCTGGGTGTAGGGATGCTGGCATCTGGCAGGGACCTGGAGACCTTGGCTCCACTCCTACTTGTTCTTAAAAGGAGTGAGGATGGGACAAGTCTGGAGAGGAGGGCTCCTTTTCCTCTTTCTCCTTAGATTTTTTTTTTAAGAGAAGTTGTTGGTTTACAGAGCAATCATGCATAAAATACAGAATTGCCATATATCACCATATTATTAACACCCTGCATTGATGTGGTACACTTGTTACAATTAATGAAAGCATGTTTTTATAATTGCACTATTAAATGTAGTACATAGTTTAACTTAGGATTTACTGCTTGTATTGTGCAGTTCCATGGTGTCCCTTAAAATTTTCAACAAAAGCCCTAACCTTTAGCTTAGAGGCTTCCCCTCTGCCTTAGTCTGAACCCCCAATGATATCATCCTCTCAGGACCACAGCCCATGGGTGTTAGCCTGCCAAAAGCCAGTAGATAGTTTTCCTGCAGTTATGGAGTCCTACTTCGAATATTTCTGCCTTATCCCAATGCATCAATTTATCTTGGGTCACAGGGCAATTATCTGCATCCCATTTGTCCCCATGTAGCTTGAGAGAGGTCAATGCATGTAAATCCATCATCCCCTCGGGCAAAGGAGCTGATAAGCCCCTGTGTTTCCACCAGGCCATAGTGTGTCTCATTGATAATCTTGTTCTCTGAGCCAAACTGTCAAGCCAAGGTTCTGGACGACCACCAAGGGGGAAGGTGCACTATGCGGAAGATGGCAAAGGTCATGAGCAGGGCCACCACCAAGGGGAGGAGTCCTGACACTCCTGCCCCCTTCATGGCGCCGCAGTGTCGCAGTTGACAAGGTGGGCACAGCACACACAGGCACTGGTCGGGGCCGCACTTTCCTCATATAGCGAAGAGGCGAGCACAGGGAGCTGCAGGAGCGGGAGTCGGTCTTCCCTGGCCAGCGGGTGCCCCCCACAGCTGGTGCAAGGCAATGACCTGCACACCCCTCTTGTGCTGCAGTGGGGGACCCCGTTCCCCCCACCAGGAAAAGATGGGCTAGTGGGGTTGGCCGGGTGCCCTAGGACACATACACTGAGTGACACATAAAGTTCCACTGAGCACCAGCCCGAGGGAAGCTCCACATGTAAGGCAGAAGGACCCGAGCCGAAAATAACCAAATGAAGGATGAAAGAAAGAGAGGAAGGAAGGAAGGGGTAGAGAAAGTAAACAGCTACCTGAAACACACCAGAGAGATTTTACATCTTGTTTTATTTGTTTGCTTATTGACTGTGGCTGGTTGTTGAGAAGAGGGGGATTTTGCTGACAGCAGCTTGTGATAAGACCATCACCATCAATTTACATCCACAAATGACCATCATTTCTTTAGTTGCCTTGCATTTAGGAATTTTAAAAAAATCCTTAAATGCACTTTTACCAAGGATTAAGAAATAAACTGGGTTATTAAGCTGGGAATTTTTGGTACAAATTGACTTGAGGCCATTAAGAGACTCTGATGATCATCATATAAGTCTCAAACTGAATATAAAACAATTTCAGAAATCTCAAATAGTAGGCAGTTAGCATAGCAGGATTGTTCTCAAGGAGGCTGTTCCAGGTAACAATGATACTTTGACAATTTATGACTCATTTTGGGGCGTGGGATTTTGGACTAGAAGTCTTCTAATTACCTTTCATTCCAAAGGTATATGATCATAATCACACTTCATACAAGCAAAATGATCATTACACAATATACCATCTTAATGAGGGGCATTGCATTGGTTTTATATTGCTGTGTAACAAATTACTGGTGGCTTAAAAGCATCACATTTATTAGACTTAGGTCTGAAGTCAATGTGGGTTCTATACTTAGACTCTATGGTAGATTGAATTATCTACCCTAACAAAAAGGCATGTTCATAATCTTAACTTGCATATCTGTGTGTGTGAACCAACAAGTAAACAGGACCCTTTGAATATGTGTTTTCAGTCAAGGTGTGTACTCACTTGTGAATAGCATATCTGTGTTGGTTTGGAGCTATGAGGTTACTTCAGTAAGGGTATGGCCCCACTCAAGCAGCATGGGTTTTAATCCTATTACTGGAGTCCTTTAAAAGCAGAGTGAAATTCAGAGAGCTGGAGAGAAAGCCACAGAGGTAGCAGCCAGTGGCTGAAAGTTAAGAAACTGGGAAAAGAAGGGAGAAGATCACCAGCAGCCAGCCTCAGAACTCCAGGCTTTGAAAAAGAAAACATCGCCTTGATAAAACCTGGATGTGGACTTTATCCTATCCTCAAAACTGTGAGCCAGTAAATTCCCATTGTTTAAGCCAACTGATTGCGTGGCATCTGCTTGAGCAGCCATGGAAACCAAAAGAGATATTGGTACCAGGAGTTGGTGCTGCCAAAAGATGTGGAAACAGCTTTGCAATTGCTTAATGCATAGATGGTGGAAGAATTGTGAGGCACTTGATAGAAAAAGCCTACACTGGTTTGAAGAGACTGTTGGGGGAAGCGGCTGTGGCTCAATCAGTAGGGCTCCCATTTACCATATGGGAGGCCCCGGGTTTGGTTCCCGGGGCCTCCTGGTGAAGGCAAGCCCGCCCACATGGCGTGGTTAGCTGACCCAGCGAGCACAAGCAGCAAGGGGGGGGGGGCGATAAATGAATAAATAAATAAAATCTTTAAAAAAAAAAAAAAAAGAGACTGTTGGTAGAAACATGGATACTAAAGATACTGCTGATCTGTCCTTAGGAGGAAATGATGAATGTGTCATTGGAAACTGTAAGAAAGGTGGCCCTTGCTACAAAGTGGCAGAGAAATTGGCAAAATTGTGTTCTGATGCTTGATGGAGGCAGAACTTGAAAGTGATGAACATAGATATTTACCTGAGGAGATTTCCAAGCTACATGTAAAAAGTGCAACCTGGTTTCTCCTTGCAGCTTATAATGAAATGCAAGAGGAAAGGGATAAGTTGAGAAATGACATGAGCCCCCAGGAAAGAAGTCTATGTGACGATGAAGGAAGACATTGGAGCATGCATCTCCATGTGCCCCCCTTGCTGGAAACCACCCATCCTAGTCACACCAGTCCTTGTGCTGAGGCTTCTCAGCCCCACTCTATGCAGGGATAAAGGTGTAAAGGGAGATGTCACTGGAGACCATCACCCCCTCTCTGGTCTTCCTCACTGTATGCCCAGACTGGACCTACTGGATATCTGCCAAGCACCTACGAGCATGAGGAGGAATTAATTTGTACCTCCTGTAACTGTTGGGGAATTTGATGTAATTATGAATTCCAAAAATATAATTGGATCATGCTTGTAAACTGATTTGTTAATCTGAGCATGATTAGGTTAGGATTAGGGCATTGAGCCCCACCCCTTGGTGGGTGGGGAATTGAATATAAAAGGCAAGACAAAGAACAGAGTTGAAGCAGTCTTTTGAGAAACAGTTTTGATGTTGGAAAGAAGGCTCCAGGAGAAGAGAAGCAAGCCGTTTGCCTGGTCATCTACAGCTGACCTTGTGGAGGAAACAGGAGCTAAGCCTGGAGAGAAACGCAGCCCCGGGAAGAGAGGAACCCCAGAAGCCTGAACCCTGGCAAACGCCGGCAGCTGTCTTGCTCTAACACGTGGCAATGGACTGTGGTGAGAGAAGAAACTTAATGCTTTATGGCCTGGTCTCTGTGGATTTCTACCCTAAATAAACACCCTTTATAAAGACCAACCCATTTTTGGTATTTCACATGAGCACCCCTTTGGCTGACTAATACACCTCCCATGACGCTCAAGGTCCCCATTCAACTCTGGAATGGAAGGCACCTTGTGATAAAAAGGCAACAGGAAAAGAGCTGTCAATTTCACTGCATGGTGAGTGCCCACCATTTCGTCTGATGATAGTGTCAGGGCACTGGAGGAAATGTACTCTTAGAACTGGAGGGGCTAAGAGGATTTGCATGTTCACAAATAAAAGACTTTAAATTTGTTGTGACTGTATAGAAATAACCTGCCAAGGACCCAAATCTGAAGAATAGTTGTTTCTGCCAATGCAACAAAAAAGTTTCTGACATAGAGGGATTGAGAGGAGACTGAAAAGGGGTGTGGAGTTTTTCTTTTTGGAGTAATGAAATTATTCTAAACTTTTTGTGGTGATGAATATACAACATTGTGATAATACTAAAAGCCATTGATTGCACATAGATTGTATGGTATGTGAGTATATCTCAATAAAATGGCTTTTAAATGAATAAATAAGCAAGAATAGCCAGACTTAGCAGCTATGTAGAGCAGGGGAAGCATAGAGATGTTGAGAGGTGAGGAATTTTTTTCTCAGTTTGTTTGTCTGTTTTTGTTTATTATTAATATTATTGAAATAATGAAAATGCTCTAATAATGATTGAATTGATGAATGCACAACTGTGTGATTATGCCATATACCATTGGTTGTATACTTTCGATGGGTTGTATGCTTTATTAATATGTATTAATAAAATGGATTTTTTTAAAAAAGAAGTCTCTGACAAAAGTTCATGCAATACAAATATGTTAAAAATGAAAATCAAATATGCTTGGAATCTTTCCCTACCAGATATCAAAGTATTTCTGAGTATATAATGATTAAAGCAAGTGACTAGGCTTAGGACAAGACAAACAGACCAGCGGGTCGTAAAGGCCAAGGACAGATCTGCACCCATCAGCTTTCCTTTTTACAGTTGGCTTTTAAGAGTGCTTTCTATACTTTAGATATTAATCCCGAGTTGAATATGCCTAGTTTTTCGTTGTACAATTGTTCATAATCTCCTCTTTTTTTTTTTTTCTATCTGATTGCTCACCGTCTTTTTTTTTTTGTTTTTTTTTGGTGCATTGCTTTGCCTTGCAGGGGCCATGTAGGGCCTGCGCCTCTCTGTGCCACATGGAGGCCTGCCCCTCACTGCGCAGGTCTAGGGTGTCTTTTTTCTTTTTTTTCACCAGGAGGTCCCGGGGATCGAACCCGGGTCCTCCATGTGGTTAATGGGAGCTCAATTGCTTGAGCCACAGCCACTTCCCTATAATATCCTCTTACGATACTATTTCTGCAGGGCCAGTGCTAATGTCCACCCTCTCAGATCCGATTTTAAATTATTTGCATCTTTTCTCTTATTTTCTTTGTCAGTCTAGCTAAGGGTTTGTTGATTTTGTTGATTTTCTCATAGAACCAACTTTTGGTTTTGTTGATTCTATTCTTTTTTGTTCTCAATTTCATTTCTTTTGCTCTGATCTTTATTATTTTTTCCTTCAGCTTGGTTTGGGATTAGTTTGCTGTTCTTTTTCTAGTTCCTTCAGCTGTGCAGCTAAATTTTCAATTCTAGCTCTTTCTTCTTTTTAAATGTAAGATTGAGAGCTATACATTTCTCTCTCAGCACTGCCTTTGCATGTTTTGGTATGTTGTGTTCTCCTTTTCATTTGTCTCAAGATATTTACTGAATTTTCTTGCAATTTATTCTTTTACCCACTGATTATTTGAGTGTATTGTTTAATCTTCATATATTTATGAATTTTCCCTTTTTCCATCCATTATTGACTTCCAGCTTCATTCTGTTATTATCAGAGAAAGTATTTTGTATAATTTCAATCTTTTTAAATTTATTGAGGCATGTCTTGTGACTGAACATATAGTCTATCTTTGAAAAGAATTCATGAGTGCTTGAAAAGAATGTATATTCTTCTAATTTGGGGTGCAATGCTCTATAAATGTCTGTTAGTTCTAGTTCATTTACCATGTTATTCAAGCTCTCTGTTTCCTTTTTATCCTCTGTCCAGATGTTCAAGACAGTGCTGAGAGTGGGGTATTGAAGTCTACAACTATGACTGTAATGGTATCTATTCCTCCTTTCAGTTTTGCCAGTGTGTGTCTCATGTAATTTGGGGCACTCAGGTTAAGGTGCATAAATATTTATTATAGTTTTATTTTATTGGCAAATTTCAGATTTTCATCTGAATCTATTGCTATGACCTTCAGCCTCAATGACAGTGACCCTGCGTGGTCATCAGAGGCCTTCCAGGAGTCCTGCTATTTCCTGTTCATGTGTAATTGGACACCAGCCTGCCATCATGAAACCTCTTTGTGTCCATAACATCCCCAAATCAGACCCAAGTTTAGAAGCGTAGTGGCCTTCAGTATCGTCGTTAGCCCTTTTCCCTTCCGCTTTGTACTCGTGCCAGGTGACAGCAATTGATTCTGTTGCTCGTGCTGACTTGATATTGAGGCACTGGGGCTTGATATTTAAGAGTTTTGTATTGATCAGTAATGACATAGCCAAATTTGAAAAGTATTTCCTCCCTGTGGACGGTGTTGCCCTGATGTACAGGTAGTGGGTGGATGAATGTGGCCTAGGACTAGTTAGTGGCTGGAGTTTACAGTTGTGAGGTATCACTTCATCAGGGAGTGGGGTGGCAGGTTAGGGTTTGACAGAGGTGAATTGTATTGTGTGGGGGAGGGAGGAACAAGATATCACTAGAGTTAAATTGAGAGGTGAAAATTGAGTGTTTTCAGTAAGTGGTGAAGTTTGCACAGCATGGTGGACAGTGACATTGAGTGAGAGACCTAGAACTAAGTCACAGGTGGTTTAACCCACTTGGCAGTAGCAGCTACTGCTCACAGGCAAGACAGCGAGGCCTTAGCTTGAGGCTTAGGCTGTATTATCCTACTGGCTTCTGGTGTCCATTGTGTCTGTGGGACAATATGCCAAGGACATGTCCTTTTTGTTCATGACCCTCTGTGAGGAGGTAAATTGTAGTTAGGGAGTCCAAGAGTTGGGGTGATGATGGTGAGCATTTAATATATTCACACACCTGTTTAGCTGGCGAGCCCTGAATTAATGCTCAGGAACTGATGCCTTAGCCTTATGGCTAATGAAGTGAAACAATCGTGAAAAAATTAGGTATCCACATTCTGCAAAACAATCCTATGAGGTCTACGAAACGTCCTAGCCAGTTTTTTTTTTTTTTTTTTTTTTTTTTTTTTTGAGGATGGGTATAGTTCTACTTTAAGGGTTTCTGCACCCCATATATGCCCAATATTAGTGGAATTTTTACCCCAAGAAGGGGGGCAATTGCATAATTGGTTGTTTAGTTCCTCAGGTTGATGCTAAGCTGGTGAAGTCTGAGACAACAGAGGATTTCTGGGAAATCAGATAAAGCTGTTAAACAGAACATGTATGATGGAGATGAGCTGGGGACTTGTGAAATGAGAACTTTAGGGGAAAGTTGATCTTGATAACCCAATATATGAGACAGTTTCCCCCTAATGAATGTTCCATGGATTAGGACTGAGAAGAAAGTTAAGTTTGGCCTTGAGAGGTCCTCTGGAAGATGTTTAGGAAGGTGGTCAACGAATGGATTGGTATCCACCATTGAATGAGTTGCACCGTGTCAGTGGGTAATGTGGAGCCCTTTGACTTGTAAAGTAATTACTTCCAACCAAATCAGAAAAAACCAAGGGGGGTAGAGCGGATGTGGCTCAAGCAACTGGGCTCCTGCCTCCCACATGGGAGGTCCCGGCTTCTGTTCCCAGTGCCTCCTAAAGAAGTCGAGCTGTAATGAGGTACAGTGAGCCGAGAGTGGAAGTGGCTTAAACATCTGGACACTCGTCTCCCACATGGAAGGTCCTGGGTTTGGTTCCTGGTGCCTCCTGAGGAAAATGAGCAGACAACAAGCACACAGACAAGGGAGCCATCTTGCGGGGGGTGGGGGGGGGGCAGGGGATAAAAAAAAAAGAAGTAACTGAGGGTACTGGGTAATTACTTCCATGGAGGGGACCTGATATTCCTCTTTTTTTTTTTTTTAAAGATTTTATTTATTTATTCATTTATCCCCCCCTTGCTGCTTGTGCTCGCTGGGTCAGCTAACCACGCCGTGTGGGCGGGCTTGCCTCCCATATGGTAAACGGGAGCCCTACTGATTGAGCCACAGCCGCTTCCCCTTGATATTCCTCTTGAGAGGGACGTTCCAGTCCTGTTTTTTCCCCTTAATTGACGTGCAGTCTTGGACCCAGTGGTTTTTTTTCTTTGCAAGAGCGACATGTGTCCCAAACGGTGGGGACCTGCCTTTTATGGGCTTGTCTTGCTAAAAATTTTCTGACTTTTCTAATTGTTTAGTTGTAAGGCCATGAGTTTGTGTTATACATTTTCTATTTTCTTGTAGATACTGTCTTAATAATGTTGGCCTTGAGTTTTAAGTTCATATAAGATCATGTTTTCTTTGAATAGTGATAATTTGCTTTCCAATATGGATGCCTTTTATTTATTTTTCTTGCCTAAGGGCTCTGGCTAAAACTTCCAGTACAATATTGAAGAAGAGGGCGATAGTAGGCTCTCTGGTTTTGTTCCTGATTATAGAAGATAATCCTTCATTCTTTCACCATTGGCTCTAATTATAGCTGTGTGATTTTCATAAATTCCCTTTAGCATGTGAGGAAGCTCCCTTCTCTACCCAGTGTTGTGAATGTTCTTTATCAAGAAAACGTGTTTTAATCTTTCAAAAGCTTTTTCTTCAGTTGAGGTGATCATTTTTTCACTACATTCTATTAATGTGGTTATTCTTTTTTATTTATTATTGCAGTCATTCATTTCCCTTGAATGGAATCGTGTATATAGCTGAGTAGTTGACCAGTTAGTAGAGCTGTAAGAGTGAAAGTCTCTCATGTGGTCCCTTCTCTGTCTATTCCTGGCCAGGCTGCTGGTGGTTCTGCTACAATACAGCCTCCAGGACCCAGCGACACGACCCCCCATGTGTGTCAAGGGGACTCAATGCATGAGAGAAGACACTCACATATCATCACAAGATATGTCCAGGATGAGTTTTTCTATATTGAAGAGAGGGTTAGCGTTAGGGTTAGGGTTAAGACTGTAAATTATTGTTAGGGTCAGGGTTCAAAAGTTCATGATCAGGTTCTTTTTCTGGGTTAGGTCTTAGGTTTAAGGTTAGAGCCGCCTTCTTCCTTGGGGTTCTGATGGGCTTGCCTACAAGTGTCAAGGGTGCGAGTGGAGCAGAAAATGAGTGGGCAGCTGGCCTGTGGGGGAAGAGCAGGGTCGCAGGCTTCTCCTTGTCTGGTTCCTGGTCAGAGCTTGGATGCCTTGCTCCAGTTGGAGTCGCTCCTAGGCAGGGTCTTTTGATCAGAAAGCTTTCCCCCTCCTGCAAACACTGGACCATTTCCAGGTAAGGTCTGTGGGCTTTTTGGAAGGTTTATACCACTGATATCTCATCATATAAATAATTTATAAGTATATTTTCCTAGGTTTTCTTTTTACTTTCTTGATAATGTACTTTTTTGGGGAGTCAAATATGGTATTTACAATTTTTTTTTTAATTTAAAAATTTTTTTATTTTTTTAGATTCTTAAATTACATAAATGTTACATAAAAAGTATAGGGGATTCCCATATGCCCCCCTCCCTACCCCTCCCACACTTTCCCACATTAACAGCATCCTTCATTAGTGTGGTGCCTTTCTTATAATTGAAGAACACATATTAGAGCATTGCCACGCGGTGTGAATTATAGTTTACGTATAGTTTAAACTTTCTCCCACACATTTTTGTAAGTTATGGAAAGATATATAATGGCCTGTATGTGTCGTTGCAATGTCATTCAGGACAATTCCCAAGTCCTGAAAATGCCCCTGCATTGCACCTGTGTTTCCCTCTCCCAAGCCCCAGAACCTCTAGTGGCCACTTCCTCCATCAATGATATAATTTCTTCTGTTGCTAGAATCACAGTAAGTCTATAGTAGGATACCAGTGAGTCTACTTCAGTCCAGAGTTCATTCCCTAATCCTGAGGAATCTGGGATGGTGATGCCCACTCCTCCTCTAATTGAGAGGGGGGCTTCAATCCCATAGGGCAGATGGATGGGACTGCCTTGCTTGCAGTTGTAGATTCTCTTGGTTTATTGGTGTGGTAGTTGTCCTTCATCCCTGATAATGTACTTTCATGCACAAAAGTTTTTAATTTTGAGGAAATTTTGTTCTTTTGATCTTTGGGAAAAATCTTTCAGTCTTTAGCATTTAGTTTAATCTTAGCTGTGGATTTTTCATCAATTCACTTTATCATATTGAGGAAGTTCCCTTCTATTCCTAGGTTTGTGAATGTTTTTTTTATCATGAATGGGTGTTGGAATTTTTCGAAAGCATTTTCTGAGTCAGTTGAGGGGATTATGTCTTTTTTATCTATCATTCTATTAATGTGGTTATTACCTTGCGTGATTTTTTCTTTCAATTGTGGGAAAATATACATAACCTAAAAATCATTTTAACCTTTATCAGTTGACAATACTGTGACATTAAGTACATTGACAATATTTTATAATGTTGACCACCATTTCCAGACTCTTTTCATCCTCCCAGCCAGAACTTATGCCCCTTTAGCAATAGCTCCCTCTTCCTCCCCTCCCCACCCCCCTGGTAACCATCGCTCTGCTTCATGTCTCTGAATTTGTTTCATGTGATAGCAATCACACAACATTTGCCCTTTTGTGTATGGCTTTTTTTCATTCAATGCAATGTCTCCAAGGTTCACCATGTTTTAGCATGTGCTAGCACTTCATTCCTTTTTGTTATTGAATGATATTCCATTTGTAGGTGTACCTTATTTACCCTTTCATGTGTTGATGGACTGTTGGAGAATTTCCACCTTTAGGCTATTCTGAATAATGCTGCCATGAATATTGGTGAACAGATACCTGGTTGAGACCCTGCTTTCAATTCTTTGGGGTATATACCTAGGAGTAGAATCGCCAGCTTATATGGTAATCCTGTGTTTAATTTTTTGGCTGTACCATTTATTATCTCGCCAACAATGGACAAAGGTTCCCTCTTTCAACATTCTCAAAAACACTTTTTACCTTTTTTTTTTTTTTTTTCTAACCAGCCATCTAGATTATGTGTAGTGGCATCTTATTTGTAATTTGGTATCTTATTTTCATTTCTCTAACAGCTAATGATGTCGAGCTTCTCTTTATGTGCTTATTGGTCATTTGTATATATTTTTGGAAGATACGTCTATTCAAGCCCTTTTTCCCATTTTTAAATTGGGATGTTTGTCTTTGTTGAGTTTTAGTAATTCCTTATATATTCTGTGTATTATACCACTATCAGAAATATGGATTATAAATATTGTTTCCCATTTGTTAGGTTTTCTTTTTACTTTATTGATGATGTCCTTTGGCTCTCAAAGGCCATTTGCTCTCAAATATTTTTTTAAATTTGACAAAGTCCATTTTAGCCATATTTTCTTTTTTTGTAGTGCATTGCCCTTCTTTCAAGATTGTTTTGCTTATCCAATGCCCCTTATAGTGCCATATGAATTTTATGATCAGCTTTAAAATTTTTGCAAATGCTATCTGAAATTTTATTGTGATTGCATTGAACTTGTAGGCCACTTTAGACATTTTTGATAACCTTTTTTTTTTTTTTTAAGATTTATTTATTCCCCCCACCACCATTGTTTGTGCTCACTGTCTGCCCTCTGTCTCTTCGTTGTATGCTCTCTGACTCTACTAGTCGTCGTCTTTTTTTTTTTTTTAGGAGGCACCAGGAACCAAATCTGGGACCTCTCATGTGGGAAGGAGGAACCTAATTGCTTGAGCCACCTCCGCTCCCTAGTAGTTGTGTCTCTCATTGTGTTTCCTCATTGTGTTATCTTGTTGTGTCACCTTGTTGTATCAGCTCAGCATACCAGCCCATCGCGTCTACTTGCTGTCTTGTTTGTCTTTTTAGGAGACACCGGAAACCGAACCTGGGACCTTTGATGTGGTAGGCAGGCACCCAACTGCTTGAGCCACATCCACTTCCCAGTATTGCTATCTTAATAATGTCGGTCTTTCAATTCATGAACAGTGGATCTATTAGCATCTGGGTAATTGGTACCAGGGCCATAGTTAAGGGTTTGGGATTAGGGGGTTGGCTTTAGGGTGTTTGGGGGTTGGGGAGATAGTTGGGGGTGGGGATTAGGCATTAGAGGGTTGGGTTATAGGGTTAGAAGATTAGGGGGTTAGAGGGTTTAGGGTTTAATGGTTGGGGTTTAAATGTTGGGGGTTAAGGGTTGGAGTAGGTGTTAGGAGATTGTGGTAAGGGTTAGGGTTTATCTTTGAGTGGGGTCCTAAAGTATGTTCCTGACTCATGAGTCTTGCTGTATAGAACCTGGTTTCTAGTGAAATCCATGTTTCTTGGTTTAAAGAGTCCACATTGTAATCACAGTCAGTAACTCCTGAGGTGTAGCCCTGAGTCATTACAGAAGGGAGATCTATCTTGGCATCTGAGGTTTCCTGTCAGGGTTAGTCCACAAGTGTGAGGGGGACGGTTACTAGAGGAATACCCGTTTGGGGAGTAAGTGGGGAATAAACAGTGAGCAGTTACTGGGATTGGTTTCATTTGCTATATGGTCTGCCAGGAGGCTGAAGGAATTATGCTTGTGGCAGGAGTACATAGATCAGAACAGGTAAAGAGGAGACAAGAGAAAACCATGGTGGAGGAAGGGTGTTGTTGAGGATGGAGATTTGACATGTTATGGGTAGAGGATGAGTAACTAAATGCTTAGATAGGTGAAGAGAAGAAAGGGCAGCAGGCAAGAATATCTCATTTTGTTCTGTGCTCTTGTGTGAAAACTGACCCCGTCATGACATCATCCACTTCTTCCCAAGGTCTGGGTGAAAACTGTCTACTTTAGCTGCCATCTACCTCTGCAAGCTCCTGGGGAAGCTTTGGTTTGAGGTCTCCTCGTGGAGTGCTTTACCAGTCTGAGTAGTTCTTAATTGTTTAAACTGTGAAACAAGGATCTAAAGTTGAACAGCCTGTAATGTAACAGTAGTTTTAACTGAGTAAAACAGTAGAAGGTCTTCCCCATGGTTAGTTTTTCATGGATGATGTTCAAAGCTCCAGGTTTTTCTACCTGTGGGTCATGCACCCTGGTTGGCCCCTGACTGCAAATGGGGAGGCTGCCCTAACTTGTTGCTTATAGGAGTGGGTGTACTTGATGAGTCTCTGGCAGTACTTGAGGATGTCTGCTGGAGTAAAAATTTAGTCTTCTGGTAGTAGGCGCTCATAGGGCCTTCTCATAGGTCTTCCCTTGATGGTTTCAAAGGGGAATAGACTGGGAAGCGGCTGTGGCTCAATCAGTAGGGCTCCCGTTTACCATATGGGAGGCCCCGGGTTCGGTTCCCGCGGCCTCCTGGTGAAAGCAAGCCCGCCCGCACGGCGTGGTTAGCTGACCCAGCGAGCACAAGCAGCAACAGGGGGATAAATGAATAAATTAAAAAAATAAAATAAAATCTTTAAAAAAAAAACAAAAAACAAAACACAAAGGGGAATAGACTGTGTGGGTGAAGGCCTAAAGTCCAAAGGGCAATAGACAGCACTGCTGACCAAGGTAAGTCTAGTTCTTCAGATAATTTCGCTAACTTAGATTTTAGGATTTCCTCAGCCCTATCAATAGCACCTGATAAATATGGATGATAAAGGTCATGAAACCTTTGGCTGATATACATGGACATTTTATTTCTTGTATGAATTTACCTGTGAAATGAGACCTCTTCCAATTTGAAATAGTAGAAGAGGTTTCCAAGGGAGGAAGAATCCATTCAAGACACACTTTAGCAACTGAATTGCCATAGTACTTTTACAAGGGGAGGCTTTAATGCATTTGGAAAACATACAGAATCAACTACATACACATCGGTAGACTTGTGGTTCATGCCCCTCAGTGAGGAGGTAAAGTGTGGTTAGGAAGTCCAAGGGTTGGGGTGATAAAAGTGATCATTTAATACATTCCCACACCTGTTTAGCTGGCGAGCCCCGAATTAATGCTCAGGAACTGATACCATGCAGCATAATGAAGTGAAACAGTCATGGAAAAATGAGGTATCCACAGATGGGAAAACAATCCCATGAGACCTAAGAAACGCCCTAGCTATTTTTTATTTTTTATTTTTGAGGACGGCTATATTTCTACTATCAGGGTTTCTGTACCCCATATATGTCCAATATTAGTGGATTTTTACCCCCAAGAAGGGGGACAATTGCATAATCGGTTGTTTAGTTCCTCAAGTTGATGCTAGGCTGGTGAGCTCTGAGATGACAGAGGATTTCTGGGAAAGCAGATAAAGTTGTTAAAGAGAACATGTGGGATGGAGATGAGATGGGGACTTGTGAAATGAGAACTTTAGGGGAAAGTTGATCTTGATAACCCAATATATGAGACAGTTTCCTCTAATAAATGTTCCATGGAGTAGGACTGAGAAGAAATTTAAGTTTGTCCTTGAGAGGCCCTCTGGAAATGTCAGTGATTTAGAAAGTAAATTATGGGTTAAATTATCAAAGGTGAGGTTTTGATGACTCCTCGGAAGGCGGTCAAGGAATGGATTGGTATCCAGCATTGAATGAGTTGCCCCGTGTCAGTGGGAAATGTGGAGCCCTTTGACTTGTAAAGTAATTTCTTCTAACCAATTCAGAAGAAACCAAGGAGGGGGTGGGGAGCAGATGTGGCTCAAGCAACTGGGCGCCTGCCTCCTACATAGGATGTCCCGGGTTCGGTTCCCGGTGCCTCCTAAAGAAGACGATCTGTAATGAGGCACAATGAGCTGGGAATGGAAGTGGCTTAAGCATCTGGGCACTCGTTTCCTACATGGAAGGTCCTGGGTTCAGTTCCTGGTGCCTCCTGAGGAAGACGGGAGGGGCGGGGCTAAAAAAAAAAGAAAAAAAAAGAAGTAACTGAGGGTACTGGGTACCTTCACAGAGGGGACTGGATACTTCTCTTGAGAGGTCTGTTCCAGTCCTTTCTTTTCCGTTAACGTATGTGCGGTCTTGGATCCAGCAGTTTTTTCTTTGCAAGAACGACATGTGTCCCAATCGGTGGGGACCCGACTTTTAGGGGCTTGTCTGACTCAAAATTTTACGGCTTTTCTAATTGTTTAGTTGTAAGGCCATGACTTTGTGTTGTGTAATTTGTATTTTCTTGGAGAGACAGTCTTCATAATGTTGGCCTTGAGTTTTAAGTTCATATAAGATCATGTTTTCTTTGAACAGTGATAGTTTTACTTATTGCTTTCCAATATGGATGCCTTTTATTTATTTTCGTTGCCTAATGGCTCTGGCTAGAACACCCAGTACAGTGTTGAAGAGGAGGGTGAAAGCAGGCACTCTGGTTTGTTCCTGATTATAGAAGCCGTGCTCCCCCGGCTGTCCAGGCTGGGAACACCCCCCTCCACACCTGCCCACACCAGGATGGTTAAATCCAGAGCAGGGGGTCCTGTACCACCTTGCAAAGATCCCCTTGGGACACGTCCACCACCTGGGAGGCAGCGCCCCTTCTTCACCCTCTTCTCACTACTTCCCCTCCATCTGCCCAGGCCTCCCATGTTCTAGGGCTGCCTGGACCCAGGGCAAGGCCAGTCGGCCTGAGGTGGGCGGAGTGTGTAGGGGCGGAGACAGCCCAGTGGAGGGCCTGGGGCCTGGGGCTGAGGTGCTGACCAGTGAGGAGCTCGGGTCATCCTGCCACGGGCCTGCTGGGAGCTGTAAGCACAGTGTCCATTGGTGGGCCGAGGGCCGGGGCGGCTGCTGAGCCAATGTGAGGGGGGAGGTGGGCGAGCTTTAGCGCCCAGGGGCCGCAGGGGCTGCCGAATCTTGGACCTGCAGGGAATGCTGGGAAGCGGCCGCCATGCTGCCCTTCTGCCCTGACTGGGAAAGGGCGGAGGAGGACGGAGCCGCCCCCACTTCTCCTGCAGTACCTGCCCCGAGGCGCACCTCAGCCCAAGGAGGGTCCCCAGGCCTCCCCTTCACAGAGGGATCCTCCTGTCTCCTCTTGTCCTCCTTGGCCCCAGGCTGCTCCCTGGCCTCCCCCTCCTCAGGGCTGTGCTTCCACCGCAAGCCCCTCAGGCAAGGCCTGAGTGAGGGAGAGAGGTGGGGGTTCCTGCTGGGGCGGCAGCTGCCAGGAACAATGGGAGTTCTAGGCGGGGTGAGCAGTGGCGCCAAGCGGCCATGGTGGCTGGCGGGAACGTGGGGCCGCAGCTCCTGCCGGGAAGCCGCCGCCATGTTGCTCTTCCACCCTGGCTGAGGGAACAGGCTGATGAGGCGACAGAGCTGCCCTTGGTTCATCTGCAGTTTCTGCCACGAAGTGCATAACTTCAGGCAATGTGGGCCCTCTAGGCTTCCCTGCTTCACCATCCGCAGCTCCATCCCCGACACCCCAGAGTCAGCCCCTCTGTGGTCTTTCTCTGACACCTGCTTTCCTACCTTCAAATACACTCAGAATTCAGAGTGTCTAACCAGCTCCAAGCCTCAGCTTGTATTAGGTTAGAGCACATCACTTTGCAAATAGTACATCGTGCAGAGTATTCAAATTTTCTTTTCTTTTTATTTTATTTTTTTCATTTTTTAATAGGGAACTGTAAGCTCACAAAACAATCATGCATAATGTGCAGAATTCCCTGACCTCATCCAAATTCCCATACATCACCTCCACCAAAGGCTTACATTTTTCTGGAACATTTGTTACCAATTATGACCTACTGGGTACATTTGGCGTATTTTTTCCATACCCCCCCTCACTATTAATACCATGTATTAGTATTGTACGTTTGTTGCAGTTCCTGAGAGAACACTCTCCTGCGTGTCCTGTTAACCGCAGTCCATCTTCCACCACGTGGGTCACTGGGTCACACGGTCCCAGTACATTCCACCCAAACGATACCCTCGGTGGCTCTCACTTTTATCGCAGAGCTGTGCAGTCATCCCTGCAGTGAACCTCTGAAAGTTTTCCTTAGTCCAGAAGAAAACCCACAGCCCCTTATTATTGACTCTTAGCTTTGATGTAGCACCTTCTTTGACACTGACCCAAGAATACTATAAAATTGCTTTAAACTACAGTCCATAAGTTACTGTGGCTCAAAGGGGTGGTCTGGGCATGCAAATGTCAATAGAAAGAAACCTGGGACTGAAAAACATAGTGACCCCGGAGGTGGATGAGGATTGTGGTTACTAATACTCATAGAAGGATGCTCTTCTGTGAACTACAAGAAATTACGTCAGTATTACAAGACGGTAAGAACACAGTGATGCATGGGAAATCGATAATTAATGTAATTCTTTACAGTTTTGTCTTTGGGCTGTTTGTCTTTTGTTGATTTTTAGTAATTCCTTATATATTCTGTATATTATGCTTTTATCAGAAAAATGGTTTCCAAATATTTTCTTCCATTCATTAGGTTTTCTTTTCATTTTATTGATAATGCCCTTTGACTCTCGGAAGTTATGTTTGATGTCCATTTTAGCTATTTTTTTCTTTTTGTGTTGTGCATTGTAAAATATAGAAATCATTGCTTACTTCAA
Organism: Tolypeutes matacus; assembly: GCA_026826555.1. Classification (NCBI taxonomy): domain Eukaryota; kingdom Metazoa; phylum Chordata; class Mammalia; order Cingulata; family Chlamyphoridae; genus Tolypeutes; species Tolypeutes matacus. The sequence continues at coordinate 596,394 of JAKSZT010054519.1, forward strand.
GGTCAGGAAGCTAGTTACCTCTATTTTCTTGTAACATTTGTGTAGTGTTAGCTCTTATGTTTAGGTCTTTGACCTAGTTTGAATTAATTTTTGTATATGATGATGAGTAGGTGTTCAGATTCATTCTTTATATGGATTTATTGTCCCAGTACCATATTTTGAGGAGTTTATTTATTGTTTCCTCATTGAATTGACTTGGACAGTGGTCAAAAATCAAACGTCCATAGATGTGTGGATTTATGTCTGGGCTTTAAATTCTAGTCCATTGGTTTATTTGTCCACCCATATGTCAGTACCACACAGTATTTCTTACTGTAGCTTCGTAGTAAGCTTTGAAATCAGGAAGTGTGAATCCTCTAACTTATTTCCTTCTTTCAAGACTGTTTTGCTTATACAAGGCCCCTTAGAGTGCCATATGAAATTGATCAGCTTTACCATTTTTTGCAAATGCTACTTGAATTTTGATAGGGATTGCATTGAACCAGTAGATCCCTTTAGGCAGTACTGATAAATTGCTAATGTTAAGTCTTTCAATTTGTGAACACTGGATGTATATCTGTCTATCACGGTCTTCTTTAATTTCTTTCAGCGATGTTTTATTTTTCATTATCAAGATATTTCACTAGTCCTTTGATATTACTTCTTCACCTCATTCGTTGTTTAATCATTTATTGTCAGATTTCCGATTATTTGTTAATGGTCCAGTTTTCTCCTGCCATGGTGGTTTGAGAAGATCTTTCCTATGATTCCTCTATTTTACATTTTTCTTAGATTTTATATGTGGTCTAACATATAGTGTAAAAATTGCTGTGTACTGTACACATGTATTCTGCTGGTATTGGTTGTAGATGTGGTTATCAGCATTACTGAACCTTTTATTAATATACATTTTTACCTGAAAACTACATTTTCAGAAAATCATATAGTTAGTGTGACTGTTTTGGATTACCATGTTCATGAAATAAATTTTTCCCTTCTCTTTCTTTTACCTCTTTTTGTGTTTGTAGTTAACGTGAGACTTTTGTACACAACATTTAGCGGGATCAGGCTTTTCATCCAATCTACCAATCTCTTCCTTTTACTAGGGGAGTCTAATCTTTTGACTGTTAAAACAATAATAGGGGGTCGGATGTGGCTCAAATGGTTGGGCGTCCGTCTCCCATATGGAGGGACCTGGGTTCGATCCCCGGGACCTCCCGGTAAAATAAAAAAAAAAATAATATAAAATAAAAAAAAAACAATAATAGAAGAAAGAATTTGCTGCCATGTAGCTATTTGATTTCTGTATGGCATGTATGTTCTTTCTTCTTCAGTGACTCTTATACTGCCATTTTTTGCTTCCAGTGGCTTTTTGTAGTACACTATTCTGATTTCCTTCCCTTCCTCTGTTCTATATTTTTATGTGATTATTAGTTACCTTTGTAATTAACAATAACATTTTAAAATAAAACAGCCTTGTTAGACTTGTACCCGCCTCTTCTCATTAGTAAACAGTCTATTCCCATAATACTCTGTCTCTTGTTCTTTATAGTCTTGCTGTCTTAGATTACATTTTTGTTTGCTGCATTCCTGTTATCACAGATTCTAAATAATTTTTAGGTATCTAAGTTATGTGTTTTGGGGGACTATTGTTAAATGAATAAATGTTTATTTCATAAACATTTATTCCTTATATTATCCCTTTCATTAATATATAGCATTCTTCTCTGTGTCTTGTAACTGTTTCTTTTTAAATATTTTTCTTTATTAGAGAGGTTGGTTTACAGAACAATGGAAAACACACACACACACAGAACTCCCATAAACCACCCTGTTATTATCACCTTGCATTGGTTTTGAACATTTGTTACAATTGATGATAGCACATTTTCATAGTTGTAGTATTAACTGTAGCCCATGATTTCAGTTATTGTTGACTGTTTGCATAGTGTAGATCTGTGGATTTAAAAAAATATTCTGTG
>JAKSZT010054520.1:27497-47110 GCA_026826555.1 Tolypeutes matacus
TCCCCCCACCAGGGGCCAGGCCGCCCCCCCATCCCCCCCCACCAGGGACCAGGCCACCCTCTGCCAGGAGTGGTGACAGAGTGTGGGGGGTCCACAGCCACCCTCCCCACCTCTGGGGCTGCACAGGGTGGTGGCCGTCCCTGCCCTTACACAGCATGGCAGGTGGGCAGACACCCTGGCCGGGCCTCCTGCCCCCTTTGACCTGGCGTGGAGGGTGCAGTCCCTGGGGGTCAGCGGTCCCTGGGAGGGGAGATCTTCCAGCCCTCAGCAGGTGTAGACGTCCACTCTGCCCTGGGCCCCGCCCGGGCTGTCAGTCCCCCCCTTTGTCCGGCCACTTGGCAGGTGGGGCTGCGGAGTCGACAGGCAGGACTGCAGTTTCTGGGGCCACAGGGCAGTCAGACGCCGTCCCCACGCTCTCTGAGGCGGCTAGGCACGGAGGGGCCCGGCTGCCTCGCGCTGGCTGCCTCACACCGCAGCTTCTCAGAGGCGCTCTGGGGCTTCCACAGCTGGAGAGCTGCTGCAATCATTCATTCATTCATTCATTCACCCACCAAGCCGTTCCCGGGCACCTGCATGGCGCTGGCTTGTCAGGCACCCCGGCCATCAGGGAAGAGACAGGGCGGCTTGCGGTCTCGTGGGAGAAATAGGCAATGTCTCTCATAGACGTAAACTTGCCCTGAGACCTGGCTCTGAGGGAAGGGCTAGGGTGCTGCGGGAGCAGACGAGAGGCGCCTGAGCCAGCGGGGCCAGGGGGCATCCGGGAGCTCAGGGAATTGAGCAAGTTCTGCTTAGAAGCAGCATGTGCAAAGGGCCTGGGGCGGAGGCGGCCTTGGCACCTGTGGGCACCTGAAGGAAGGCCAGGGCAGCAGCAGCCAGACCAAGGGGAGGGGGTGAGAGCAGTTGGGGTCCAGAACTGGGGGGCTCAGCAGGCCTGAGGAAGAGGGTGGCCGCTTTCCTTTGGGTGGGCATGTAGCTTTCCACAGCCTGCTCAGAGGGGAAGGGGTAGCATTTGCAAGGCACACTGGGGAGCCTGGGAGCTGCCGGGGGCCCACCCGCATGCAGGTGAGAGGGCCGCAGGGGCTTGGTGGCCCCAGTCGCCTTTGATGGCAGCGGGACACCCTGGAAGGGCTTTAGGCAGAGGGAAGACCCACTGACCAGATTCGCATCTGAAAAGAGCGTCCTGCAGTTGCTGGGTAAAGACCAGGTAGAGGGCATGGGGCGGAGGTGGGAACCTGGGATTGCCAGCCCGAGGACAAGGGCTGTGGCTGCTAGCTGGAGACACCACCGAGACCTGGGCCCGCTGGGCATTGGCCAAGGCCTGCAGGGAGAGCTGGGCCCGAGACAGACGGTCCAGGCAGCAGAAACAGCAGTGCAAAGGCCCTGGGGTGCTGGGAAGCTGGAGCCGGCAGGACCTGAGGGTGGGGCAAGGGCCGCCCTAGGTGTTCAGATGTTCGGGCATTCAGGTGTGCAACTGGAATGTGCCGGCCTCCTTCACCCAGAGTGGGGGGAGTTGCTTGCTGGGGGAAGGGGTCGGGGGGCCTCGTGGGGCCTCTGGAGGCCTGGGGTGGGGCTGGAGGTGGCAGAGCAGCTGGGACACTGTGCACGAAGGTGGGGTCACCAGGGAAAGGGCGAGTGGGGTGGGGCTGGCCCCTGCCACGGAGGACCCCAACATTCAAAGGCTTTAGAAGAGGACGAGCCTGGGGAGTCCGAGCGAGGAATCGAGGGGCTGGGTCTCCATCAGGAAGTGACTTGGCAACCTCAGTCACTGCTGAACGTCCAAAAGGGGCTGCAAAGAGCGCAGAAGGAGGGCGGGCCGCTGGGGGAGTGAGGGCGGGTGGAGGGGAAGGAGGGAAAGGCTGAGCAGGGAGGGGCTCCGGGGCTGTCCTCCAGGCCTCCCCACACTGGCCGGGCTCTCGCTGCCTGCAGGGAGCACAAGCCCATCGTATTCAGCTTGGACAAAGTCCGGGTGGAGCTGGGTGCCAAGACTGCGTCCAGCTGCAGCCCCCAGGCCTGCAGGGAGGAGCCGGCTGTGGCTTGGCCCCCCTGGAGGCATTGTCCTGGCTGTGGTAAAAGCCCAGCTCCTGCTCCGCCCTTCCTCTGCGCCCTCCTCCCAGCCCTTGGGAAGGCGGGAGGGCAGCTCTCTGCAGCCAGGGCTGGCTCCCCTGGCCTGTGGCTTCCTCTTCCTCTCCGGGTGGGCCCAACACTTCCCTGGTGCAGCCAGGGGAGCCCTGGGGGCCGGGACCCTTGAGAGACCTGCCCAGGCTAGTCCACAGTCAGAACCCGCAGATGGGGAAACTGAGGCCCAGACGGCCCACGCTCCTCCAGGGGAGGTCCCTGCTGGGCCCCGTGGCTGTAGGCGGGCAGAGGGCGCGAGCACGGGCACGGCTCCTGCCGGCTCCACCGGGGTGATCACTTTGGGGCTATTGGAACCCCCCCAGAGCCTTGTGCTGGGCAAGGGGGGGAGACCAGGATTGGGGCGCAGCCTCTGATGCCCGTCCAGGCCGAGGGGACGCCCTGGGCAGGCTGCCCCCGCCCCTGCCCGGCCGCAGCCCCCTGGTCACAGGGTTGTCGGGTGCCAGCAGGGGTGACACCTCTCCAGGTGGGCGGCTGAGGCGCAGGGAGGCTCAGCCCGTGGCACCCCGGCGGTCAGCTCCGGGCCACCTGGCCGAGGCCAGCCTCAGACCCTTGAGCCGTCGGGGAGTCGTGGGCTCACACGGGTGCCGCTGGGTGGGCTGCGACCCTCGGCAGCCGTGATTGCCTCACGGGTGGTGTAGGGAGCGCTCGGCCTCCGGCTCCCCCAGGAAGTTCCGCACACAGGAGCTCGCCCAGGGGGCCGCTGCCCCCACCCCCAGGCCTGATGGTCCCTTCCCTTGGGCTGTGCTAGCAGAGCGTTGCTGCAGCACCTGTTGTCACAGGAGCGAGAGGCCCTGGTGAGCAGGGGTCCCGGGAGAGTGGGGGGTGGCAGGCCTGGGGGGCGTGAGCCAGAGCCCCCAGGGGAGGTGGCTGCTCACTGGAGGCCCTGGGCGTCTCGGCAAATTCCTGGCCATGGACGCAGGCTGGGGAAGGCCAGGCCAGGGGAGGCACGTGCAAGGGCCAGGCTGACCACAGCCGACGCCCGGGCAGGGCCAGTGCACCGAGTCCAGCGTGGCCTCCTCCACCCTGGCAGCTGCCTGCCCGGGGCTGCTCCTGCTAGAAGCCCCCGCAGCCAGCCCTGCACACCTGCCCGGCCCCTGTCATGGGCCCAGGAGCCCCTGGCGGTCACCGCCAAACGGTGTTGAAGGGAGACTCTGGGGAGGGTGTACCCCCACTCTCGAGCCCACCCCGGTGGTCACGGGTCTCAGGCCTGAGCCCCGGCTATGCGCACTGGGCCGGGGGCCTCGCCCTTCCCACAGAGGACTGACCCCCAGCTGACGGGAGGCTGGACCTGCAGCCGGCTCTCTCCCCCACCCCTACTCTGCGAGTCTGAAGAGCTCAGGGATGTCATCGGGCCACTCAAGGTCTCCCAGCTGGCAAAGCCCGGCCATGAAGCCGGGCCCGTGGCCAGTTGAGGCCCCTGTGGTCTACTCGTCCCCCTCCTCTCCAACGTGCCATCAGGCCTGCCTTGGGCGATGACCCAGGAGCCTGGTGGGGGCACAGCCCTGCAGCCTCCGTCCAGGCCACCCCACTTCCCAGGGGTCCAGGCCCGTGGCATAGGAGCTGGCTGGCCATGGGGCCAGGGCGACAGGCCAGGCTGCCCTGCAGCTGGACATCCCACGACGGCGTCTGCACAGCCCCAGGGGCTCCAGGCCCAGGGCTCTGCCTGTCAGCTGCAGCTCACCCCAGTGGCCAAGTGGGGCCCAGCCTGGAGTCGGGGCTGTGAGGACCCTCCTGGAGAAGGTGTGTGGGGACGGGTCAGGCCTCTCTCCAGTGGCCTCCTAGGAATTTGTGGTTTGGGGGTGAGTCTCTGGATCCCTCTTCTGGCTGCAGCCTGGGTTAGAGGATCCCTGAGGATGGGAACCCCTGCAGCCTGGGGCTGGGACCCCCATGCCCAGCCCCACCCTCAGCCTCTCCAGGGCCTGGCTCTTTGGACCTGCCCTGCAGGCTAACTCTCTAGCCTTCCTCTGCTTTTCTCAGGACCCCAGAAGAGGCAGCTCTGCAGCGGAGGCTTCTGCTCGGCCCATATGCACCTCGCTGCACAGCTGGCTCTCCTCGTGGGCGTGTCTAGGTTTCTCAGCCAGGCAGGGGCAGGGCCCCAGTCCAGTCCTGTCCCCTGAGCCGCTGTCATGTCCCTGGGGGTCCCGGCTGCCCTGAAAGCTTCCGGTGGTCTCTGCATGCCAGGCTCTGGCCGCCAACGCCAGGAAATGGTGCATGGGCTGAAACAATGAATAAAAACCACCACAGTGAGGAAACACTAATTTAGAAGCTTGCTTGTTCCTAGTGGAAAAAATGGGGTTTGCGTCTAAATTACTTGAAAATTAACTGAAAACAGCCTTCCAAATAACTTTTAGGAAACAGTCACTTAGGAAGTGTGTTAGGAGCTTGGAATCTGGTAATCGAGAGAAAAGTGCCTCAGCATCTTCAGGATGGTGTTGGGAAGTGGGACAGACAGGGTGCGGTTGATTCAGATTAAAGGAAAGGAAATTCCAGAAGCAGGCGCAAAATGGCGGAGTAACACTAGAAAGAGCTGGAAAAGGAGACTGGAATTAACTGGGTGGTAACTCTGGAACCAGAATGGACATTTAGGACAACTGCAGGAGAGCAGAGGAAGCAGAGGCTGCCCAGAGGCCAGCTTCTGTGAGTGACAGCACAGACCACCAACCAGCCCCCTCTGCTCAGCCCAGCAGCAGCGGCTGTAGAAACACGACCAGAGTCCAGGAGTGTCCGGCTGGGCCCAGGGCTGGCAGAGGAAACCTCCTCCTCTAAAAGCTGGGGTTGACATCCTGGAGAGCTCTGCCACATTCTCCAAGGGAGCAGCAACACCGGCCCAAGTGCAGGGCAGTGTCTGGCAGAGGAGGAGGGTCCACTGATGGGTTCTTGTTATTGATGACTAGCCTTACGAGTCTTTGCTCTTGAAATTGAAACTTAGCCTATTGTTATGGGGTACCTAAGGGTTGCCTCCTGAGAGCCTCCTTGTTGCTCAAATGTGTCCTCTCTCTAAGCCAAACTCAGCAAACGAATGCATTACCTTCCTCCCAGCGTGAGACATGACTCCCGGGGATGAGCCTCCCTGGCAACGAGGGATTAATGCCAAGTGCCAACTGGCAATATGACTGGAAAAAGACCTCAAATAAAAGGGGGAAAAGGTAAAGACAAATGAGTTCATATGGCTAAGACACTTCAAAGTGAGTTGGGAGGTCATCCCAGAGGTAACGCTTTTGCACATCTCAGTAGGACCTCATAGACTTCCAAAGTGGATATCACCCCAAATAGAGGGGCTCCTGAGGGCTTTGGAGACACCCAGGTCGTATGGTCAGGGCAGATAGCTCTGGAGTTTGGTGCCTTGCCAGTGGGCCCTACTTTGGAATTTGTGCTCCTGAGAGTGACAGAGTTGGACTTAAATATGTCTTCCCTGCATATGGTTCATCTGCCCTTTCTATTCAAACCTATACGTGGTGCTGGAGTTTGTAGGTGTACTTCCAGAGACCAGAGTCTTTGGGCTGTCCATGTGCCAGCTGGGCCCGGAATCTCGGTGGAGCTGCAGCTCCTACTCTACAGCTCAATGGACTCACCCAGGATACCTGGTAGGGAGATGATGATGGACAACGGCCACCCCAGGGAATGGAAAGTCTGCAGCTGCAGGCAAGATAATCCCATCCATCTTATCCATGGGATATAAGCCCCCTCTCGATTGGAGGTGGAGTGGACATCACCATCCCAGACTCCTCAGGATTGGGGGAAGAGCTATGGACTAGAGTGGACTTGCTGGTATTCTACTGTAGACATATTGTGATTCTAGCAATGGAAGAAATGACAGCATCGAGGTGGAGCCAGTGGCCACTGGACACTCTGGGGGCAGGGAGAGGGAAAAGCAGTTGTAATACAGGGCTTTTTCAGGACTTGGGAATTGTCCTGAGTGACAATGCAATGACAGACACAGGCCATTCTATATCAGCATATACCATGCAGAACTGAGTGGGAGAGAGTGTGGTCTACAGTGTGAACTGTGGTCCATGCTTAGTGGCAAAGCCCCAGGGTGTGTATATCCATTGCAGGTGATGAGCCACACTGATGAAGGATGTTCATGTGGGAGGTTGTAGGACGTGTGGGAGGTGGGGAACACGGGAATCCCTATATTTTTTGTGTAACATTTATGTAATCTAAGCATCTTTTAAAAAAAATTTATTAATAAAAAAAAATTTGGATTGAGGGTTGAGGTGGGTCTGGGGGTCCCTGAGGCAGCATCATGGGAGCTGACCTCGGTTTTGGCCCTCTGGGCAGCAGCTCCCAGCCTCCAGCAGTGCTCTCCTGGATGTCAGAGCTACTTTTGTGTGGGTTTTCCCTCTTGTGTGAGCATTTCCTGGCCTGGCACAGACACAAGCCTCAGAGTCTCTCAGAAGCAGCATCTTCCAGCCTCACACCATCTGCAGGGACACAGAGAGCCGGTGCACATGCTTTTCTTTTTCTTTTGGCTGGTTTTTTTTTTTTCTTCTTCTCTGTTTAAAATTTTTGGGTCTGGTGGTTCCCTCAGGCACCATCAGGGATGCTGGCCTAGGTTTTGATCTCAAAAGCAGCAGTTTCTGGCTTCCCACCAGAACTAAAGACTTGGGGAGGCAGGGCATGTCATCACCATTTTTCCTTGTTTTTTTTTCCCCCTCTTTTTTATGGTAGGTGTTTTGTCTGTTTGTTATTACTTTTTCCCCCCTCTCTTTCTTCTCTTCCCTCTTTTTTCCTTCTTCTTCCTAGTCTGGCAGCCTGAAGAGTGGGAGAACTGGATTTCCATAGTGATCATAAGATAATCCTCAGCATGTCCAGTTCTCAACAACAAAAAATTACAGTACAGGAGACAGGAAATTTTGGCTGAGTCACAGGAACAAAATAGAGTTCAACAGAAAATATTTTGGAGGAAGTTCAGTCTCTGGAATTACTAATCAGAGATTTTAGGATGACTCTTTTAGAGAGGACCAATAAACTAAAAGAAAATGGACAAAGAACCAAAGGAAGTCAGGAAAACAACATATGAACCAAGTAAGAATTTCAATAACGGGATAGAAATTATAAAGAAACAAATGGGAATTCTGGAACTCAAAAGTAAAATAACGAAGTGAACAATTCAGTAGAGGGGTTCAAGAGCAGAATGGAGGAGGTAGAAGAAAGGATCAGTGAACTCAAAGACAAAGCAATTGAAATTGCCCAGGTTGAGGAGCAGAAAGAAAAAAGAATGGGGAAAAAAAAAAAAGAACAGAGCCCGAGGAACCTGTGGGGCGCCATATGGTGTACAATATACTCACTGCAGGAGACCTGGAAGGAGAGAAAGAGATAAAGGGCCAGAGAAAATATCTGAAGAAATAATGGCAGAAAACTTCCCAAATCTGATAAATGAATATGCAAATCCAAGATACTCCCATGAATGCCAAACAGGATGAACCCAGAGAGATCTACCCTGACCTGAGTCTCACCAGGATCAAACCGTCCAACGCGAAGGGCACAGAATCACTCAGAGCAAGAGAGAGGCGACGTGCTGCACGGAAGGATCCTCAGTAAGAGGAACGTGGTTTCTCAGAAGAAACCATGGAGGCAGAAGGCAGGGGGAGGACACAGTTGAAGTGCTGCAAGCAAAAAACTGTTACCTGAGAATAAAATACCTGGTAAAGCTGTCCTTCAAAAATGAGGGAACTATGCAGACATTTCCAGACACACAAGACCTGGGGCAGTGCATTGCCACTAGCCCTGCCTTCCAGGAAATGCTCGAGGGAGTCCTCCAGGTTGAAAGGAAAAGACGCGAGACAGTCTCGATGCTGGATGAAGAAATAAGGATCTGTGGTGGTAAGCAGCAACCTGGGTAAGTATAAAAGCCAGTATTATTTTTCACTCATAATGTTTTTACTTCATACAAGGCTTAAAATTCAAGTGCATAAAAAGCATAAATCTTTGTTACTGGGCACACAGTGCATAAAAATGTAATTTGTGACGAGGACTGAAAAGGGAGGGATGTGGGGACAGGGGCTGTGTAGGCGTAGGCCACTGAAGTCAGGTTGGAATCACCACAAACTAAGCTGTAATGGATTTAGTATGCAAAATGTAATCCCCATGGTAACTGTAAAGAAAATAACTAAAAATTATACTCAAAAGTGGTTCAAAATGGCTCTGAAGAGAGTCCCAACAAAAAGGAAGGCAGTAATGGAGGAAAGGAGGAACAAAAAAGGCATAAGACTTACAAAAAACAAATAGCAAAATGGCAGAAGTTAATCTTGCCTTATCAGTGATTTCCTTAAATGTAAATCAGAATGGATAAAGAAACATGACCCAACTATATGCTGTTTACAAGAGACTCATATTAGAATCCATAAGTACAAATAGGTTGAAAGTTAAAGGATGGAAAAAAAAATAATTTATGCAAATAGTAATCTAAAGAGAGTGGGGGTAGCTATGTCAATATCAGCCAAAATTGACTTTAAGTCAAAAACTGTTACAAGAGACAAAGAAGGACATTATATATCAATAAAAGGGTCGATTCAACAAGAAGCTTGAACAATTATAAACGTATACGCACCTAACAGCAGAGCATCAAAATATAGGAAGCAAACGTTGACAGAATTGAAGGGGAAAATCGACAGTTCTACAGGAATAGTTGGAGCTTTCAATACTGGATAAAACAGCAAGTGCAAAGGCCCTGGGGCGGTGGGGGCACAGCATGTTGGGAGCACAGGAAGACTGACGTGGCTGGGCCAGGCTGCGGGTGGAAGCTCTGCTGGTGCACTTGGAGAGGTAGGCGGGGGCCTGGCCCGTGGGGCCTCGTGAAGCATTGAGGAAGTTGGAGTGTGTACTAGATATGAGCAGGGAGTCATGGGGTGGGTGGAGGCATCTGCCCCCAGAATGGAGAGTGGATTGAACAGGCGTGGCCATCAGAACCCAGTGGGGCCGTGGGAGGAGGATGGTGGCTGGACCGGCGTGCAGCGGTGGAGGGGGTGGGGAATAGAGCCAGCGGGACGTGCTTGGGAGCTGGCATCCTGGAAGAAAGGGTCTGTGGCGGGGGAGGCTGGGGCAGGGACGGCAGAGACAGCCAGGGCCCGCCTGCCGCTCTGACGCTGCCGTGACCCTCCCCGCAGGCGGGGACAGCATCAGGTGGGCTGCACACACGTTCCCCCAGGACCTGCCCCGCGGAGGGGGCTCCTCGGAGCTGCTTGAGGGGTGCCCGCAGCCGCGCCGCGCGGGGCGTGTCCCCGCAGGTTCCCGTCGCACCGTCGCTCTGGCTCACTGGTCAGTCTGCTCGTTGCCTGTCCCCCGCCCGGCGCCCCCAGCGCCGACGGCAGGAGCAGGGCCAGGCCTGTCCTCGGGGTGAGTGGCCAGTGCGCAGTGCGCCGTGAGGGAGCTGGCCTCCAGAAAGGGCAGCAGCTCCCGGGCTGTAACCCCCAAACCTTGGGGCTCCCTGCGATAGGGCAGCAGTTCCCAGGCCCACACCGGAGGTTCCCGTGCTGATGAGCCGGCAGGGCGGGGCCAGCGGCACCTGCAGCCCCACCAGAGCCGGCCACCAGGTGATCAGGGGGTGGGGGCTGTGGGCCACCCCTGGGTGGGGAGGGGGCTGCAGACTGAGCTCAGCAGGTGGGCGCCGATTCCATCAATCACGCCTGTGTGATGAGACCGCAGGTGAGCCAGGACCCTCAAAGCCACGAACAGGCTCCACGTGGGAAACACGCGGCGGAATGCCTGGAGGGTCCCGCGTCCTGCTCCACAGGCGGAGGACACGTGAGGGGGGGGCTTCCGTGGGGCCCTCCAGGCCTCGCCCTGCGCCTCTTCTTTTGGCTTCTTATTTGCACCCTTTTGCTGTAACGAAGTGGCACCCACGGGTCAGTGCAGCACTCAGTGAGTTCTGCGAGTCGTTCTAGCAAATTTTCAGACCCGAAGGGAGCTGGGAACCCCCAGATCTGTAGCCACAGCTCGGACGTGCAGGAGGCCAGGGAACAGAATGTAAGTGGCTCAGAGGATGGCAACATGGATGTGAAGACATAACTGGCAGATTATGAAGAAGGTGTACCAACGACCCTCCCGTCCTGCCAAGTCTCCTTCGCCGGCCCCGGGAGGCTGGCTGGCCTTACGACCAGCACCGGCCAAGAGAGGGGCGCCGGGGGGCTGGTGGGCGAGATCGGGGGCCTGGGCTCTCTTGGAGCCGTGATGTGAAGGCGCTGGAGCGGGTCCAGCCAGCCCTCGGCCGCTCCTGCCTCCCCGTCTGGATTTGCTGGCTGCAGAGGCTGGCATTCTGGCTCAGCCAGGAGACTCAGCACTTGGCCCAGAAAGGTCCAGAACGCGTGGACGAGATGGAACCCCAGGCCTGGGAAAGATGGGGCTGTCCCTCAGCTTCTGGGCAGCGGGCCCGGGTCCGTCTTGCTTGGCTTTGTGTCTCCCCAGCTAACTCTGCAGTTGGCAGATAGTTGATGCTCTGTGAATATTTGCTAAATAGATGACGATTTAAAAATATATTTGCTTCCTATCTCCGAAAGATGCAAGAGGGAAAAAATCCAATGAAATATGGGCAACGAGACTTAGGGGAAAACAAGCCGAGATGAGAGTGAAAATCTGCGGTGTGACCACGGTGTAAAGCTCTTGCACAAGTGTGAGAACTGGAGTGTGAGCAGAGGGCAAACCTCTGAGACACTGAAAATCCAGAAGAATAAAACAGAGAATCCACGAGGGCAAAGGGACTCCCTGGGGGTGCAGGGGGAGTAACCAGGAGGGCAAAGCGGAGCGCGGGTGGGGGGCTGGTGCCAGGCGGAGGGGCCCCGGCTCACGCCGACTTCACCCCGACCGACTCCCCAGCGCAGCTGCCCTCCCAGGATGGCGCCTGGGAGCTGCTGCCTCCCCGGAGCTGGGGCTGCCGGGACTCGGGTCCCAGTGCAGCCTGCGGCCAAGGCCGCCTGGCGCAGAGGTGCAGGGTCAGCTCCGGACCCACGCCGAGGCCGGCGCGCCTTCCCCGCAGCACCGCAGGGAGCCGGGCCGTAGGGGATGCCGACACCCGCCCCTGCAGCCGGGGTCTGCTCTGGGGGCACCTAAGGCCCGAAGGAACCGAACCTGCTGCGTACCCTGACTTCCTTCCCAAAGCCCCCAGCCCAGGCCCGGGGCGTGCTGGGCCCCAGGACTTGGGCCCAGAGCAAGCCTAGTCGGTGGGAGACCCTCACTTCCCGCAGCACTGCGGGAAGCCCCGGTAAGGCTGGCGGCGCTGTGAGCACAGAGAGGACCCCGCGTCCCCTCGCCGCGACCTCAGCCGCCAGCCCCCGCCAGGCACGGTCTCAGCTGTGCGGCCTCGGCTCTGTTGTCCGCATCTCCCAGGCAACAGGGAAGTGAGCTCTGGGGCTGGTGGACGCCCTGCCCCCATCCCTGCCCCCATCCCTGCCCCCCATCCCTGCCCCCCATCCCTGCCCCCATCCCTGCCCCCATCCCTGCCCCCCATCCTCCCTCAAAGCCGCTCTTGACCTGAACAGTGTTGTCTGGAGACAATTAGCCCTGACAGCCTTGAAGACAGGGTCCTGGGGCTGCAGGGGAGGCACTGATGGGGGAGAAGGTCACAGTCAGAGAGATGGCGCAGAGGCACAGGCAAAAGCCTCGCAGCGAGGCAGGGGCTGGGGACACGCCCCGCGGGGGCTTCCCAGGCTGCTGGCTCTGCTGGGGCTTGAAGGCCCTGTTCGCTTGGGCCTGGTATCTTCTAGTCAGTAGAGGACACTAGGACGAAACGAGGACGACGACATAAAATGGGGGCAGGTGGCCCTTGCTAGGCTGTCTGCTAGGCAGGCACAATAACCTGACGAGGGGGACGCCGATGACGTCCCCCTCAAGAGGTGAGAGCAAAGACCAAGGTCTAGGGGTGCTGACGCGGTGAGGCGAGACGCAGACCCAAGACCCCTGGCTCCGAAGGCCGCGCCCGTCCCTGCCTCACCACAGGCTCACCTGGCGCTGCAGGTACAGGCGTGTGTCCAGGGGGCCCGGCACCGTGGCAGGGCCGCGCAGGGCGCTGGGAACACGCCGGGGAGGCGGGGAGGCCGCACGCTGGGGCCAGGGGGGATCCCGTTCCAGGCGCGGCTGGGCTGGCCAAGGCTGGGCCGAGTTCTGGCCTTCTGCAGGCCCCCTCCGTCTCTAGGGGTAGCTGTGACCCCGTTGGGGATCTCAGGTGGAGCCGGCGGAGTCCCTGCCCAGGTGCCCGTTTCCTTAGCACAGTCGTCTGCAGGACACTCGGCTCTGCCTTCGCTGACGCGCTGTAAATTCCAAACTTGGCAAATGTCTCGAGGGGGAAATGACTGTGTGTCTAAACCCACAAGTCTCCGGTTCTATCCCTCCGGCCCCCAATGACTGCTAAGAGCTCTGCTTGCCACCCTTCTGCCCAGTCCTCATCTCTGCTCGGGCCACACATGGGTCCAGGCCTCAAGCCAGGCACAGATTCCAAGGTCGCCAGGGAAACGTGGTGGAAGACGGCCGTCTCATCTCTCAGAGCTGCCCCTCTCGGGAACTCCCCTCCCTCTTGTGCTTGCTACTTCTCAGCTCCCAGGCGCCTGCAAGCAGATTAATTTTTGAATTTTATCCAGCTTTTCTCGATCAAATAGAAAACAAATAGCAAAATGGTAGATAGCAATCCAATCACATAGACATGACATTAAATGGCATGAACTAAATATCTCACGTAAAAGCTAATAATGTCATACTGAATAAAAAAAAAAAAATAAGGCCTCAGTGGGACGGCAACCACTTACTTAAAATAAAAGTTCTGAAGACAGAGAGTTGGACTAGAGGCAGCAGTAATTCATTTATTTCTCATGAGAAAGGGCACACGCCCAGGCTGATGGAAGCGGGCAAGCGCGTGGGATCAGAGCAAGAACAAAAATTATATAGTTTCCCTGATGCAATGTCCCATTTCCCTCTTCCCCAACCTTCCCCATCTCCTGTTGGCTGGGAGTTGTGTGCTTACAATCTTAGGCGCGAAAACGAACCCAATCCTAAGGTGAAAAGTGTGAGGATAAGTTCTCAGTGTCCAAGTTCATCCCCTTTACTGACGTGGGTTTTTGGGGTTTTGGGGGAGGTGACTCAAACAAGAATGTGGTAGGGTGAGATAAGCGGGAACAGGGAATTCAGTTTGAGAAGAGGCCACCCTTTGTTCTATTTCTCTATTTTCTCAATTATAAACCACTTACAAGAGACACTCCTTAAATCCACAGGCACAAAAATGTTAAAAGAATGGGAACAAATAGAATGTCACACCCAAAGCAGAAGAAAGCTAGGTAGAGCTGCAGTGACGCCAGATAAAGCAGGTGTTAAGGCAGGAACTTTGCTGGAGACAAGCCCAGGCTTACGTGGAAAAGACCAATATTCTGGGAAGACCTTTGAACCACACAAGCATCAATGACAGAAAACACATGAAGCAAAAACTGACCAAACTGAAAACAGACAGATCCGCTTTCCTAGGAGACCTTGAAACACGTGTCTGGATGCTGGCATGTCCATCGGGATACAGATCTGGACAGCACAGCTGACAAACCTGACCCGCCTGGCGGGGACGCTGACCAGCGCACCCAATCGCAGCAGAATTCACCTTCTTCTAGTCAGCACACGGGACATTCTCCAGCGCCACGTGCCAGCTCGTGACACCTCAACACGTTTCAAAGCTTTCAAAGCATGTTCTCTGGCCGCTGGAATCCAGCTCTGCGTAAAGACAAAAAGCTCTCTAGAACATTCCCAGCTGCCTGGAAAGGAAGCCTAAGCCTGTACTCAGAGATGACAAAGGGAATTTTCCAGAAAACACAATGAGTTGATTGGTAATAGAGACACAGCATATCAAAATTGAGGCATTAAGATAAAGCAGTGCTTAGAGGGAAATTTATAGCCTCATATGCACACATTTAAAAAGGAGAAAGGCTGAAATTCAATTACCCACGCTTACATCTCAAGAAGCTACGAGGAGCCGAGCCTACAGAAAGCAGAAGCAAAGAAATGACAAAGGTAAGGCCAGAAATCAACGAAATAGAAAACAAACATATACCAGAGAAAATCCACAAAGCCAAACTTTAGTTCTTCATGAAGATTGATAAAGCGGATCTAACCCTAATGAAAGCGGCCAAAGGGAAAAAGAGAAAAATACGAATCGAGACACCAGGAGTAAAAGGCGTGACGGCGGCTCCTACAGGCACTGAAAGACAAACAGAGGGTATAGGAAACAGCTTTGCCTCGATTTTGATTAAATAGACAAATTCCTTCAAAAACACAACTTACCCAAATTGAAAGAGGCTAGTTAATCTGAATAGTTTGATATTTGCTAAATAAATTCTATCCATTATTAAACTGCTTCTCGACAAGGAAACCCAGAGCTCGGACTGCTGCCTCCGTGTTTTCCCAGATATCTGGGGGGGAAGTAACACTGACCCTCTCTGGGAGAGGGCACACGGGTCCCGTGCGGCCTGGACTCCGAGGCCCCTGGGCTGCCGGCAGCGCTGCGTCCTGTTTGCCTCGTGAAGAGCCGCTGTCACACATTTTTGTATTTTGTCTTTTCTGTTTGCATGGTACACTTCAGAAAAAAGCTCAGCAGACAAACCTGTGCACTGAATGCACCACTGCTTACAAGAGAGAAAAATCAGGAGCAGTCTGCATGTCCATCGGCAGGAAACAGTCGAATCAGTCGTTGTCTGGTATGCCGTAGCGGAGGGGGGCAGTTCCCAGAGAGAAGCTCAGCACCCCGACACGACAATGCGGTCAGATGGGGAGCCTTCACTTCCCGCCTCCGGCAGTGTGGAGAGACGCCCCCCCGGCTTCCCGCGGCGGGTTTTTATGGGGGATTTTAGCGGGGTCAGCATGATTAAGCAACTTTTTCGAGCCAAGATACCAGATTGGTTAATTAAAGCAAAGCATCATTTTTACACTTCAAATGCGTGTCTGTTTTATCTATCTGCAGCAGAGCAGGCAAGCAAGCAATCTCGCAGAAGCGAATGTTTGCGTCAGCACGGCACTAAAGGGGCTGGGGTCAGTCTTTCCTAGGGGAGCTTCGAGCATTCCATGCTGGCGTGATTGGCCGGGCCATTGTCCAAGCAAGTTTCATGGGCCTTAGGAATTCCCATCAGTGTTACCTCGTTTACAAATCTCCATTACGTGTAGAATGCTAGGTAGAAGTCAGAAAGTACGCGGCAGGTCTAAACGGACCGGCATGGGAGAGATGCAGGCTGCGTTGCTGAGTGAAAGAGGACGGCATAAAATACACACAATTGCCTAAACATACACAATTGAAAGCTGCTTATTTCTGCAGGCGACATGTCTATATGCCAGTGTGTAGAACAGAGTCTCAAAGAAAACACAGCAACTGCTACAACGATTATTTCTTTTAAAGGAATGACTAGAATTGAGAGTGGAAGGCAGGGGCATTTTAGTTTTATATAAAAATCTGACAATGCCATGAAGATTACTTGGGTACTTTAAAATAATGCTATAAATGATCAGTGGAAGATTTCCCAAAAGGACATATCCTAGGCAAAAATAATAATTATAATAATAATAATATATCCAAAAGAGTTAAAATTGCACAAATAATATGATTTTATTTTGAAGCAATAAAACTAGAAATTACCAACAAAAGTTCAAATAAAAACTCCTACTAATGGGTGATTTAAAAAGTACTCCTCTAAACCTAACATTTGGAGAGGGGGAGTAAAAAGAATTATTATTTAAATTTCAGACTATTAGGAAAATAATGAAATTGATAACAATGAATGGTTTCCACAAAGCTGTCCTCAAAGATAAAGGCACATCTTTAAATGCTTTTATTATCAAGTAAGGGAAAAATAAAAAGAATAAAACTTTCAAGTCAATGTGTTTCTTTTAAAGCAGTTCCAAGAAAGAATAAAGTAATACAGATAAGAGCAGAAATAATTAAATTACAAACTAGAAAATGAGAATCAATAAGCAAATTCTCATTTAAATTAAAATAAATAAATCAAAACAAGATAAGTAAATTAAAGAGGTATGCCTTTGAAAAAATCCAACGCAATAGACCAAACTCTGGCTTATCTAATTACTGCAGGGGGGGCAGTGAAAACAGCAACTAAACAAAACTATGAATCATATAAGATAAAAAGCAAAATGCAGGCAATCTTAAAAATTAACAAGGGGTCAGTGCAGATGGTGGAGTAGGATGCCCCAGGGTACATCCCTCCACGGGAACATGGAATCAACTGAACCAATTTTATAAGAGCTTCGGAAAATAGTCAAGGGTTTACAGCCGCCCAGCAAGTCCCTCATCAAGAAGATAGTAACTGAACCATGGGGCAAGAGTTTGGTGTAATTTTAGCTTACCGTTGCCCCCCTCCCAACCTGTGTCCTGGGGGTGGGTTCCTGTTTCCAGAGGGAGCAAAGCAGAACTTGGTCTCAAAGAACTGTGTTTATCTGCTTGACCTCTCTGGGGTCTCCTTGAAAACTAAAGCAAATGGCTTACCTTTGTCTGGCCTGGCTTGGAAACTTCTTCTGGTCAAGAAGCAGCTACAGGTGAGGCCAGGAGAACCAGCCACAGCCACCTGGGGCAAAGTATACCAGGGAAAAGAAGAGACCGGCTGAAAAGCCTAGGAGGGAGAGCTGAGGGGTGCCGTGCCCTGAGGAACAAGGGCTTGGCAAGCTTCCCCACACTCCTGGGACCCTGTACGTTCTGATGCGTGCCCGGGTGGGGCACACTCAGAAGAGACCTAAGAAGGACGTGTTGTGACCGCTGGCTGACCTTCACGCTCTGCGGAGGAGGGGAGGGAAGGTGAAGGCAGAGCTGTACACTACCTGACTGCGGGTTGACGGCAAGCTCCACACACACACACCGAACCCAGCTGCAGACAGACTGGCTTGGGTCTAGATACATTGGTTTTAGGCATTTAAGAAAACGTCTGTGAAAACTCTAGCTGACCACTAAGCCAACAGAAGAGAGGCCTCCTTGACCAGACAAAACAAAGAACAGAGTCTCTAAAGAACGAGTTTAGGAAAATCACTAACCAAACTGCAACCCACAAGAAGAAGCAACAACAAACTCAGGGGCAGGGGGCGGGGATCGGAAATCCAGAGTTGCCACATCATAATATTAGAATGTCTAGCTTTCAATGAAGAAAAAAAAAAAAAGAGAGAGAAGCATAAAAAGAAACAAGAAAGTTTAACCTATTCACAAGAAGAAGAAGAAAAAAAGAAAGAAATCAACAAAAACTGCCCGTGAGGGAGCCCAGACATTGGACTTACTAGACAAAGACTTTAAACCTCTGTCTTAAATATGCTCAGTCAGCTAAAGGAAACCATGGACAAAGAATGTAAGAGAGCCTGTTTTATTGTATTTTTGGTTGTAACACCTCATTTTTCTTAAATGATTTAAAAGACAAATGCATAAAACAATAATTATAAATATGTTAATGGGCCCACAATATATAAAGATGTAATCTGTGACAATAATAATATAAAGAGAGAGGGACAGAGCTGTATAGGAGCAGAATTTTGTGTATTGTTGAAGCTAATTTAGGATTAACTCAGAGTATATTGTTATAAGTTTAAGATGTTAACTATAATCCTCAGGTAGCCACTAAAAATATAACTAAAAATATACAGTTGCAGGATACAAGATCAACACGAAAAAGGAAATGAGAAAGAAATCAAAATGGCACACTACAAAAAAAATCAATGAAACACAAAATAAAGCAGTAGTGGAGTAAATTGAGTAACAAAAAAACACATGACATACAGAAAACAAAGAAGAATAAGGCAAAATTAAAGCTTTCTGTACTAGCAATTATTTTACATGTAAATGGGTTAAACTCGCCAATTAAAAGCTAGAGATTGGAAAAATGGATAGAAAAAAATGATCCAACTTTATGCTGTCTACAGAGGTCACTTTAGATCAAAAGATACAAAGAGGTTGAAAGTGAGAGGAAAAAGATATTCCATGCAAACGGTAACCAAAAGAGTTGGAGTGGCTATAATAATATCAGACAAAAGAGACTTTAAGTCAAAAACTGCTACAAGACACAAAGAGCGAAATTATATATTGATAAATGGTCAATCCATCAAGAATATATAACAATTATAAACATTCATGCACCTTACAACAGAGCTCCAAAATACATGGAGCAAGAATGGACAGAATTGGAGGGAGAAAAATAATAGTCTCCACAATAATAGTTGGAGACTTCAATACTCCACTTTCATAAACAGATAGAACAAGTAAACATAAGATCAATAAGGAAATAGAAGACTTGAACAACACTATGAATCAAATAGACCTAACAAGCATATACAGAACACTTCACCTAATGAGAGCAGAATACATATTCTAATCAAGTGCATATTGAACATTATCCAGTATGGACCATGTTTTAGGCTCAAAACAAGTCATAACACTTGTTTAATTTTTTTAAGTAAAGAAGTTGTACATTTACAAAAAAATCATGTAAAAGCACAGCATTCCCATATATTCCTTCTATTATTAATACTTTGCATTTGTGTAGTACCTTTGTTACAATTGATGAAAGAATATTGTAATTGTACTGTTAACTATAGTCCATAGTTTAAATTAGGATATGTTTTCTTTCCAATATACCACCCTATTATTAACATCTTGCATTAATGTAGTACATTTGTTATAATTCATGAAATAACTTTTTTTTAATTTTTAATTTTTCAGAAGGTTTTTACAGGGGATTGAACCCAGGACCTCGTCCATGGGAAGCGGGTACTCAACCACTGAGCTACATCCGTTCCCCAATGAGAGCTGTTTTTTTGTTTGTGTTTTAGGAGGTACCAGGGATCGAACCCCGGACCTCATACATGGGAAGCAGGTGTTCAGCCACTTGAGCTACATCTGCTCTGTAGATCATTTTTATAATTGCACTATTAACTACAGCCCATTGTTTATAATAGGGTTCGCTGTGTTGTGCAGTCCTACCATAATAAAACAGTTTATCTTTTTTGACTACAATGAAATGAAACTAGAAATCAACAACAGAAGGAAAACTAGAAGATTCACAAATACGTGAAAATTAAACAACACACTCTAAAACAATCAATGGGTGAAAGAAGAAATCACAAGGGAATTTAGAAAATACTTTGAAATAAATTATAACAAAATCACAACATACCAGACTTTTTGGATATAGCAAAAGCAATTCTCAGAGGTAAATTTATAGCTGTAAATGCATAATTAAAAGGAAGAAAGATCTCAAATAAATAAACTAATTTTAAACCTTAAGGAAATAGAGAAAGCGTGAACTAATCTCAAAACTAGAAAAAGAAAGGAAATAATAAAGATTAGAGCAGAGATAAAAGACATATAAAAAGAAAAAACAATAGGATCAACGAAACCAAAAGTTGGTCCTTTGAAAAGATCAATAAAATTGACCGAACTTTGGCTAGACTTATTAAGAAAAAAAAAAGACAAAAAAATCAAATTGCTAAAATCGGAAATGAAAGTCGGACATACTGCCAACCTTACAGATATA
>JAKSZT010054520.1:47210-58836 GCA_026826555.1 Tolypeutes matacus
GCCACGCCCCTCCCGCCGCCGCCACGCCCCTCCCGCCAGGCCCCCTCCCTTGGTCTGCCCGCCCGGGTTCTGCCCCCTCCGGCTTCTCTGTGGCCGTCCCTTCTGGAGGCTTCCAGTGTCTAAGAACGAGCCTGGCTCCGGCGGCCCCCCCAGAATAGGGCCTTCACAGCCTCTGCTCCTCAGTGAACTTGCTCTAACGTGTTCAATGCCCACGGCAAGGCGGGCGGGCTGAGGGCGTGTCTCCTCTGACAGGGGGTTGATTCCTGTTTCCCTCTCATTATTCTACATGTGTTGTTCCACGGTCTTCTCTATTGCATTGTTTCTGATGAGAAGACGTTGCTGTGTTTGATTTCATTGTCAGGAGAGACAGTCCTCAGCATGATGGTGATCCTGTCACGTTCACTGAGACTTGTGTCTGGCCCAGCAAATGTTCTACCTTGGTGAATGTCCCATGCCTACTCTGCAATTGTTGAGTGTGATATTCTACATAAATGAATTATGGAAAGCTGGTTGATGATCCTGGTCAGATCCTCTTTGTCTTTGCTGTTTTTCCCCTGTCATTGTTCTATCAGCTGCTAAAAAGACAAATGTTAAAGGGAGCTGTTAAAATTTCAGGAAGCGGATGTGGCTGAAGCAACTGAGCTCCGCCTACCACACGGGAGTTCCCTGGTACCGTTCCCGGTGCCTCCTAAAGGAGACAGCGAGCTGGCGCGACGGGCAGGCACGGCAAGCTGACACAACAAGAGACACAACAAGAGACACAAGAAGAAAAACATGAGCGACAACAAAGCAGGGAGCAGAGGTTCATGGTGCCTCCTAAAGAAGACGAGCAGACGTGAAGGGCAGGTGTGGCAAGATGACACGAGACACAAGAAGAAAAACACAATGAAAGACTCAACAAAGCAGGGAGTGGAGGTGGCTCAAGCGATTAGGTGCCTCCCTCCCACATCGGAGGTCCCGGGTTCAGCCTCCTAAAGAAACAAGACGAACAGACACAGTAAGTGCAAACAACGCAGGGGTGGGGGAAAATAAATAAATAAAATAAATCTTTAAAAATAAAATTTCTACCTATGATGGTGAGTGGCTTATTTAGTTCTGTTCTTGCTTTGTGTATTTTGAAGCTCTGGTAGGTGCTTATACAGTTATAACTGCTCTGTGTTTTTAATGAATTGGCCCTTTTATCACTATGAAGTTCCCTCTTTTCCTTTGGCAATACCCTTTGACAACTTCATCCAATATTAATACAGCTACTCTGTCCTTCTTATGGTACTGTGTTCGTAATATATCTTTTCTCCAACCATTTACTTTTAACCAGTATCTTTATATTTAAAATGCTTCTCTTATAGACTGCATTTAGTTGGGTCTTGTGCCTTATCCATTCTAATAATCTCTGCCTTTTCAAGGAGTGTTCAGTCCATTCATATTTAATATAATTATTGATTTGGTTGGATTTAGAGCTGCCATTTTACTAATTTTTTCTGTGTGTCTTGTCTGTTTTGGTTCCTTCTGTTCCTCCTTTCCTCTTCTGGGTTATTTAAATAATTTTTAGGATTTCATTTTAATTTATCTGTTGGCTTTTTAATACTCTTCTCTAAGTTAGTTATTACAGTAGGGATTACAATATGCATCTTCACTTTCCACAATCAATTTGGAGTTAGTCCTGCGCACTTCTATAGAACATCGAAACCTTTCAATCACATGGGTCGTCCCACTAACACCCCCATCCTTTATGTTACAGGAGCCATATGTGGTGATTCCACATACACTTCAAGCCCCATAATAAAAGGTTTTAATTTTGCTTTAAATAGTCATGTAGTTTAAAGAAATTAAGAGAAAAAGAATACTTTTTACTTAACGCATTTTTATCATTATGTTCTTTATTCTTATCTGAAGTTCTAAGTTTCTATCTGATGTCATTTGCCAATTGTATTAGTCAGCCAAAGGGGTGCTGATGCAAAGGACCAGAACTCTGGGGCTTTTATAAAGGGTATTTATTTGGAGTAGAAGCTTACAGTTACAAAGCTCCAAAGAGTCCAACACACAGTACCAGAAGAGGCACTTCCTCACCCACAGTCTGTTGCCACATGTCCACGCGAGATGGCTGCGGATATCTGCGTGGATTCAGCCTTCCTCTTTCCTCTTAAGGCTCCGTGGGCCCAGTGTCTCCCGCTCTCGGCTGAAGGCTGGCGTAAGCCTTGTCCCTCTTCTGGGCCTGTTTCTCTCTGGGCTCAGCTGCTCTGGTCTCTTCAGCTGGGTCAGCTGTAAACTCTCAGGTCACCTCTCTACCTGGGGCTGCAGGGTCCTCTGGGTGAGAGTCTGTTTTATCCCCACCAAGTGGGTGGGGACTCAGCCCTGCAGGCCCTAAAGACATGGTGGGATCAAAGCCCTAATCTTAACATAGTTTAATCAAAGACATTTCAGCTGCACCTAATATAATCAAAGGGTATCACACCCAGAGAAACAGGCCGGCTTACAGACATAACCAAATATCTTTTTTGGAATTCATAAATAATATCAAACTGCCACACCAATCATTTAAAGAACTTTCTTTAGCATCCCTTGTAGTGCACATTTGCTGGTGAAAAATTATTTTGTTTTCTGTTACTGAAAATTTCTTTCTTTCACATTCCTTATTTAAAAATATTTTTGCTGTTCATAGCTTTGTTTCCTTTAATACATTAAAGTATTTCCCACTGTCTTCTGGCCTTCTTTGTTTCTGATAAGCCCTGTTTAATCATTGCTGCCTGTGTCATTGTTTTTCGTGACTGCTTTCAAATTTCCCTCTTTTTCTTTGATTTACAAGAGCTTGACTGTGATGAGTTTTGATATGGTTTCCCCTGTATTTATACTGATTCGGGTTTTCCGAGCTTTTGAAATCTGTAAATTGGTGTCTTTCATCAACTTTAGGAAAATTCTTAAATTAATTCTTATCTTTTGTTAGAGAAGTTGTAGATTTAAAGAAAAATCATGGAGAAGACACAGAGTCTCCGTATACTGCCACCCTCCCACGCAGTTTTCCCCATTATTAACAATTTGCAATAGGGTGATACCTTGTTACAATTGATGAACTAATATTATTATAATTGAGCTTTTACCAATAACCCATACTTTACATTAGGTTCACCGTGTTGTACAGTCCTGTGGTTTTCAATTTTTCCTATTCTGATTACACAACCTGCACTTTCCCCTTTTAGCCACATTCAAATATATGATGCCTGGTGCTGACTCCACTGAGTGCTAGTGAACCACAGTCAACACCAAAGCTTCAAGCAGAAACTCTGTCCCAGTTAAGCATTAACATCCCAGTCCATACCCCTTATTCTAATTATTTCCTGTCCGCGAGCTCATATAATATTTGTCCTTTTGTGTCTGGCTTATTTCACTTAGCATGACGGCCCCAAGGCTCATCCATGTAGCAGCACGTACCCGGACTTCATCCTTCTTTTCAGCTGAATAGTATTCCATTGCATGTCTATTCCACATCTTGTTTATCCACTCATCTGTTGATGGACACTTGGGTTACTTCCACCTTTTGAATAATGTCAGTATGAACATCAGTTTACAAATATTTGTTCAAGCCCCTGCTTTTAGTTCTTTCCAGTATATGCCTAGAAGTGGGATTGCCAGGCCATATGGTAATTCTATATTTAATGTCTAAGGAACCACCAAACTACCTTCCACTGTGGCCGCACCATTTTACATTTCCACCAACCATGAACGAGTGTTCCTATTTCTCTGCATCCTCTCCAACACTCGTAATTTTCTGTAAGTTTATTTTTTTTAATATAATAGCCCTTCTAGTGTGTATGAAACATTATCTCATTGTGATTTTGATTTGCATTTACCTAATGGCTAATGTTGTTGAGCATCCTTTCATGTGCTGATTGGCCATTTGTATATCTTCTCTGGAGAGATTTCTATTCAAGTCTTTTGCCCAATTTTTAATTGAGTTGTTTGTCTTTTTGAGTTGAGTCATAGGATTTTAAAAAATACATTCTGGATATTAAGCCTTAGTTGGACTCATGGTTTTGAAATATTTCTTCCCATTCTGGAGATTGCTTTTTATTTTACTTCCATGATGAAGTCCTTTGATGCACTAAAGCTTTTAGTTCTGATGAGGTCCCATTTATCTATTTTTTCATTTGCTGTTTGTGCATTGAGTTTAAGTCTTAGAAACCATTGCCTAACACAAGGTCCTGAAGGTGCTTCCCTATGTTTTCTTCTAGGAGTTTTATAGTTTTGGTTTTTATATTTAGGTCTTTCACTTATTTTAAGTTAAGTTTTGTATATGTTGAGAGATAGAAGTCCTCCTTCATTCTATTGCATATGGAGATCCAGTTCTCCCAGCACCATTTGTTGAAGAGACTATTCTTTCCCCATTGAGTGGACTTGGCACCCTTGTCAAAAATCTGGTGGCCATGGATGTGAGGGTCTATTTCTGAACTCCAGATTCCGTTCCTTGGTCCATATGACTGTCACTGTGCCTGTATCATGCTGTATTGATTACTGTGGCTTGGTAATACGTTTTGAAATTGGGAAGCGTGTGTCCTCCAACGTCATTCTTCTTTTTCTTTTTCAAGATGTTTCTGGCTATTCAGGGCCCTTTACCTTCCATATAAATTTGTTGATTAGTTTATCCGTTTCTGCAAAGAATGCTGGTGGAATTTTGATTGGGATTATGATGAACCTCTAAATCACTTTAAGTAGAATTGAGTCTTAATGATTTTTAGTCTTCCAATTCTTGAACACAGAGTGCCTTTCTTTTTGTTTGGGTCTTCTTTCATTTCTCTTGGCAATGTTTTGTTGTTTTCTGTGTACATGTCCTTTACATTCCTGTTTAAATTTATTCCTATGTTTTTTATTCTTTTAGTTGCTATTGTAAATGGATTTTTACTTGATTTCCTCTTCAGATTGTCCATTACTAGTGTATAGAAACACTTTTGAGTTTTCATCTTTGTTTTGTACTCTGCTACTTTGTTGAATTCATTTATTAGCTTTAGTAACTTTGTTTTGGATTTTTGAAGGATTTTCTTTATATATGTTTGTATATATTTTTATCTACATGTGATTATGTAATCTGCAAATAGGGAAAGTTTTACTTTTTCCTTTCCAATTTACATGCCTTTTATTTCTTTTTCTTGCCTAGTTACTCTGGCTAGAACTTCCAATACAATGTTGAATAACAGTGGAAATCTTTGACTTGTTCCTGATCTTAGAGAGAAAGCTTTCAGTCTTTCACCATTAAGTAAGTGTTAGGATTTTCATATATGCCCTTTATCATGTTGTAGAAGTTTCCTTATAGTCCTAGTTTTCTAAATATTTTTATAGAGAAGGGGAGCCAGATTTTGTCAAATGCATTTTCTGCATCAAGATAATCACAAGTTTTTTCTTTGTTGTATTAATGTGGTATATTATATTAATTTATTTTCTTGTGTTGAATTAACCCCCCTTGCATAGCTGAGATAAATCCCACTTGATCATGGTGTATGACTTTTTTAATGTGCTGTTGGATTTTGTTTGCTAACAGTTTGTGAAAGATTTTTGCATCTATTTTCATAAGGAGTATTGGTCTGTAATTTTCTTTTCATGTGCTATCTTTATCTGCCTTTTGGTATTAGGATGATGTTAGCTTCGTAGAATAAGTATGAATGTGTTTCCTCTCTCATCAAAATCTGGACATTTTTAGCCCTCATTTATTTTTTTTAAGTAATCTTCCCCATTCTTGCTCTCTTGTCTCCTTCTTGCATGCCAGTATCACAAAAGTTAGAGCATTTGATATTATCTATGGGTCTTTGAAGCATTCATTTTTTAAATAACTCTTTTTCTCTTTCTCTATCTTCTAAAATTGAATAATTGGATTGATTCTTCTTCAGGTTCACTGGCTCTTTTCTTTGACATTTCTAGTCTACTGTTAAACCCATCCAGTGAACTTTTATTTCACATACCATATTTTTCAGTTTTTCAATTTCCTCTTTATTTTCTTTTGCAGTGTTTATTTCTTTTGCAGTATCCAATCTTTCCATTCATTATGAGCATACTTTCTTTTATATCACCAGATATAGTATGTGGTAGTTTGAAGCTCTGTGTACCCCAGATAAAGATGTTCTTAAACTCAATCCATTCCTGTGGGTGTGAATCCACTGTAAGTAGGACCTTTTGATGAGGCTGCTTCAGTTGAGGTGTGGCCCAGCTCAATCAGGGTGGGTCTCAATCCTGTTACTGGAGTCCTTTATAAGAGAGTGAAATTCAGACAGAGAGAGAGAGAGAAATCCAGAGGGAGCAGCCAGATGCTGAACATCAGTGGAACCTGGAAGAGGAGGGGGAGACAAGAATATGCTGCCATGGCATCACCATGTGACAAGCTAAGGACTAAGGCTCCCCAGCAGCCAGCCCCAGAACACCACAGTTTTCAGGGAAAAAGCATCAGCTTGGTGATGTCTTGATGTGGAATTTCTTTTACCCATCAGCTAATAAATTCCCATGTTTAAGTTGGCCCATTTCATAGTATCTGCTTGAGCAGCCCAGGGAACAACAACAGATTTTGGTACCATGAGAGTGGGGTTCTGCTGTTGAAAATACCCAAAATGTGGAAACAACTTTGGAATTGGGTAATGGAATTCAATAAGAATTATTGATAGAAAAGGCCTAGATTGCTTTGAAGAGACTGTTGGTAGAAATACGGATGCTTGGGGTACTTCCAATGAAGTGTGGTAGCTTGAGTCTTTTATGGACTCCAGAAAATTATGTTTTTAAATTGGTTCATTCCTTTGAACAGATTAGAGTCAGTTAAGGATCATTTGACTAGATCGCTCCAGCAAAGCATAGCCCAGGGTAGGTCTTTATCCTCTTACTGGACTCCTTTATAAACTGGAACTGGCAGAACCACAGACAGAGAGACCTTACCCCCCCCTGCCCCCGAAGCTGAGAGAGAAGGCCGTGGCCTGGGAGCCAGGAGCACAAGTCAGTGGGACACAGAAGCTGAGAGGAGGCCACTGAAGCCAGAAGCTGGAAGCAGCAGAGCCTGGAGGAGAAGGCAGAGATGGGCAGAGGCGGTCGTCTACCTTCCCATGTGACAGAGGAGCCTGGGATCACCCGCAGCTGTGTCTTCAGGGAGAGAGCTTCACCTGATGCCTTGATTTGGACGTTTTTCTCAGCCTAGAACTGTAGGCTTGTAAGTTAATAAATCTACACAGTGAAAGCCAACCCATTTCTGGTACACTGCCTTGGCAGCCTTTAGAAAACTGCCACAGAGGCCTTAGAAGGAAACGATGAGTGCATTATTGGAAACTGGAAGAAAGATGATCCCTGTTTTAAAAATGGCAGAGAACTTGGCAAAATTGGCCCCTGATGTCAGGTGGAAGGCAGAACTTCAAAGTGACTGACTTGGATATTCAGCTGAGCTTTCCAGACTAAGTGTGGAGAGTGCATCCTGGCTTCTCCACGTAGCTTACAGCAAAATCTGAGAGGAAATGGGTAAGTGGAGAACTGAACTCCTGGGCACAAAGAAACCAGAAATGGATTGTTTGGGAAATTCCAAGCTTCCGGAAAGCAAGTCCCCAGATAATAGTGCCCCACGTGAGGGTTTAACTGAACAGGAAACTGCCAGTCATTTCAGTGTAAGTAGGACTGGACATGTGGTTATCCAGAAGGAAAATGTGGAAAGTTCTTTTTGCCTTATGGCTTGGACCCCTGTGTGTCACCTGCAAAACCAATGAGTTTTTTTGAGATCTGTATAAATGGAACCACTGCCAGTCTGGACTAAAAGGGACAGAGAAGGTACAAATTGGAGTAAAAATCACTTCAAAGGCAGAACCATGTAAACTGAGGCCTGGACCGAAGACATCTTCTCTGGCCAAGAGAGTGGATCCACCCATGCGTGTGGAAAGCGTGAGTCTGCCCCGAGCGCGGAGAGGGCTTGTCTCCCACCCATTGTTCAGGAAGAGTCCTGCCTCACCGGAGCTCCACCAGCCCCCGAGGACAAAGTGTCCTTCCTCGCTCGGCCAACTCTCAGACCTTGAAATCTAAGGGAGCTTGCCCCGCAGGGTTTCGGAATCGTCCTGACAGTTTTCCTTCCAATTTCTCCCTCCTGGAAAGAGAATGTGTATCCTACGCCTGCCCTCCGTTGGGGAACTGTGCCCCAGGACACAGCACACCCATAACTCGTTGTGATGAGGCTTTTACTTAAAATGACTTAAGGCTCCTGGGACGCTATGATGGAATGAGTGTGTTGTGCATGTGGAAAGAACGTGTCCTTCTGAGGCTCGGAGGGTGGAGGGGGGTGGTTTGGAGCTGTTTGTCCCCCAGGAAAGCACGTTCTCGACTCTCACTCACTCCTGTGGGCGCGAGCCCATGGCAAGTAGGGCCTTCGGATGGCGCTGCCCGCTTAGGGCGTGGCCCCTCAATCAGGATGAGCCTTAGTCCTGTTTCTGTGGTCCTAGTTAAGAGAAGGAAACAGACAGAGGGCGCGAAGCCCAGGGAGGGCCGGCAGAGAGGGAGCAGCCACCGAACCCAGAGGAGAAGGGAGAGGCCAGGAGAGGCGTAAGGACCCAGGGTCCGGGAGAAAGCGCCACCTCGACGACGCCTCGACACAGACCATAAGGCAACACATTCCCGTTGTCAACGCAGCTCATTTCGTGGTGTCCGCTGGAGCACCCCAGGACTGCAGACCACAGCGATACTAGTTCCTTGTAAGTCTTCGCCTGTTTTTTTTCCAACATCTCTTTCATCTTGGGATTTATCTCCGTGGGTTATTTTTTTCCTTGAGATTAGGTCACATTTTCCTGCTTCCTCCACACATGCAGTGATTTTGGGTTATGTCCTGGATGTTGCAAATGGTCAGGTGTACATTCTTGATTGAAGATCGCCGATTTCCATTGTTTCATCCAGAAGTTAGCTTAGATGGACTCAAATTGGGAAGTCCTTCTTTGGGGTGGCAGCCCCACTCGCAGCTGAGTTCCACTGTCCTTGGCGGGGCGGTTTGGAGTCCACCCGCTCACATGCGGGTCAGAGGCTGGTCAGGGATCTGGGGCAGCTCCTCGGCTCTCTCCTTGCTGCCCCCCACCCCCACCCCGGCACAGCTCAGTGGCTGCGGTTTGCAGAGCGACTGCACGCTTTCTGCTGGACTTGGGAATTAGATCTGAGAGCTGGAGGGCGCAGACTCGGGGCTGTCCTCGGGCTGGAAGCCACTGAAAGGGGAAACTGACTCAGCGCTGACAGCCTTCCAGAACCCGCTGCCTCTGATTGTTCTCTGGGGCCCTCAGGAAGTCGTTTCATTCTCTTTGGCCCAGTGTTTGGCGTTGTCTTGTAGGAACTTTCGTGGCTGCTACCAGAGGCAGGGCTCTGGGGCTCGTTCGCAAGCTCCGTAACTGCCGGGGAGAGGCTGACGTCTCTGCAGCCTCCGCCGACCGTCTGGTGTTTAAAAGGCCCCCCTCTGACTGCCCAGAGCGCAGATGTGCCCCCAGCCTACAGGCTGTTTTTTCTGGAGGGCAGTCTCGTCGCACAGTTTCTCCCCGGGGAAGCGCGGGTGGGTGTGCAGCAGCCCCCGGGAGCGCTTCCTTGGGGCAGCCCCCGCCCCGTGGTGCTCTTTCCCACCAGCTCCAGCCGCCGCAAGCCCCTGAGCCCCATGTCCTCGCCTCTGCCGCGGCGCGCTCCGCTGGGACCCAGCGCCCACCCGCTGCCTTCTAGAAGGTGCCAAGGAAGAAGCAGAGGCGCCCCCGGGGCTTCCTCCTCAGCCTGGCGCGCTCCTGGCCAACACCGAAAGCGGCCGTTCCTTCCGTCTATTTTGCCCAGTTTGCGGGTGTTTATGGGTGAGAGAAACAGGGGGCTCGGGTAGCATGGGTGGGCTTTTCGTTAAAGTGTGAACGGGCCCAGATCAGGAGGCGGCGTTTTCACAGACGGGCGCCACCTCCGGCTGGAAGCTCCTGGCGCCCTCCAGTCCCGCCCCGCCCCGCCCACAGGCCGCGGCTCCCACTTTGACTTCAGGTAATGGAACCACACAGCATGCGCCTCTCACTCGGCCTCGGATCCTGCTTCACGCCTAGCAAGCCCCTGGCTGCCCATCCCGCTGCGCCCGTGCCTCGTGCCCGTGCCTCAGCATTTCCTCACCTGCCCAAGGCCATTTCGTTGTCTCTAGGCTTTGGCTGTTGAAACCCCCGTGGACATTCTCAGGCATGCCTTCGGGTAAAGGTGTGTCCGCATTTCTGCTGGATCGAGGTCTAGCGGTGGAAGCTCAGGGCCACGGGCCAGGTGCTGCCAAGCCATTCTCACATCCTCACCAATATTTCACATTTGCTCTTTTTTATTTTGGCCATTCTGGAGATAGTTTCACATTGTCATTTTAATTTGCCTTTTGCTAATTATTAAGAAGATGAGCTTTTATTTTTCCTTTTATTTATTGAACACTTGAACATCCCATTTTTATGAAGGGCCAGTTCAGACCTTTTGCCTATTTTCCTGTCCATTTACTTGCCTCTGCCCTCCTTTTCAAAACGTTGCCACATGGGGCTTCTTCAGATACGAGTCCTCGTCATCTCTTGATGTCTCTTAACTTTCTTAACGGCAGCGCGGATGAGCAGAAGTTTTAAATTGTGAGGTAGTCCAATTCATCCACTTTCCCTTATGGACGGTGCTGTTTGTGCCCTGGAAAAAAGGTCGCTCGCCCCCCCCTGAGATTGTTTTTAAATTATGATTCTGTCTTGCAATGTACTTTCTTCCCTTTGTTTTGGCGGCTTAAATCATTGCTGAGAATATGGAACAACGCAGACTGACGTGGGCTCCGCGGGAGCCCAGTGGGCACCTCCCTTCAGGGCAACGTGGGGCCGCTAGCGGCCCCCGCGGCCGCGCGTCTGTTAAGCAGGCAAAGGCCGCTGACCAGGTCACGTGGCCTATTTCCCACCCACCCTCAGGATGACGGGTCGACTTCGCAGAAGCTCCAGCCGCTCGGCAAGGGTCCCTCGTCCTGCCCAGCTGAGGGCCACGGCAAGCAAGGGCGCGGCCGGCTTCCCACAGGCGCCCCTGGGAAGCTGGTGCAGGCGGAGCTTCAGGTCCAGGGCGAGCGTGGCGCCTGCGGCTCCTCTCTGCTCTGAGGCTCGATAGTGTAAGAAATTGGCCCTTCAAACGAGGGGCTCACCTGACCCTGCGGAGGCCGGAGGCGTCACTCAGGAACCTCAGGGCAGCTGCTGCCTGCCGGCCGTGACCCAAAGCCGTGGAGGTCCACGAACACGGAAGGAAGGGCCGCCGCGGAGGCTTCCTGGAGGAGGTGGCCTGAATCCAGCTTGGGTCTGGGCTCAACGGCTTCAGAGATGGAGGAAGGCAGCCCGGCAGGTGGACAGCGTGGGGCACGGTCCAGAGTGGCCACCACGCGGGAGTCACGGACGACGGGGCGAGTGGCCGAGGGACTGGCTGGAGTCTAGGGCTGTGTGGGGCGTGTCGAGCCACAGAGAGCAAACAGTCCAGGAGCCTGGGGCGCGGACGCCGCTCAGGCAGCTGCAAGAGGGGAAGGAGCTGCCAGGAGAAAAGGCCACTGGCAAAGGAAAGCCGCTGCAGGCCACAGAGGAGTGAGGGCCGGGCCTGGGTGACAGTCAGGGCGCAGGTGAGGTAGGGCGCAGGTGAGGTCAGGGCGCAGGTG
>JAKSZT010054520.1:58936-69941 GCA_026826555.1 Tolypeutes matacus
CAGCCAGGGCCCCGGGGTGGGGAGCCGGATCAGGATCACGTGGAGCCCAGGCTCCGCTTCCTGGGGGACTTGGCGTGCAGCAGACCCTGCCTCAGCGTGGGAGGAAAGTCTGGGGCTCGCTGGGCCCTGAGGACTCCACCCCCAGGAACTATCTAGAAAGGACTGAGGTCGAAGTCGCGGGGAGGAGGGAGGGGGGCAGCTTGGTGGGGGCAGGGTATTGCAAATTTCAGACATTTTGACATTAAAAATAAGATTTTAAAAAGCCTCCAAATCCAAAGATAACACATGGGCATTCCAGGAAGGTGGCGGTGCCTTCCGATCACAGCCCGAGTGACCGCCCCGCCTCAAGCCTGAGCGTGTCCTGCCTAGGCCCTGGGGCGCGTGTGCCTCGGGCCCAGAGCTGGGGGCTTCCCGTGGCGCCCCCTCCCTCTCGGAGCTGCCGGTGCCCTCGCGGCCCTCGCCGGTGGCTCTTACGCCCTCCAGGTCGTCCTGGGAAGTGGCTGTGCCAGGCAGGTGCCAGCCCCACTGGACGTGCTGGACGGGCAGGGGGTGCTTCGTTCTGCCTTCAGCAAACAGCGAGACGTGGCGGAGCAGCTCGGCCCCAAGGGCGGCTCGTAAGGAGCACGCCCTCCCATCTCAACCCAAACGCCAGGTGCGAGCCAAGCAGCTGTCCCCACCCCTGCAGTGAGGGGACGCGTCCATAAAACCAGCGGACGGTGACTTCCCCCCAGCAAAAGCAGCGTGCCACCCACGGCCGCAGAGCGCCGGGCACCGGGGGCGCAGGCGGCCAGCTGCCGCGGCAGATGCCAGCCTGAGCCCAGGCGCCACCACCCAGGCAGACACAGCTACCCGCACACCGGGCTTTGTCGCCATAGCCGCAAGCCCGCTGCTGCCCCTGCTGGGCGGCCTGGGGCTAGCCTCCTGCCCGGGGGTGCGACGTGTCCTCAGGCCGCCGGGGACCCCGCCGGCCCGGGGTGCGAGCAGGTGGCCGCCCGTGAGCGGGACCCGTTAGCCTCAGCGGGGCCTAGCAGCCCAGCACCTGGCGAGGGGGGCTCTGGGATCTGCACCCCACAGCTGCCATCCTCGGAAACCCAGGCCTGGGGTGTCAGAAGATTCCAGACACATCGACACCGAGACCCAGCGGCAGTGGGCTGAGGGCCTCCTGAGCCAGACACGGCTGGGACCAGCCCCCTGACCACTACATGCCCTGCTTGAGGCCGAGGGCAAGGGGGAGGGAGGGGAGGAGCGCCCCGGCCCCGCAGCGGGAGGGGGCTGCCACTGCGCCGTGGACCCACACTCACTCCTCCCCGGCCGGAGTTTGGGGTCTGCAGGGTCTCTGCATCCCAGAAGGGGCTGTGGGACCCCAAGGAGCCTCTGTGTCCTGAACCGCATAATTGAGCGGCCTCACAGGAGGGACCCCCCCCCCCGGGCATCCCTTTTAGGGTGAGAGCCCTGCATTTACTCCAACGCAGGAAGCATGTGTGTGGAGAGAGGGGAGAGGCAAGCCCCCTGGCCCTCTCGCCGCCCAGCCTGGCCCATACCCCCTTCCCCAATGCACCTCATCCAGCCGCGCCCCCGGGACCCCGATGGCAGGGGCCGCGCCCTCCCGCCAAGCCCTGCGCCCCTGCCGGCCCAGCACGTTCTCCCCAGAGGCCCCAGGACTGCCTGGCCGGCTCCCATGCGCCCTGGTGGGCTGCGCGCGGCCGCACTGACCCTCCATCTCCCAGAGGACTGGCCAGCCTCGCAGGAGGCTCCGGAGCAGCAGAGAGCGCGGGGGGGGGGACGGATGGACAGACGGACAGAGGAGAGACAGGCCGAGCGAGGGCGTCTCTCTAGGAGCAGAGCGAGGGGACGCCCAGAGGGGGCCCTTCCCAGGGCAGGCCTGCCGTCCTAGCCCCCAGCCCAGGCCCCACAGGGCTGGGGGAGGCAGGAGCCAGTGGCGAGGAAGGGAGAATCAGACCCTGGGGCAGGCGCCGAAAGTCTTGGAGCCCACCATCCAGGCTTCACCCGGCGCAGGACTCTGCCCCACGGCACGCTGTCAGCAGTGGGGGCCTCGGCTTGGATGCCACTAGGGACGGGAGGCTCCCTCCTGCCACAGCAGGTGAGCGCTACAGCGGGTCTGGTCCACTCCCCTAAGGCTCGGCTCCACCGTCGTAAACGAGAAGGCCCCCCAACCTTGCGGCTGAAGTGACGGCCTCCCGGGGCCAGCCCAGGCCACAGGCACCCCTTGGCCAGCTCCCGGGTAGCAGCGAGCCTTCACAGCGAGGGGCACTGCGCCGCCAGCTCCACTGGTCGCAGCGCCCACGTGGAGCCCGACAGGGCCAGCAGGAGGCCCGCTGGCTCTGCCCCTGGTTCTGGAAGGCCGGTGGCCTGGCCGCTGAGCCCAAGACCCCTTCACAGTGCCCTAGGGGCCTGGGAGCACTGGGCAGGCCCGGCCCTCCCGCCTGGCCTCGCCGTCCGTCCCCTGCTTCTTGACCACGGGGCCCGCGAGCTGGGTCGCTGCACGGCCCCACCCAGCGCCCAGGAAGCCCTCCGGGGTGGGGAGCAGGTTGGTCCAGGGACCCCATAGGGCCTGGAGAGTCGGCCCCACCCGGGACGGCCAGGCGGCCTGCCCGGGCCGGGGGACGCTGCGCTCCCTCCACCTCAGTTTCCCCAGCTCGGCCGGACACGGAGGCTGCCCCGGGCCCCTGGCGCTGGTTCCAGGGCTTTGGCCCAGCGCCTTGGAGCGCGTGGATGGGAGCGCACCCTTACCACCGCGGAGCTCCCCGTGCGGGCCCCCCCCACACGGACACGGAGGACGCACCGCTGCGGGAGGGAGCAGCCCGCGGAGGCCGCTCGCGCGGAGGCCACCTGCGTGGCCGCCTGGGAAGACGGA
Organism: Tolypeutes matacus; assembly: GCA_026826555.1. Taxonomy (NCBI): domain Eukaryota; kingdom Metazoa; phylum Chordata; class Mammalia; order Cingulata; family Chlamyphoridae; genus Tolypeutes; species Tolypeutes matacus. The sequence goes on from JAKSZT010054520.1 coordinate 61,812, forward strand.
ACTGCAGGGACAGAGGGAAGGTCGGCGGCTGCCACGGGGGCTGGGCCGTTTCGGGCCGCGAGACTCTCCTGCAGGATGCTGCCGAAGTGGACAGAGCACGCGGGAGCCCAGAGAGCCGCGGGCGGGGCCGGCGCCCCTGGCAGTCCATCAGCGCCAGGTGGTCGTTGCGGCAACGCCCCCACCTGAGCAGTAAGAGGGGCGCTGGGGAGGCTGGTGGGCGGTGGATGCGAGCTTTCCTGGGACCCTAAAGCGAGTAGAGGAAGGCGTGGGGCTCCCGGGGCTCAGCCCCGACCTCGCGAGCCTCAGTTTCCCTGTCCACAGAGGGGCTGTGGTGGCATCAGCCTCAGGGCCGCCGTGAGTGCGCAGTGAGAAGGCTCTGGAACACCCAGGGAGGGCGGGCCCCGCCTCTCTCCGGGAGGAGCTGTGCGGGGGTCGCGGGGGCAGAGGCACTGAGGCCGCCTGGAGCTCGGCCCCACGGCGCTGTCGCCCAGGGCTGAGCGTGCGGTCAGGCCCGCCTCCCGGCCGCAGCCGCTGGGGGCGCCGCCCACGCTGGGTGTGGAGATTCCCGCAAACCTGGCCCCGCGACACAACACCCAAGCCCCTCCACACCCCTGGGCAGGGGTCTCGGGGGATCCCCCGGGTCGCCTGTGGTTCACCTGCAGCCTGAGAGGTGGGCCCTGAGCGGGGGTGGGCATCAGGCCAGGAGGGGAGAGAGCAGAGCGGCCGGGGCGCGGGGGTCGCTTCTCGCCCCTGCTCGGCACTAATTTACTGCAGTTTAAATAACATCTAGCCGAGCCCCCACGGGGGCCAGCTCCCCTGGCCCGGCCCGCGCGCTGAGACGGCGTTGCACGGCTGCGAGTGGCTTTCGCGTTTTCGTCATCCCGAAGCCCCCGAGATAATAAAAGTCATTTGCAGAGTTCACACTCCAGTGGCGCACGTAAATGGCGAGGTGGCGTACGTACAGGAGCACACAAATCCAACCAGACCCGGCAACGCTCCACGTCGGGAAGCACGGTGGGGGGTCGCTGCAGGGGCCGGGGCTGCTGGTAATAGACTGGGATGCGACTGCTTCACGGCGACCACGGAAGACCTGCTCGGCTGGTGTGGGGTGGGCGCTGCAGAGCCCACGGAGTCCTCCCGGTGGACAAAGGAAGCCCATGGTGCGACCAGACCAGGGCCCAGCCCCGTCCTCTCTGGAGCCTCAGTTTCCCCACCTGCAGTGGGTGTCTCCTGAACCGGCTGATCCTACAGGCCCCTCTCCCCCGTGAAGTGGGGCAGCTGTGCTGGACGCTCAGGGAAAAGGAGCCGGCCGTGGTACCAGCAGAACTGCTCTCTTCCTCCACCCAGTGTCCACCTCCAGAGCTGATGGGCTGGACCCAGGGCACGGCCAAGTGGCCCTCCATGCCCAGCCCCAGGGCTAGCCTCGATGCCCGAGGGCAAATGTGAAGGAGGGGCCCCGGCCCTACAGGGCGGAGGTCCAGGGGCAACTTCTCAACTGTGCCACCTCTGCTATTAAGCCCCTCTGGCCTCGGCGCCCTCACCTGTCCTGCAGGTGGGAAAGTCACCAGGGCTATGGCACAGGGGCCCCCAGTGCCTGGAACGCAAAAAGCGCTCGACAACTGCTCCTTCATCACAAATGCTATTTTATCACATCAGTGTGTCTTCTCTCTTCCCAGCGTGCTGCCAACCCCCACCGGGGCAGGGCCGGGTCCCCAGTGTCACCTGTGCCCACAGCAGGTGCCACGAGTGGAGGCAGATGGGTGGGCGGGGTGGACAGGACAGGTGCAGTGGCAGCTGGCTGGGCAATCTCAGCACACCTGAGTGGCTGCCTCTCCTGCCTCCTCCACTGGCTCTGACTGGTTCCGGAGCTGCAGCTTCTGCAGGGAAGAGAACGCCACTCTCTTAAAATCGCATCGCCGGGATCTGGGCTTCTTCCTCGCATCAGGCAGCACTGGAACAAGATGTCAGTTCTGAGCGCAGCTGAGCCTGGCGTCTCCATCACCTCCTGCGTCAGCAACCGAGGGACAGCCCCAGGACAGCTGGCCCTTGGCCCACCCTGCACCCACTCCTTGCCCTGCTAGGGTCTGCCTCCCGTGCCCCCTCCCGCTGCCAGAGGCCCCGGGGCAAGAGCTCGGCTTCCCAAAGGGCCTGCCCCACCTGTCTCCCGCCCCGTGCCTGCGGCGAGCGCACTTCGGTGCTTTTACCGGGGCCCTCTCCAGTGCTGCGATAAATAATTGAAACTAAGCCACACGCGTCAAAACAAAGGACCCTCTCGCAGACGGGGATGAGCCTCCGCAGCCTGCACCAGCCTTCTCCCGAGACACCACAAAACGGGGACACAAAGCGAGGACGAGTCCCGGCGTCCCCGCAGGGGGAGGGGCGGCGAGCGCGCGGCGGGAAACGCTGGTGCGAACCTGCGCCATCTCCAGGGCCCCCCTCGGCTCGCTGCGGGGCGCGGAGGAGCCTGCCGAGCGCACGGCGTCCCGGGCTGCTGCGCCCCCTCCCCGCGGTCCCGGGCCTGACCTCGGCACCGTCCGGCGCAGCGGGGCTCGGAGCAGGTGGCCCCGCGAGCAGATGTGACTCCAGCTCGGGGCGAGCCTGGGCAAGGAGGACGGGTCAGCGGCCACGTCACAGCCACACGCCCGCGTGGGACCCCTTCTCGCCCTCTGCCCCGGTCACTGCCCGAACGAGGACAGCGCGGCGGAGGCGCTGGCAGCGGCGCCAGGGGCGAGGGGCGCGGAGGGGCGGCGGGGAGCACCCCGTTACGTCCTGGTTTACATGCACAGCCTCCTGTCCAGGTGCTCCCGGCCCACGTTAAATACACTCGCCCATTTTTTATGCCAGACTGAACAACTTAACGGCCTGAACAAGCCGGATGACAAGACTTTAATTGCTATTTTTCTCCCTCCATCCCTCCAGAGAGCCATACGCAGGCATTTAGAGAAGGATTTCATAAAACAGGAAAGAAAGCAATTTCCAAAGTTCCATGCAAATCCGCTTTGCAAGCCATGCGTCCCCACCCCGCCCGCTCTTGCCCAGCAAGGAAGGCAGCCCCCAGGCCGCCCTGGCCGCCCGCCGACACAGGGAGCCCCAAGAGGGGACCCCAGAAGACCACTCCGGCTGTCATTCGGCAGCTGGTCCTGGCTCGAGCTCCTCTTAGACTCATTCTTTCATTCCCGCCCCTTCCCCCGGGGGCAAGTGTCCACGGAGCGGAGTCCACGGAGCAGGGACCAGGCCGCGTGCTGGCCCCGCTGGGAACGGCCCTCCAGGAGCGGGTTTCCGGAAAAGGGCCAGGAGGAAGCCGCCTAAATGGCCCCTGCTGAGGCCGACCCGCCCAGGGCCCCTTGGGGCACAGGGGGCGGGGAGGGGCGCAGGGACCCGGCGGCAGGGATCCCTAGCGGAGGACAGTGCGGCGCCCGGGCTGCCAGAGCACGTTTGTCTGTGAGCCCCTAAATGCCCGGGGCGGGGCGGGGGGCTCGCAGGCTGCTGATACTTTGTTAGCCAGGGCTCCCCCCGCACCTGCCCTGATGAACGGGAAATACATTCAGGAGAGCAAATGGAAATCAATCTTCCCTTTTGTTCAGCCTCCCCCTCCCCGTGACACCGAGGAGCCGCCTCGGTCCCCTCGTTGTCCATTCACGACGCGTCCAAAGGACTCTGGAAGGTTAGACTCCTCCTTTTAAGAAATTGCTGCGGGCGCGAGGTCCTGGGAGGCGCCACCCGGCTGACACCCTCATTAGCCGCCTGCGCAGGCGCTCCAGGACCCCTGGCTGCGAGCCCCGAGTGGAGCTGATCTTCGTCCTACTGGGAGGGATGGGGGCGCACCGGGGGGGGGGGGGGGATCGCGCAGGGAGGTGGGCTCGGAGCTCTGGGGCCAGCGGGGCGGCCCCTCCCCATGATCACTGACAGGCCTTCCTGACCTCTGCTTGTCTGGCTGTGGTCTGGGCCTTGCTCTCTGGGGAAACTGAGTCTGGAGACCAGAGACACAGTGCCTAGAGGTGGGGCCCCCAAGCCCAGGGATCTCAGCGGCCCCCGCCCACTCCTGGCTCCAGCCCTAGCCAAGCCTTCGCTCATCAGCTTACCCAGCACCCACCGTGGGTCCAGCCAGGGCTGGCCCCCAGGGACTCGCAGGAGGCTATCGCCGGCTGCTCAAGGACAAGCGGATGAAACTGTGGGAGATCCAGGGCAGTGTGCTCACACCACCAGCACACACGTGTGAACACACACTACACATGCAGTGTACATGCACTGTACACACTCACCTTAGGCACATGCGTGTGCCCCCACATGCACCCACACGCCCACAGATGAACACGTGCACACCCACATATACACACATGCACTCACACACAAACATGCACACGTACACAGGTACATATGTGTGCACACTCACGTGCACCCTTCCACACACGTGCACCCCCCCACTTTGACACACGTACACACCCACCCATGCTGGTACCCATGTGCACGTGCTCGAGCAGGCAGGCCAGATTAAGGCCCACGATGGGGGCGAGTGGGCGAAGGCTGCGGTCCAGCCGGGGCCAGGGAGACAGCAGTCAGCGCCCAGGTCCCACGGGAAGCTGCCCTGGGGAGGTGCGAGGAGCTCAAGGCGCGGGGTGAGACTGAGGACCCGGGGGCGCGGGCACCGTCCCCAGCCCTTGCCCGCATCCGCACGCGCAGTGCCAGGACGGCTGCTGCGCTCTGCCGGGTGGGGGCCCTTGGAACGAGAGGGGAGGGCCGCGTGGGTGGGGGATGGGCCGAGCTGCCGACGAAAGACCTTTGAGGGGCGGCAGGGGGAGGGTCTCGAGCTCAGCCGAGAGATGCTGAAATTAAATCATTGCCCAGGGTTGGGGAACCTTCCGTCCTAATTAAATAGCCGGTACTCTCGTGGCCCGCTGTCAGGGCGGGGGCGGGAAGGAAGCAGCTGCTGCCCCTCGGAAGAGCCGGATTAGCCCGCAGCTCCCCTTTGATGCGGCTCCCAGGCGGGCGCGGCGGCCCCCACCCCACGCTAATTAGGGCCGGAGGAGCCCCTCCTGTCCTCCAGCGCAGATCCATACTCAGGCACGGGGCGCAGGCCTTCCGGGGGCTCCTGCGGAGGGGGCGGAGAGAGAGGAGCCCCGCATGCCTCCCGTCCCCGCATCGCCCTTGGTCCCCGCATCCCCTCCCGTTGCAGCATCCCCTCCCATCCCTGCGCCCCCAGCTCCGGGCTGTGGCCGCCCTCCCTCCCTCCCCCACCCTCTCTGCAGAGGGTCCTGCTCAGGGGCCTGGCAAGGAGAGGAAGCCCCTCCCGCCGGCTACGGAGGCCAGAGCCCAGGACCCCAGTCCCTCAGGCTGGCTCTCTCCCGCCGGGACAATGGGGACAGCAGCTGGGGGGGGGGGAAAGTGGAGGAGACCAGGACTCAGGCAGGGGCCACAGCTGCCTTCCTCAGTTCCCCGCCTCCCTGAGGGCTCCAAACAGGAATCTGGAACCAAGATGGGCCTTTCCGGACCCCATGCCAGGGCAGCCTGGGTCTGCTGTCCATATTCCACAGGCGGAGGCCCAGAGAGGGCAGCCAGTGGCCCAGGGATGCACAGCTGGAAAGTGAGGGGCAGGACTGGCAGTGCCCTGCCTCCCAGCCCTGTGCTGGGGCCCCTGGCTTAGACCCCAGAGCATCCCGCCCCAAGGTCTGCGGCTGCCCTTTGCTCCCCGCCACGACCTGCCGGCCTCCTGGCTCTGACCACAGTGGTTTTGTGGCCGTGCATGTTCCCTGTGGCCCGGAGCCCTCCTCCTCGCTTCACCTTGGAGACCTGCGAGAGGAGGTGCCGACCCTGTGCTTGCCAGGGGCGCAGTGCGTGGGCCCCAGTGCAGGGAGCTGACTTCTAGGGGGAGCCCAGGGCACCACAGTAGAGGGGCTTAATGAGAGAGGGGTCATCCTTCAAGGTTGCGCCTGGGCTCCCCTCTTGCTGTGCCCCACCCCAGCCCTGCCACAGAGCTTCACCCGGCCACTGAGTGACTCAGTGGGGCAGCCCCTTCCCTTGTCACCATCTGACCCTGGACTCCAGAGTCTTGGCTGTGCAACGCCAGCCCCCTGGGCTGCCAGCACAGAGGCTGAGCAGATTCAGGGGGAGATGGCCTGCGGCCACAGCCAGCCCACCAAGAAGGCTGCAGAAGGAGCACAGGTAGAGCTCCCTGGAGGTGCCCCCGCCCACGGAACCTCCCTGGGTGTCGGGACCTCAATAAAGTCTCTGCAGCTCTCAGCACGCCTTCCCCAGAGCCTCCTCCGCTGCCAGGGATCAGTCCCTCGTGACCAGGAGACTTGGTGCCAACTGCCGTCTGAGTGGCCCTGGGCTCCTCGAGGGTCTGGGAGTGACGGGGTGCTCCCCTTGGCTCTGCTGAGCTGGTAACCCCCTTGGGGTCAGCCCCTGGGCCCAGAGTGAGCCTCGTGAGAGAACGTCCTAGGGCCTGAACCCCCACTCCCATTCAGGTGGCTCGGACACCCCCAGGGACAGGCTTTGCACATTGCACATTGTTAAACAGCCCTTTGAAAATAATTCCTCTTGGTCCTAGACCCAGAGTTGCCCCCTTGTTCCCCTAAACCACCCTTTCCCAGGCAGGCTGGGGGACCAGGGATGGGTTATGGAGGAGGGAGACTGGGTTGCATCCCGAGCCAGTGGCACGATGGGCCGTAGGGCCTCCTTTCAAAGCCTCCCCTGGGGAAGAGAGGCTGCAGGAGCCACTGAGGAGCTGCTCCCCGAAGCTGACAGTGAAGCTGAGCTGCATGTGAGGGGCGGACTGTGGCAGTCACGAAAAGGCGCTACTTACCTCTCCAGCTGGGGGAGCCTACAAGCGATGGATGGTCCCAGATGCTCCCTCTCTGGTCCAGCATGAACATCCCTGGGATGCTGTCAGCCACTGACTGAGCAAAGTGTGGGTTCTAACACAGGTCCATGCCTGCGAGATGTGGGGCTCCTCCAGTGAGTGACTCTCACTCATGGACTCTCCATTGAGTCCTCGCTCGCCAAGCCTTTCCTGGGATAGGCTGCAGTCAAGGTCCCACCACAGCCTCCCTCCACCTTGTCCTGACTGCTTCTGTATCCTTCACAGATGTTTCCCCCTATAAGTTTATTGCACATCTAACCCTGTCTTGACTTCTGCTTCTTGGAAGCTCTGGGCTAATAAAGATTGGTATTATTTCTTACTTCAGTGTTTGGGGATCTTCTGGTGGAGTTGTCAGAGCATAGAGTTTTATTTGTGGGAAGGTTTTGAGTAAAATTAAGTGCTTTTAATAGATTCATTCTCTTTCCCCTTGTTTCAATTTTTGTAATTTGCACCTTTCAAAGATTTTGTCATTTCATCTAAACTGGCAAATGTGTTGGTATGACAATATTTTTTCATTGTCCTGTCATAGGACCTCTAGTCATATCACCTCTTTTATTCCTGGCGTTGGGTCTTTGTGCTCTCTCTCATCAATATGGCTTAAAGGGTTACCAATTTTATTGACATTTTCATAGAACCACATTTTGGTGTTTAACATTTATTAATCTTCTGTTTCATTGATTTCCAATCACATGTGTACTATTTCCTTCCTTCTACTTACTTTGAGCTTAATTTGTTCTTCTAACTTCACCTTCTTAAAGTGGATGTTATTTTCTAATGTAAACATAAATAACCCTCTAAGAACTGTTTTGGCTGCACCTCACAAATTGTTACCTGATTTATTTTCATTGCCATTCAGTTAAAATATTTTCTAATTTCTTTTGTGATTTCTTCTTTAACCCATGTGCTCTTTAGCAGTTTATTTTTTACTTTCTAAATATTTGTGGGTTTCCAGTGATCTTATTTTTATTAAGTTCTTATTTAAAATCCTTTGTGATCAGAGAACACGTTCTGCATGATTTCAATCTTACACAATTTCTTGAAAATTGATTTATGATACTGTCCATTTTGGTGAATATTCTGTGTGCACTTGGAAAGAATATGTAGTTTTTGGTTGTTGAGTGTAGTATTAGATGTCAATCACAAGTTGCTCATGTCTTCTATGTCTCTACAGATTTTCTGTTTACTTAGTTCTACTGATTATTGAGAGGGTATTAAAATATCCAGCTAAGGGAAGTGGCTGTGGCTCAATCAGTAGGGCTCCCGTTTGCCAT
>JAKSZT010054520.1:70041-157303 GCA_026826555.1 Tolypeutes matacus
TAAAGGATTATTAGAGAATATTGTACTATAAACAATTGTATGCCAACAAATTAGATAACCTAGAGGAAATGGTCAAATTCCTAGAAACTCATAAAGACTACTAAAACTGATTCAAGAAAAGAAATTTTAAAATATGAACAGACCTATAACAAGTAAAGAGATTGAATTAGCAATTAGCAGTCAAATAACTTCCCATATAGAAAAGTCAAGGCTCAGATAACTTCATTGGTGAATACTAACTGTTAAAGAAGAGATAACACCAAATTATTCTCAAACTCTTCCAAAAATAGAAGAGGGGGAACATTTCCTAACTCGTTCCAGGAGGGCAGCAGTACCCTCATACAAAAACCAGACCAAGACCCTGCAAGAATAGAAACTACCGGCCAATATCCCTTAACAAAATGTTAGCAGACTGAATTCAGCAGCATATTGAAATCCCACCGTGACTAAGTGGGATTTAGCTCAAGACTGGAAGAGCTACTTACACACCAAAGCCAGTCAGTGGAGTATACCACATTAATAGAACGAAGGGAAAACCCATGATCCTCTCAACTGATGCAGAGAAATCTGACAAAATCCAACCTCCTTTCATGATAAACACTCAACAAACTAGGAATATAAGGAAACTTCTTCAGTATGATAAAGAGCATTTACGAAAAGCCTGCATATAAAATCATGCTCAATGGTGAAAGAATGGAAGCTTCCCCCCAAGACCAGGAACAAGACAAGGATGCTGCTTTCGCCACTTCTCTCCAAAATGGAAATGGGTACTCTGGCCACAGCAATTATGCAAGAAGAAGAAGTAAAAGGCACCCAAATTGTAAAGGAGTAAATAAAACCATCTCTAGTCACAGATTTCGTGATATCATACATAGAAAACCCCAAAGAATCCACACACACAAAAACATGAAACCTAATATTAAATTCAGCATAGCTGCAGGATACAAGTTCAACATGTAAAAGCCAGTTGTATTTCTGTACTCTATCAGTGAACAATCCAAAAAGGAAATTAAGTAAACAATCTCTTTTACAATAAAATCAAAAAGAATAAAATACCTATGAATAAATTTAACCAAGGAGGTGCAAGACTTTTACACTGAAAACTACAAAATATTGCTGAAAGAAATTAAAGAACTAAATGAATAGCAAGGCATGTTCATGGATTGTAAGACAATATTGTTAAGATGCCAATTCTACTCAAAGCAATCTACAGGATCAATGAAATCCTTATTCAAACACCAACAGCCTTTTTTTTTACAGAAATGGAAAAGGAGATCCTATAATTCAAATGGAATTGCAGGGGACCCTGATTAGTAAAAACAATCTTTAAAAACAATAACAAATGTGGAGGTCTCATACTTCCCAATTTCAAAACTTACTACAAAGCTACAGTCGTCAAAAGAGTGTGCAGCTGGCATAAGGCTGGACCTGTAAATCAATGGAGGAGAACTGAGCGTCCAGAAACAAACCACACATCTATGGTCACTTGATTTTCAGCCGGGTGCCTAGACCATTCAGTGGGGGAAAGATTAGTCTCTTTGACAAGTGGTTCTAGGATAACTGGATAGCTGCATGGGAAAGAATGAATTTGGACCCTTACCTCACCACATACAAAAGTTTTCTCAAAACCGACCAGACCTAAATATAAGAGCTAAAATTATAAAACTCTTGAAAGAAAACATACAAGTGAATCCTCAGGACTTTGGATTTGGCACCGTTTTTAAGATATGACACCAAAAACACAAGCAGCAAAAGAAAAAACAATAAATTAGACTTCATCAAAGCTTAAAACTTTTGTGCATCAAAGGACACTATCAAGAGAATGAAAAGAAAAGCCACAGAATGGGGGAAATCTTTTCAAATCATATATCCAGTAAGGGTATAGTAGCCAGGATATATAAACAACTCTTACAACTCAATAGCAAAAAGATAAAGAGCTCAGTTTTTAAGAAATGGACAAAGGACTTGAATAGACATTTCTCCAAAGAATATATATAAAAGATTAACAAGCACATTTAAAGATTTGCAATGTCATTAGGCATTAGAGAAATGCAAATCAAAACCACAATGAGATGCTCTTTCACACCCACAAGGACGGCTGCAATAAAAAACAAACAAACTGGAAAATAACAAGTGTTGGCAAGAATGTGGAGAAATTGGAACCTCTGTACATTGCTGGTGTGAATGTCAGATGGTGCAGCCACTTTGGAAACCAGTTTGGTAGCTCATCAATGAGTTAACTGTAGAAATGCCACATGATCCAGCAAATTCACTCCTTGGGACATACCCCCCAAAATTGAAAACAGGTGTTCACACAAAGACTTGTAAAGAAAATGTTCTCTGCGGCACTATTCATGATCGCTAAAGGTGGAAACAGCCCAGGTGTCCATCAGCGGATGAACGGATGAACAAAACATGGCCTGTCCATACAATGGGTGCTATTCAGCCCCAGAAGAAGTGCCATACAATCTCCAACACGGATGAAGCAGACCCAAATGCTGCACAATCCTGATTCCATTTAGAGGAAATATCCGGAATAGAGAAATCCATAGAGAACGAAGGTGGATTTGTGTCTACCAGGGGTTGGCTGGAGGGGATGGGGATGGGCTTCTCCGTGAGAATGGGATTTCCTTTTTGGCTGATGAAAATGTTTTGAGACTAAACAGGGTTGATAGATGCACTAAGTGTACTAAATAAATGCCACAGAATTGAGGACACTTAAAAATGGGTAATGTTTTATGGTATGTGCGTTTTACCTCAATAATAAAAGAAATAACAAAGGGAAATTGTGAACAACTTTATGCCAATAAAAGCAATATTGTACATGAAGTGGGAAAACCTCTTTGAAAAACAATTTATCAAAATTGACATAAGATAAAATGAAAATATGAATAGGCCTATATACATTTTAATAATTGAATTCATAAACTTTCCCCCAAAGAAAACCCCAAGCCCCGATGTTTTCTCAGGTGAATTCCACCAAACATTTAAAAATGAATTAACACCAATCTTACACAAGTTTTTTCAGGAAACAGGAGAGGAGGGAGCATTTCCAGATCCATTTAACGAGGCCAGCAGTACCCTAATACCAAAAATTAACAAAGGCGTTACAAAAATATTACAGGACAACCAGCAAGATGGCGGCAAAGTAAGGGCAGTTAGTGATCACCCAGAGCTATCTAAAGCACCTGTTTGGGGGCTCCAGGAGACCAGAAGAGCATCCTGCAACATCCTTTAAAGGATGGAAGGAGGAGACGGCCCATCTGCAGAAAAGATGCCAGAGGCCAGGGCCCATCCTCCCCTGGAGCCACAAGCTGCCTTGGGAGCTGTTCTGCGGCTGGAATTGGAAGCTCCACTTCCCAAAAATGGGGGAGGAAGAGACAGTTGGGCACCAACTTCAGCTACTGATTAGTAAATTCAGCCAACTAAAGTATAATCCTAAGAACAGCTAAATTTTGAACCTGTCCAAGACAGAAGGAGACTGGTAGCTGCCATTTTAACTCTGCCCATGGCACAAGGGGAAGCGGGGCTGACTGAAAATCACAGTGACGGTAGAGACCGGTTTCTTTCACCCAGATCAGCCTGCAGCCCTGGCCTAGGCTTCAGCCCCTCCTCTAGCAGGGAGGAGGCTGGCGGGCCCTGCACCAGCCTCTCTGGGTAACTGCAGGTGCATTCGGCTGGCACAGGCTGAGTAGTCCGAAGTCTACCGGTCATCTTGGACCTGCACTGCACAGATTGCTGCCCACACCTGCAGCTCCGTTCCTGTCCCAGGCAGGGGAGAAAAGGGCGTGAAACCTCCTCAGTCTCTCTGGGAAACTACAGTCCAGGCCTGCATGAGTTGGATTATTCCACACGGCTGTGGCTCTGTCCCTAGCCCTGGCAGAGGAGAAAGGCGGGAGAAGCTTCACTGGTGCCTGGGGCACTGAGGGCAGCCTTAGCGTCCGTAACATGTGCAGCATCTGCTACACCCTGGGCTCCGACTACACAGCCAGCAGGGAAGGGCAGGAAGCCTAAACTAAAGAGAGAAACTGCACCCAGAGTAAATACATCTAGGAAGGCAGATGCCAAGACACCAACAAAACATTACACTCCACAGCAAGAAACAGGAAGAGATGGCCCAGTTAAAGGAACAAGACAAGCCTCCAGATGACATGAAGGAGTTGAGACAACTAATCATAGATGTTCACACAAATCTTCTTAATAAATTCAATTAATAAATTAATACATTTCTTTAATCCTAAAGAGATTAAAGATATTAAGAAGACATTGGACAAACACAAAGAAGAATTTGAAAGCATACATAGAAAAATAACAGATCTTATGGGAATGAAAGGCACAATCAAAGAAATTAAATATTAAAAATATACTGGAATCTTATAATAGCAGGTTTGAGGAGGCAGAAGGAAGGATTGGTGAGCTTGAAGAAATGGCCTCTGAAAGCAAACAGACAAAGAAAAGAATGGAAAAAATTTGAACAAGGTGTCAGAGAACTAAATGACAGCAAGAGACGTGCAAACATACGTGTCACGGGTGTCCCAGAGGAGAAGAGAAGGCAGAAGGGGCAGGAGGAATATTTGAAGAAATAATGGTAGAAAATTTCCCAACCCTATTGAAGGACATAGATACCCGTGTCCAAGATACTCCCATCTAAATAAATCTGAATAGAACCAACTCTGAGACACATAGTAATCAGAATGTCAAATGCCAAGGACAAAGAGAATTCTGAAAGCAGCAAGAGAAAAGCAATGCGTAACATATAAGGGATACCCAATAAGATTAAGTGCTGATTTATCATCAGAAACCATAGAAGACAGTGGTATGATATAATTAAGATTCTGCAAGACAAAAACTTCCAGACAAGAATCTTATATCCGGCAAGACTGTCTTTCAAAAACGAGGGTGAGTTTAGAATATTCATAGATAAACAGAAACTGGGAGAGTTTGTAACCAAGAGACCAGCTTTGCAGGAATTACTAAAGGGTGTGCTACAGTCTGAAAAGAAAAGACAGGAGAGAGAGGCTTGGAAGAGAGTTTAGAAATGAAGATATATCAGTAAAAGAAACTAAAAGTGTCTAAAGAGTGGTGAGAATAAAATATGGCAGATAAAATCCAAATATTTAAGAATAAACTTAACCAACGATGTAAAGCACTTGTATTCAGAAGACTTTAACTCATTGTTAAAAGAAATTTTTAAAAAGGCCTAAATAATTGGAAGAACATTCTATGCTCACAGATTGGAAGACTAAATATCATTAAGATGTCAATTCTACTCAAATTGACAAACAGATTCAATGCAATCCTGATAAAAATTCCACCAACATTTTTTAAGAAAATGGAAAACATGATTATCAAATTTATTTGGAAGGGTAAGGGGTCCTGAATAGCCAGAAACATCTTAAAAAGGAAAAGCGAAGTTGGAGGACTCTCACTTCTGGATTTTAAATCATATTTCCTAGCTACAGTGGTAAAAATAGCATGGTACTGCATGAAGATAGGCAGACCAATGGAACCAGACTGACGGTTCAGAAATGGACCCTCACATATGTGGTCCAGTGATTTTTGACCAGCCTGTCCAACCCACCCAGCTCGGGCAGAACAGTCCATTCAATAAGTGGTGCTGAGAGAACTAGATATCCATAGCCAAAGAAGGAAAGAGGACCCCTTTTCACACCTTATACAAAAATTAACTAAAAATAGATTTTAAAAACCTAAATACAAAAGCAAGAACCATAAAGCTTCTAGAAGAAAATGTAGGAAAATAGCTTCAAGACCTGGTGGTACATGGTAGATTCTTAAAGGAGATAAGAGGAGGACTGAGATGAACTACTGATGCTTAATGTATGTAGAAGTTTTAGTTAACTTTACTGTAAAAGTGTGGAAATGTACAGAGTTGATAGTAACACATTATAGTGAGTAACAGCTGCTTTATAAATGGGAATGTGGCTGGAAGGGGTATCTAGGGATGTAAATGCCAATTGACAGAAAGCTAGAGAATAATCTAGGGACTGAATAGCACAGTAAACCCAGAGGTGGTTGATAATTGTGGTTGATGGTACAGATGCAAGAGTGTCCTTTGTGAGCTAGAGCAGATGTTCATCAGTATTGCAGGGTGGTGGGAATGTGGAGACGCATGGGAAAAATACAACTGGAGTGACCTATGGACTGTGGTTAACAGAAATACTGTAATATTCATGCATCTCTGCCAAAGATGTACTGTGTTGATGATGGGGGAGTATGGAAATAGTGTGCCATATATGCGCTATGGACCTGGTAATAGTCTGATGCTATCTCATAATCTGTAACAAATGTTCCACCACGGTGTGGTGTGTTGATGGAGGGGTGTTGTTTGGGAATTCTGCACATGTGCAGGATTGTTTTGTAAGTTTACAACTTCTGTCATAAAAATATATTTTAAAAAAATAATAGGGTGGGTTGGGGGAAAAATACACCAAATGTAAGATAAGGAGTATACTTAGTAGGAAGATTTTGACAATATTCTTTCATAATTTGTAACAAATGTCTCATAACAATGCCAGGTGTTGGTGGAGGGGTGATGTATGGGACGTTACGCATGTTTGCTTTGTAAGTTCACCACTTCCACCACACATTTATTGTTCATGTATGGATGATATGATAATAGTGGTAGCAATAGGCTGGCTGGGGGGAAGTACACCAAGCATAAGATACTTTGGATGGTAGTTAACATTTTGAGGAAGCTCTTTAATCAATGTTAAAAATGTTTCACAACAATGCGAGGTTTCGGTGGTGGGGTGATGTGTGGGAGCCCTGTGTGATGTACAGACGCATGTTTGTTTTGTAAGTTCACAACTTTTACTATACACTTACTGTTTATGTATATTTATGTATGAGTGATATACTTCAGTAAATTTTAAAAAATAAAAACTATTATAGGGCAATATTCTTCATGAACACATATGCAAATAAAAGTCCTTAACTATATATTAGCAAAATGAATCCAGTGAAATATAAAGCAGATAATACATTGTGATCAAGTAGAGTTTATTTTAGGAATAAAAAGTTGGTTTTCATATTAAAACATCCATCCTTGTAATTAACCTTATTTACAGAAACAAAGAAGAAAATGATACAATCATCTCAAGAGACATGGAAAAAGCATTTGACAAAATTCAACACCTATTCAGGATAGAATGGAAATCTCTTGGCAAAGTAGAAATAGGAGGAAATTTCTTCCATCTGATAAGACGTCTACTAAAAACCTGAAGATAATGGACACCATTCTTAATAGTGAAATACTGAGCACTTTCCCCTGATGCCCCGAATGCTATTATTCATCATGTACTGGACGTCCAAGACAGTGAAGACAGCAAGGAAAATAAATGAATGGTACACAGTTTGCGAAGAAAGAAGTAAAATGGTATTTATTCCGATAACATTATTCTTTTTATACAGAAAATCCTAAAGAATCTACAAAGCAATTATTAGAACTAATCCGTGAATACAGTAAGACTGCAGAATTCAATGCCAATATGTAAAAATCAAATTACTACCCTATCTTTGTAGCAA
This sequence comes from Tolypeutes matacus, assembly GCA_026826555.1. NCBI lineage: Eukaryota > Metazoa > Chordata > Mammalia > Cingulata > Chlamyphoridae > Tolypeutes > Tolypeutes matacus. The sequence continues at coordinate 77,587 of JAKSZT010054520.1, forward strand.
ACAATTGGAAAATGACACAGAAATAGCAATTACATTTATAATAGCATTAAAAAATAAAATAGGAATAAATTTGCCAAAAGATGTGCAAGAGCTCTACACTGAGAACTACAAAGTCTTGCAGAGGAAAATTAAAGAAAGCTTTTAGACAAATGAACAGCTATAACATGAGTGTGGATTAGAAGACTCAATATTGTTAAGAGGTCAGTTCTCCCCAAACTGCACTACAGATTCAATGCTGTCCTAATAAAAATCCCGTAAGACATTTTTGTAGAAATTCTCAAATTGATTTTTAAATTAATTTGGAAGTACAAAGGACAAAGGATAGGTAAAGCAACCTTGAAAAAGAAGGAAGAAATTGGAGAAATCACACTACCTGACTTCAAAACTTACTCTAAATCTACAGTAATTAAGACAGTGTGATTTGGTGTGAAAGCAGACAAATTGAAAAAGATCATGCATAACCAACTGAGTTTTGAAAAGTTGCCCCAGAAATCCAACGTGGAAAGGAAAGTCTTGACAAGGAGTCCCGAACTGACTGGGTGGACATAAGGGGAAAAATAAAACTTCATCCGTAGGCCACGACACATGCAGAAATTATTTTGAGATGGATGTTGCATACAAACCTAAGAGCTAAAGGTTTGAGGCTTTTAGGAAAAAGCATAAGAGAATAGTTTCATGACCTTGGAAAGGCAACAATTTCTTAAACAGTAAACAAAACACAATAATCCTGAAAGGAAAAATAAAAAGTTAAATTTGAGTTTGGCAAAAATTAAAACATCTGCTCTTTAAAAATGCATCACTAAGAAACTAAAAACAACAATATTTCCCTGCTCCACCCCCCCAAAAAAAAACACAAGGCACACACTGGCAGAAAATATTTGCAATTCACATATCTTGTAAAGAAATTGGTATCCAGAATATGTGAATTCCTGCAAATCAGTAATACAAAGATAAATAAGTATAAAATAGGTAAAATACTTTAACGGACACTTCACCAAACATAAAATAGAGACGGCCATTAAGAATATGAAAAAGTGCTTGACATCGTTACTGTCCAGGAAATTCAGAGTAAAAGCACAATTGAGGTTCTTTTCTGGTTCATAAGTGTGAAGAATGGGTGCTCATGAGTTTTCGTGAGCTGTGCCTCCTTCGAGCTTTGTTACTGCATTGGCACATTACCCATCTGAAGTGAAAAAGGGAAAAAAAAGCACACTGATACCACTTACATCTTCTAGAATAACTAAACATTAAAGGCTGATACCGCTAAGTGTTGGCAAAGACGTGGAGCAGCCAGAACCCTCGCACGTGGCCGGGCAGGGCGAAATGGTGAGCTCACTTTGGAGAACAGGCTGGCAGTGCCTTACAAAGTCAGAGGTGGACCTAGAGGTGACGCGGCTATTCCGCTCCTCGGTGACGTCCACAGAGACGTCCAGGAACGCCTACAGCCCAGGCCTGGAGGCAGCCTGGAGTCTGCCAGCGTCTTGGTATGTGCATAAAGGAACATAAACGGCAATGACCGAGCTGTGCAAACACGCCAAGTCTCCCGGTCATCGTGCTGACGAAGATGAGCCAGGGGAAGGTACAGGTGGTATTTTCCCATTTATATCAAGTTCAAGGACAGACAAAACGAATCCGTGATGATAGGAATCAGAACGGCCGTTGCCTAAGGGCTTGGGACTTCCTGGAGGGGCAGAGGAGAACATTTCGGGGGATGAAATGTTTTCTGTCTGGAGCAGGGCACAGATTTCTCGGGGCACAGTCACCACAATCAGTCCTGCCCTTCAGGGCGTGTGTCTCCCTGGTTGCGAATGTGAGTTCTCTCTTCCTCGCGCCACAGCCATGCATGCACACACCTGCAAACCGTTATTGGACCTGTTGCATATGTTAGCAGTTCTGAAATTTCTTCCTGTATATTCCAGACTTATGGAAAAAATAACGTGACCACGATTCCCACTTTGGAGATGCGAATTGCAGTTGTGGAAAGGTGGGAGACGAGAACTCTGCAGATAGACTGGAAATGACAGGATGAGATGTAAACATAGGTTGGTGTTTATAAATACCTCTCTCAAAAAAACAGTTACCTGTCCTGTCTGCTGAGGAGACCTCAGTGTAAGATGATTAGCAGTGAGCACACCTCGTGCCCAGATCTTGGCTTCTAAAGACCATTCTTCTCAAAAAGAAACCAGGGTCTGGCTCTGGGGACATTGGGACGAGCCTGAAGCATCTTGTTGTGTCAGAAAGTAAGAAAGTGTTCAGACACTGTTGGGGACATGTCAACAAAGGCACTCAGCTTGCAGGGCACCCCCAGACCAAATTAGAATGGTTAGCAATGGAAGAAAATAAAAATGCATGAGTCCATACTGATATGCATAAAAAAATGCATAAATAGGTTCCTTAGGGTAGAAAGTCAACTCATGAATGTAGAGATAATTATGGAGTTAGAAAGTCATAAAAATAAAAAGCAGAAGGAATGTATCAAACTGTGGTCTTATAGGGAATTTGACTTTTCTTCTTGATTCTTAGTTCCAAATTTTCTTCAATCACATGGAATGCTTTTCTAATCAGAAAAAAAAAAAAAAAGTTAGTAAAGTGCATTTTAACAGTAAGTATGAAACAATGAGAAGAGGGAGGAAGTTTGCACCTGACCCCAAACCTTTTCCCCTCCACTGCCAGGAGCTGAGGGCATTTTCCTGACAACTGAGTCAGCCAACAGCTTGTTAGAGGGGGTGTGGTCTGAGGGGGTGGGCATGGGAAGGGATGAGCGTTTTAGGGTCCAGTGCCCATCGCTACAGTCGCCCCAAGTCCCACGTACCTGTTCTGAAAGTCCTGGGCCTGTACTTCACTGTGCTGCTCCCTAAGTGGCCTGTCACCCCTCTGACCCTCGGGCTCTTCGTCTATGAAATAAGGGTGAGCCTGGTTTCCTGGAGATGACATGAGCTGGTGGACACCGAAGCAGCCTGTCCCTGCTGTGTACCCCAGGGGCTCCCAGTTCTCTTTGGAACACTGACTCAGAGCTGTTCATTCAGGAGGTCTGGCGAGGCTATTTAAGATGTGCCCCAGGCTGGGAGCTGCCGCTGGGAGCTCTTGAAGGGATCTGGTCTGAGCTGCCCCACGCAGGCTGCGTCCACCCCCACTGGCCGGCTGACCCAGAGCCCGGCCGGCTCTCCAGCCTCCCTGGAGGGGGCTCCTTGCCCCAGTCCCGTGACTCTGGGCCCTGGCCCTGACCCTCCCCCAGCATCCCAGGCTGCAGAGCTCTGCAGTGGCGCTCGGGTTTGAGCGGCTCGCTTCCGCCGCTGGCCAGTGCGCCTACCCCCTCCTGCCCCTGGGCCCAGAGCTCAGAATGTGGCCCCGGAGGCCAGCACGAGAGGGAGGGGCCGGCATGGGCCGCTCCTCTGCGGCCAGAAGCTCCTGCTACCCCACCCAGGTAGGGGAGGCGCCTCGTTCCCGCCAGTGCCCCGCACGGACCCCACAGCCTCCGCTGAAGACAGGCCCCTGCATCCAGAGAGAACCTTCCGGAACGCGGGATCTCAGCAGCTTCGGGGCCTCCTCTGATTGAGCCAGGAGTAGCCGTCACCTTAGGGGAGCAGGAGTGTCGGAGCAGAAACCCAGAGAAAGGGTCCTGCCGGCCTTCGGGTGTTTCATGCAGACCCCCAAGGTCCGCGGAAGCCAGGCTCTCCCTGCCGGGCCGCCCGGCGGCTTGTGCCCTGGCAGGGACGCCAGGTGCCGTGCGTGGCTGCGCCTGCACCACTGGGGCCTGCCCGGGTGGAGGGGGGTGGGCGCAGGGGCCTGCAGCGCGGCGCCGGGGCCTCGCTGCTTTTCCTCAGGCGGGGAAACTAAGAACCATTGTGTGGGCTGCTTTGAAGTGGAACAATCCTCTTAGAGGAAATCATGCTCGTGACAGAGCGGCGAAATCTCCAGCTCCTTCCAGCAGTAACGTTTTAGGGCTGTCAAGACGCTTGCCGGCGCCAGATATGATCACTTAATTGCTAATAGCTGGTGATGGCGGGAAGCAAGGGTGTCTGATTTGTCTGACTGACGGAGCAGAAAGGCAGGGGCTGCAGCGGGAGGAAGGGCAGGGCCTGGAAACCACGTCCACTGGGGGGAGGGGCTGGCGGTGTCGGCCGGGGGCTCCTGGCCACCTTCTGCTAAGGGGCGGGGGGGCTCGGCCAGTGTGACCTGCAAGGCGAGCCACAGGGCCACCGCCGGCTGGCTGCAGCCCCCTCCTGGGGCGGGACGTTCTCGGACGTGGCGGGGTGCAAAGCCGTGCAGGGGGGAGGAAGGCGGCCCGGTGACCGCAGCAGGGCCCTGCTGACCTGTTACACGACAGCTGCGTGCATCGCGCTGGCCAAGCAGGACCTGCTTTGGTCCCCCACGTGTGGAATTCGGGGCACCTCTGGGTCAGCAGGCTCTGTCCTCCTTGCCGGGTGGCACGTGGGTCCTCCTGCTGCCCGGAGCTGACCATGGAGCCCCCAGCGCCCTTCCACTCTGGAAAGCAGGCAGTGGGACCCCTTGTTGCAGGGCCACAATATGCGTTGTCCCAGCAACGCTCTTATGTGGCCTGGCGGGGGGGTGTCTCTGCATGGGAGCCAGTCCTCAGAGGGGCTGCACACCCCCTGCCCCGGGCACCCCACCCCCTGGCTTCCCGCTCACGGTTTTCCCCACCCCGCTGCAGACGTGGCGTCAAAGATGGGGCGCAGCAGCCTCGCCAGGGACGCCGCCGCACCGCTGCCCTGCGCCCAGGGCCTGGGGTCCTGGCGGCCTGGCGGGCGACGCCGTCAGTGTCTTTCCAGAGGGTGGGTGACAGGTCCGCTCCGATCGATGGGGCTGGGTCCCTGGCAGCAGCAGCACCTGCTCCCCAGCAGGGGCTCAGAGGAGGCCTGGGGGCCAGGGAGAGGTGCCCCTTTAGACCAGGCGCCCAAGTGGCAGTTTCCCTCCTCCACGGCCAGGCCTTGGCCAGCCCAGGGGAGGCAGCGAGTTTGGGACTCAGTGTGGGCACCTGCAGGTGCCTGGGGGTTGTGCAAGAGGGATGCAGCCCCTCCCCCAGATGCTGCCTGAGGGCCAGGTGGGGAGGAGACTTTCTCCCCCTACCACATGCCTTCCTGGGCCCACAAAATGGGGAGACGAAGCCCCTTCCCCTGCTCCTTCTCCCCGCTGGGACCTGACTTGGGTAACGTGCCCGGCTTCTGCAAGAGCCTCACTGGCCTGGCTTTGGCACTCGACGTGGCCCCCACCCTGGGCACAGGCTGGGCAGGGGCGAGGGACTCGGTGGTCCAACCTGGGGAGACACGCCGGCCTGGCCCACCAAGCCAAGGTACAAGCCCAGGGGGACAGTGGGGTCAGAGGGGGCTTCAGGGAAGACACCCCACTGCGGGGGGGCAGAAGCAGGAGGCGGCCTCGGAGAGCCAGAGGGAGCAGCGGGTGGGCGGGTGGGGCGAGCTGGGCAGCTGGCACCCAGGACTCACTCGGGCTGCAGGTGGAGCCCAGCCTGGGGGTCAGCCAGGGTCCGATGGGGCCAGGGGCTCCCCAGGCCTTGAGATGCTGCCCCTCGGCCTCCGCGGGCAGCGGCCTCTGCCCGGAGACCCCCAGCAGGCGCTCAGCCCCGGCCGCAGCTGCTGAGAGTCTTTTAAAGATGGAGCGCGAGGGCTGGAGGGGAAAGGGCTGCGTGGGGGGTGGGGTGGGGAAGAGCTCAGGGGCCCCCACGAGAAGCCTCAGCCGCCCTGCCTGGAGCCCGCTGCCGGGGTGGGGGCTGTGCAGCCCTGCATGACCGTAAACAGCTCAGGTCTGGGCGCGGCCCCGGGGCGGGGTCAAGCTGGCCCGCCCACCCCCCTGGACGCCAGGTTCGGGCCCTCCTGGCTCCCCTTCCCGGACCACTCCCTGGACCCTCACTCCATACGACAGCACCTTCAGGCCAGCATCCACCCTCCCCCCGCGTCCACCTCACCCCAGTGTCCACCTCGCCCCAGTGTCCACCCTCCCCCCACGTCCACCCTCCCCCCGTGTCCACCTCGCCCCAGTGTTCACCCTCCCCTGGCATCCACCCTCCCCCCGTGTCCACCCTCCCCTGGCATCCACCCTCAGCCCAGCGTCCACCCTCACTCCCCAGCCTTCCTACCCTCCCTTGGTGACATGCCCAGACCAGGGTCCTGGCTGCAGGCTGGAGGGCCCCAACCGCTCCCAGGGCACCCCCAGAAGCCCTCTGCCGGCGTCCTGCTTCCCAGGCCTGTCCAGCCCCCGTTGCAACAAGGCTCTGCCCCGCAGCAGCCCCCGCGAGTCGCATGCCCGACGCACAGACGCGTTCTGGAGCCAGAGGCTGCTGCTGTGGGGCCCCAGGAGCCCTAAGTCCACCCGCCCCGGGCAGGGTCCTGCAGCCCCCGACGCGGCCCCAGGGGCTGACCTGCGGGCAGCAGCGACCAGCAGGGATGATGGGAAACGGAGCGCCCTGGGCCTCCGCCAGGCCTTGCGGGCAGCTGCCCCAGCCTCCTGCCCCGCGCCGCCTCCCCGCCACCCCCATCTCACTCCTGGGGCAGGGAGAGGGCAGCAGGGGCCTGGGGCCTCCCCAGGGCTTGACACGTACCACTGCCACCCCGACTCAGGAGAGAGGAATCATGCCCGGTGCCTCAGTTTCCCCACATACTATGAGGTCGTTGAGCACCGTCCCGGCCTGTGTGTGCAGGGCCTGCCCGGGGAAAGGTCGGCAGGCTTTCAGGGGTCACGCGGTGCCCACTCACGGGCAGTCTGAGCGGGGTCTACAGCAGCGGCCGTTACCCAGGTAGCTGGCAGGGCAAATCGCCCTCCTTGGCGGCTGAGATTCCGCCTCTGAGCTTGTTAGCGGTTTTCTCAGGTCGGACCCCAGAGGGTGACCCCACACCCTGCATTCTGCACCCCATACCCTTCCTTGGCCCTCCTGGAGCTGGGGGCCCGCCTGCTTCCGTGGCCCAGCTCCTCCTCCCTCCTCTGCCAGGAAGCCTTCCCGATGCTGCCGCCCGTGGGCTCCGCCCACGTCTCCTTCCCCAGTCTGGTCCCAGGAACTCGGGCGAAGCACGAAGCTGGGACTTGAGAGCAGGTGGAGGGCCTCAGACTAGCCATGGGGGGCAGTTCCACATTCTCCCACGCCCTGACAACCCCAGCCTCAGTTTCCTCGCCTGTAAAATAGGGGAGATTGTGGCGGGTGCCTGCTGCATGGCATGCGGGGCCTGAGAGAGGCGGCGGATGAGGCTGGGGGCCTGGCACCTCCTTTCCACCCCACCTCTCTGCCCGCAGCCCTGGTCCGAGGGCCCCTGAGGACAGGCAGGGCTGGGCCTGTGCACAGCCCCCGCGCCTTGTCTTCCAGCTGGTTCTCCCATGAGTGAGCTCGTGAGCGGCTGAATTCTCTTTCCACCCGGGGATTCTCAGACCCTCCCTCCGAATCGCCCTGTCCTGGGCCACCCCACAAGCCCCCGTGCCTGCCTCCCCACCGCCATCCCGCTGCGGGTCAGGGACTCGCCAGGCTTCTGCTCCACGCGTGGCGCGGCTTGTCTGGCAGTGGCCACGCGGCCTTCTGTGTGTCGGCTGCCACGAGCACCCGTCAAACTGCCGCTGGCGCCACATGGGCCTGTCCAGCGCCCAGCTGTCAGCGCGTGCGCCCGCAGAGGCCCCTGCTCCCCTGCTCAGTGTCTGTCCAAGGTGGCCGCCGTGGCCCACGCTGCCCTGGCTGGACGGCCACGCTCCTGCGGAACCTAGAAGCAGGCCGAGGAGGAGGCGGGCGTCCAGCCCTGCTTTGCAGAACAAACCGGAAGCTCAGGAGGGCGAGCAACTTGGTGGGTGCCCGTCAGCCCTCAGGTTGCCTGCCGCCCCTGCTGTGGAGAGGGGGCTCCGGGACTGCAGCGGGCCCAGGGCAGCCGGGGGTCTGCGTGGTGGGCGGGGGCGTCTCGCCGGCCTCCCCTGGCTGGGGAGGGGAGGGGCCCCACACCTGCCCGCTAGGCCCAGGTGCTGGCTCTTCCGCGCTGCAGAGGGCGGGGGCCGGCTGCCATCTCCAGGGAGCCAGGAACACAAACAGCTCCTCACAGCGTGGGGTGGGGCAGCGAGGTTCAGGGCCCCTTCAAGGCATCGGCCGGCCCAGAGGCGGGGACAGGGCCTGAGCCGCGTCCCTGGGGGGCTCCTCATGGGACTGGGGGACCCCAACCCGGCCCGGCCGGGGCACTGCCACCTCCCGGCGCCACGCCGTCCCTCTGGCCAGGCTCCGAGCTCCGGGCGCCTGGTCCTGGGAGGGCAGCTCCCGCCTTCTCCCAGCTGGACTTGGAGCTGCTCCGGCCCTTTGCCCTCTGCTGTGGGAGGGGCCACTGGAAGGCCCAGAGCTGCCTCCTCGGCAGGCACAGCCCGGCCCGGCCTTGGCGACGGGCAGGGGTCCTCCTGAGCCCCCACCCCGTGCACCAGGGGCCCCTGGGGCAGGAAGAGAGCTGGGCAAGGGCCCAGGGGCTGTTGGGGCCACGCCAGGGCGGGGAGCCGTGGCTGGGACCAGAGCCAGCCTCTGTCCACGGGGAGGCCGGGGAGGGGAGGCAGGGTCTGCCTGGACCCCCCCGAGGTTCCCCAGTGCCCGGCGCCCGGAGAGAACCGGTCAGAGGACAGAACCAAAGGCCCCTGGGAGCTGCGAGCCTCTGGACATCCTCGAGGTGCCCCTCGCCCAGCGGGGGAGTGCAGGCCCAGGGTGGTGGGCCAGGAGGTCGCCAAGGGCAGTGCTCAGACTTTGTCCTGCCCCTGCTCCCTGGGGCAGGGATGGGGGCTCGGGCGCAGGGTCTCTGGGAGGCTGGCAGCCTCCCCCCTCCCCGCCTCTCCTACTGCAGATGTCAGCACCGCCCCCCTCCCCACAGGCCACAGCCTGGAGGTACCCTGGCCTGGCACCTTTGCCTCCCCCGCCCCCTGCAGCACCTGGCACCCACACACCCCACCTGTCCCAGCAGCTGCTGCTTGCAGAGGCTCTGCCCGGATAGGCCCCAGACAGCCGCGACCCCGCCCCCAGCTCCCCGGTGGCCCACACCAGGCATGGGGGGGGGTGGGGGCCACAGTTCCCCAACTCCCTCATTCCCGCCTGCTGGTCCCTCTCCGAGCCCACCCACCCTCTGGCCCTTGCGGCCACACTTTTCCAGAAAACTGGAGCTCGCGACAGCATCTGGTTTCCGGCAAAGGACCCGGGTTTCTGGCTGACGGCAGATTTCAGTCCCAACAAAAGAAAATCCCAAATTGAGGCAGAAATGGTGCCCCCTCTCCTGCAGAGTCCCCCGGGGACAAACCGTCAGAAAATGATTTTGTCTGGCCATCCTGGGGGCGGTAGCCTGGCCTCGCGGGGCTGCCCTCCCCCTGTCCCCCATGTCTGTCACTCACACCTCAAGATCCTGGGGGCCCAGGCTCCTCTGTACCCCTGCAGGGAGGACGGCCGCGTCCAGCACCCGGGCGAGCATCTGCTGGGGACACCTCCCCCCGGACAGCTCCGGGTGCCCTAGAGGGCAGGGGTGGCGACAGGCTGGTTTCTGGGGACCCCCTCTGCCCCCAGCCTTCCTCTCTGGCTCTCGCCCCAGCTGGGTGTGAGGGGCTGAGTCGGGGCAGGTGAGGGGGTCTCTGCCAGTCCCACCCACCTCCCTGGCCCCTGGGGCCTGCTCTGCGCCAGCAGGGGGAGGGGTCAGAGGTGAAGCCCTCAGAGTAGTCCAGGGTGGAGGCCGCCTCGGAGAGGTCAGGGGCCTCCTGCGCCAGAGCTCAAGGGCTCATCCAGGGTGCGTGGGGCCTCGGGCGCGGGGGGCAGCGAGCGACCTGACGCCACTTTAAGGGTGCTTCCAGGGTTCCAGCCCCTGCTGAGGAGTCAAGACCACCTCCCACCCCAGGAAGGGCCCTGCTCCCCGGTGCGCTCCTTCTCAAAATGCGGGGTGCTGGGCACGTGGCCGTGAGCTGGACAGAGCCCTCCCTGTGAAGGGGTGGCCTCCCCAGCAAACGCCCCCAAGACGGGAAGTCGCAAGCACCCAGGGGCGGGGCCGGGGCCGGGGCCGCCTGGCTTCCACACGGCCCAGTTGACGGCCCCTTCCTGGCCGTGTCCCCAGGTCAGGCCGAGCACCCAGGGGCCGCGCCCGCCCGCTGCCTGCCGCCCCCTCCCTCCCTGCTCCCCGGGAAGCAGCCGCCAGACCAGACCTCGGTGCAGCCCGTGAGCCCTAGCACCCACCTCTCGCCCTTCCAACCTCGGGGTTGCCTCTCGGAGCCGCTGGCGTTCCACTCGCCCCCGGGAAATCCTATCCGTGCAGGCATGGGGGGCCCTTGGCCACCCGGCTGGGCGGCGTGGACAGCACGTCCCTGGACGACCGACCCCACGCGAAACGCGGCGGCCCCATCGGCTCCAGCGCCATGGGGCAGAACCCCAGGTGTCGGCCCCCGGCAGCTCCAGGAGCCCATCCCCGCCCATCGGACGAGCCCTGGCCCCGGACACAGCCCCTGCCCGGCGTGCTGCCGCCTCTTGGGGAAAAGCGGCTCCACCGCACCTGACCCCTGCTCATCTCCCTTTCCTGTGTGTGGCTCTGGGGCCACGCTGACGGACGGGCTTGCGTTTTCCACGTGCGTCTCCCCTTCAAGCGGGCGGAGCGCCTTAAAGCCGAGGCTCCGGACGGTTCTCTCCCATGTGGAGCCTCAGCAAGCCGCCACGTGATGCTCCCTCTGAAATGACACTTTCATGAAGGCTCCCTGTAAGTCTGCCAACTGCCACCGCACGCCGGGACCCTGGGGGTGTGGGCCTCTGCTGGGGGACCCCTGGGGCCGGTCAGCAGCACAGTGTTTGTCGGGCCCTGGTGTGCGCCGAGTCTGGGCCTGGACTTCCCAGCACCCTCGAGTCCCCACAGGGCCGTCCACGGCAGGTCCCGCTGTGGCTTCCACGTACGGCTGCAGGGGAGACGGCCACGTGCTCAAAGGGGCCTTGGACCGGGAGCAGGGCTTCAAAGCCTGCCGTGGCGCCTGCGGGGCCTCTGGACAAAGGACGGCCGAGGGAGGGTTGCTGGCCGTGCAGCCCTGGACGAGCACAGAGGAGGGACTGCCGGACTGGGCTGCAGACACCGAGGACGAGCTTGTCCAGAGCTAACTCAGGGTTTGATGGGGTGGCGGTCAGATTGAGGGGTCTCCTGCTTGGCTGCCCGTGGTTGGTAAGGAAGCAGGTTAAATGGCGTCAAGGGCAGGTGGCTGGCTTCCGAATTCTCAGGGTGCGTCCCTGGGGCTTGGTGGCCAGCGCCAGCAACATCGCCGCCTCCTGGTGAGGCGCGGCAACTGCAGACGCACGGTCCCTGGGCAGCTGTGAAAATCGTGGACAGGGCGGCGCCTGGAGCCGGCAGGGACTCGCCAGTCGGAGCAGCAGGGCCCCCACCACCTCAAGCCCCATCCCTTCTCTGCGGGTCTGTGCTTGGGCTTCCATTCCCGAGGCACGGCCATCTGCTGGCAGGCGAGCTGGAGGGGCCCGGGGGACGCGCCCTCTCAGGTGTGGGCTGGTGCTTTTGGCTTGAGACCGCCCGTCTTCTGGGGATATTCGCACTCGAGCCACAAAGGCGTGGTCCTCTCCAGGGGGACTGAAGTGCTTCCACAAAGACCGCTGAGATGGAAATAGAAACAGATCATCAGGGCCATGGGAGAGCAGGAGGCTGCCCCGTCCCCAGGCACCGATTTGATGTAGTCTGAACATCAAAGCTGGCACTGAGCTTTGGGGCAGCTGGAAGAAAATAGGAGCAAAATCCGATATGTGCTCTCGTACTTCAAAAGGAGGGCTGGGTCTGCTCTGAGATGACCATATTTTTATGGGCCCTAGATTCTAACAGAACTGCAGGGCTCACGTGGGAGATACTGGGGCACACCAACAGTCCATTGGGGTGGGGGGACATTTTGTTGCAACGAGACTTGAGAAAGAAAGAGGACAAAGCAGTAGAGAGCACAGGAAGGCCTCACCCCAGAGATGCTGGGAGGAACTCGGAAAGCTTCAGGACACCTTCCCCAAATAGCTCCTCTCTTCTTTAGAAGGGGGGAGAAACTATTGTCTACACTGGCATTTTCAAGAATCAGAGGGTTGGATAATTCACCCAGATTCCGCATTTGAGCCAGATCTGGTTCCACATGCAGGCCCCTTCCAGCCGTCTGTGCCCTGTGCTGGCTCGTGGTCTCCAGCCTGTGCAGGCCTGGTGACCAGGGGGACGCTCCTTCGTGTGGCATGCAGTCACCAATGCTTCCCTGACAGCCGGGGTTCCTGGCAAGGGGTGAGCAGGTTTCACTCTTGCTCAATGAGTTTCAGAGTTGAATTTAGCTCCTGCCATAAGACTCAGTCCAGACTGGACGTCCTTGATCACAAGGCTACACGGCATCAGGAAGTCAAAGACTGGTTATCGTTCTGTTTATGACCAAGGAGTAACAGGGACAAAACACCCTCCCACTCTAGACAACTAAAAAGCTGGACAACATACACGAAACAATGATTTTCAGACATTGGACAGTGGGTAGCATGGAATTCCTGAGGGAAGGGAAACAAAGTGAGCCTTACAATTTCCCCAGCTCAGTGCCTGAAGGGTTTCTGATCTGCAGCACAGAAAGGAGAGGCCACCACGCAAGGCCCAGGAGTCTCTTTGAGGTAAGAAGACAGAGTTCAGAATTTGGAAGGGCAGGCAGCTAAATTTCTCAAGAAAGAGTAGCAGAGAAGAGAGAACTGCACAGAAATAGAGCTCTCTAAAGAGATTCCGTCCACTCTTCAGATGACTGCTCATTACTAGATGCACATCAAAAAGGAATCTGAGGCCAAGGAAAGGACCACCAAAAAGGAATCAGATCAATCCCAAAAGCTCACACAGGGCCAGAAACAGAAGCAGGAAAATAAGACCCATAATGAGGAAGCGAAAAAAAACCCAGAAGGAACAGACCCTCAAGTGACACAGATGATCAAATTAGTAGACAAGGATATTTAAGCATTATTATAAATACACTCCTGTGTTCAAGAAGGTGGAGGAAAGCATGAGCAAAATGGGGATAGAAATGAAGAGTATGAAAAAGAGGCAAATTGAATGTCTAGATATGAAAAGTATAATATCTGAGGTTTAAAAAACTGCACTGGTGGGATTAATGGCATATTGGAAACAGTGAAATAAAGATTAGTGGATTGAAACACAGCAATAGAGCCTATCCAAAATGAAACAGAGAAAAAAGACTGAAAAAAACCCAACATAATGAACAGAAAAATCAATGAGCTGTAGAACAATGTCAAATGGATTAATAAATTAATGAAGGGGAGGAGGGCAAGGAAGGGACAGAAAAATTATTTGAAGAAATAAGGACTGAACTTTTCTAAATGTAATGAAAATTAAATTATAAAACCACAGATCCTAGAAGCTCAACAAACACAAAACCACACCTAGGCATATCATATTCAAATTGCTTGAACCAATGATGAAGAGAAAATCTTAAAGGCGGCTAAAGAAAAAAGACTCATTACAAATGGAGGAACAAAGAAGGATAGCAGACTTATTGAAACAATGCTTGCCAGGAGAAGGCAGGGCAATGCCTTTAAAGCACTGAAAACAAAAACAAGAGAAATGAAAACACATTGCTATCCAAAGACTTGTGCACAAACGTTCATAGCAGCTTTATTTGTTGTAGCCCCAAAACTGGAAAACATCCAAAATTCATTAATAATGTAATACATCCATACAATAGAATACTACTCAGTAATAAAGAGAAATGACCCATCGGTATTTGCAACAATGGGGATTAATCTCAGAATAATGAGGTGAGTGAAAGGAGCCAGATAAGAATGAGCACATGTGGTACCATTCCGTTTACATACAATTCTAGAAAATGCCGTTAGTCTATGGGGAGGAGATACAGATGGACAGATGCCTGGGGACTGGGGGTGGGGGCTGAGGGGTGGCAGGGATGGAGCGTCTGACATGGTAGGAGTTCACAGGTGCATACACAGTTCACAAATCATCAGGTCCTACACTTTAAGTATGTGCAGTCGATTGTGCACCAATTGTATCTCAATTAAGTTGTAATAAAGAAAATACCGATTGGTTAGAAACGTGACGAGGGCCGCACGCCCACCCCCAGACTCCTAACGGTCCCAAGGCAGAGTGGACAGCCCTCCCACCTGCCCTGCCCGCTCACCTGGCCCCTCCCTGCACCGTCCTTTCTCTAAGCCTCGGTGGTCTTCCCGGCAGATGCCCGCCAGCAGCCCCCGGGTCCCGAGCGATTTCTATCCTCATGCTTGTTCTTGCTTGGAGGGGGGACCCAGCTGGAGAGCGCTGGGCCCTGGGCAAAGGGCCGTGGGCAGGGCCAGCACCCCACGGGGGCAGGAGGCCCAGTGGGCAGGGCTGTCGCTGGAGCCCTCTGGCCCCTTGGAGAGCCGTCCGGCCGGCTGACGTTCCCCTCGTCTCCGGAGCCCCTGCCCAGCTGCCACGGGAGCTGAGGGCTTAGGGGGTTGTCTGCAGCTGCCCCTGCCTCCCCCGAGGGTCCAGGGGCCGCGTGCGCCCGTCAGGCTGGGCTCGTGGGCCTGGTGGCACCGCCGGCTCCAGGCCAAGCTGCTGGTGAGATCTGTTTGGGCACATTCGTCCCCTGGATTTGGGCCTGTCCTGGGGACCTGAGCCCCACGCTGCTCCAGGGAGCTGCTCCTGCCTCAGCCCCGGCCTCCCCCTTCCCACCGCCCCTCCTGGGCGTTTGTCCCGAGGACCCACTCAACAGGGGCCCACGGAGCCGCCCACAGCCCTGCAGCCGACCCGGGGCCTCGCCCCAGGGCCCGGGAGCTCCTCCAGCCTTCTCCAGCTTGGCCCACCTTCCCGGCATGCTGAGCCTCTGTGTGGATGCGTGTGCGTGTGGGCATGTGTGTGCGTGCCAAGCGCCCACACGCAAGTACAGGGGACCTCCCAGGGGACCCTGCACCTGGACTTTTGCAGGGCACTTCCTGCACCAGGGCTGTGTGTGCTGCGTTTACCCGAAGCTCATCGAGCTCAGCTTCCCCCCAAGTCTCCCAGCCTGGGTGGGGGTCTCAAGGCAGTTCGTCAGAAACCTACGGCGTCCCTCCCTCCCTGCACGAGTGGGGAAACTGAGGCCTGGAGAAGGCAAGCGGTGCTGAGCCCCTGAGGGCCTGGGTGGCTGAGGAGGGGGCCCTAGTCCTGGGCAGCCCCACCCCCTCCACCAGCTGCCCCCGCGGCTACGCCTCGTGACCCACCCGGCAGTCCCACGTGTGAGGAGCCCCACAGGCCTGGCCCACCGCTGGACTCTGGGTTGGGGGGGGGCCCGTCCCGGGGGGGGGTTGGGTTTGGTATGGGGAGGGGTCCCTGCCCTGGGCCAGTGCTGGCGAGGGGCAGAGGCCGATTTGCGCAGATGGGCCTGAGGCCTTTCTGCTTCCCGAGGGCAGTGGTCCAGGAGGCCTGGCTGGCCGCCAGGGCGCGGAAAGGGCAGCGGGTCCGTGGGGGAGCTCTGGCCCCTGGGGCCGGCCCCTGCTCCCAGGGCCCTTCTGGCTGGGAAGCTCCAGGGTCTGGGCCACCAGCCGGCTGGACAGAAGGCGCAAGTTCCGTGGGACGCGGGGAGGGCCCCAGCCTGTACCGACGGCCGGCAGGCGCCTCCAGAGCGGGGCCCGCAGCTGAGAGCACCCCAGTTCTCAGGGAGCCCCTTCCAGCAGACGGCACTCATGGAGGCCCCCGAGCCCAGGGCGCCCCGGGCTGAGCCCCACCTCCCCAAAATGCCGCTGCTGGTGCTCCTGTTGCCCCGGCTGGGGCAGCGCTGTGCGACCTGGGACGCTCCTCGCCCTCTCTGGGCCCGGCAGGCCGTAAGGTGAGCGGATGGCGCCTGCTGCCGCGGTCCTGGAGAGCCGGGGGGACACGGCGCTGAGTAACTGGCTCAGCTCGTCTGGCCAAATAGGCGTGAGCTTGTTCTTACGGCGAGGCGAGGCGAGGCGAGGCGAGGCGTTCTCCTCCCACACCCCCCTTCTGCTGGCCCTTGGTGGGGGTTGGACTGTGACCCCAAGAGACACGCTGAGGCCCTGGCCCTTGCCCGGGAACGTGGCCTCCTGGGAGGCAGGGTCTTGGCGATGGAATCGGTGCAGCCGAGGCCAGGAGCAGGGGGACACCTTCCCCCTGACTTAGAGGAAGGAAAAGGGCGTAGGACGGAGCTGCAGGACCCCCCTGCTCCAGAGGGGCTGGGCCGCCACCGCAGACCCCGCAGGCCTGGCCAGGGGGTCCAAGTGACCCTGAAGCGCTGCTGAGCCGCCTGCCGGCAACTGCGGAAAGCACTGCCGGGGGTGGGAAAAGAAGGAAAAGCACTGCTGGCTGCCACCGCAGAGAAACTGTGCACCCCCAGGCCCAGGAAGGCCTCTCCCCACTGCTGAGTGTCGGGCCCCGATGAGACGAGAGGGAGGCCTGACCGTCTGAACCCCAGCGTGGCCCATTTGTTCATTCGCTCATTCACTCATTCACTCACTCATTCACTCACTCATTCTCTCACTCATTCTCTCACTCACTCACTCACTCATTCTCTCACTCACTCACTCACTCATTCTCTCACTCACTCACTCACTCATTCTCTCACTCACTCATTCACTCATTCACTCACTCACTCACTCATTCACTCACTCATTCTCTCACTCACTCATTCACTCACTCACTCACTCACTCACTCATTCACTCACTCACTCACCCTCTGGCCCATTTACTGAACAATGTGAGGACAGTGAGGGGCCCGGGGGAGCAGCCTGGCAAGGCCGCCTGGAGGTGCTTGTCCCTCTGCCCGGCCAGGCTGAGCCAACCTCTGCTGCCTCAGCCCAGGGACAAGGCTGGTCCTGAGCCACCAGCACAGCTTCCCTTCTTCCGCCCAGCCCTGAGGGTCCCTGGGCCGCACTCAGAGGGGCTGGCGCGGGGCAGCTGCCTCCAGAGAAGGGGCCAGCTCTGTGCCTTGGGCCGAGTGCAGCACCAGGCTACTGAAGGAATGCCCATCTTACGGGCAGTGGGGAGCCACTGAGGGCCCTTAAGCAGAAGAGGAGTGGGCTCAGGGCTGGGTTTTGAAGCTGACTCTGCCAGCGGGTGTGCGATGGACCTGGAGAGGGAGAAAGAAGCAGAGGCCACCCTCCTCGGGGGCTCCCCAAGCCGAGACCCTCCCAGGCAGTCCCAGCCCCTTTCCGCAGCCAGGCCTGGCTCTCTAGCCCCCACCAGCCCAAGGTCAGTCCACAGCTCAGAGCCACACCCAGGCTGAGGCCCCACCCCAAGACACCGGAGAGGCGATCCTGAGTCTCGGGCCCCTTGGACCCCTGCCCGAGCAGAGGACGGCCACCCAGCTGCCCCCTGCCCTTCAGGAAGGGAGCAGGCCCCCTGAAATGCCGGCCCAGCAGAGTCCCCAGTGAAGATGCGAGCCGGCGCCCAGTGGTGTCCGGAGGCGGAAGGCCACACGAAGGAGGAGCTGCCCCAGCAGGCGCGAGGCGTTTGGAAACGTCTCACTCACCAGCGGCCTCAGCGGGCCATTTGCAGGTGGTGAGATTCGGGGCCGGGTGGGTGCCAGCCTCATCGTGGTCCCTGGGACTCTGGCACGGTGGGGGTGGAGGGGGAGGGGAGCCAGGTCCCCTCCCTCCGACCCAGGAAGTCCTGGCAGGGCCCAGGAGTGGGGGATCAGGCAGGCCCAGCCTGGGCAGCGGGAGCTCAGGGCTGCCAAGGACGAGGACGAGGAAAGCGGTCTGGGGGCAGGTGCAGATCGGACGGGGCAGGTCTGGAGATGAGTGCCGGCCTGGGCCCTGCCTGGGCCACGCTGCCCTGCACCCCTGCCCGGCAGTGCCAAGCCTCGTCCAGGACGACGCCACGGCCGGCCTTGCAGGGCCTGCGGGTGGGGCTGGAGCCTGCCCAGGCCAGGGTGGGGGAAAGGTTTGTTCCAGCCCAGCTCCTGGAGGGCAGGGTCGGGGTGGCTGCAAGACCAAGGAACGCACTCCGCACAGAGTCAGACGTGAGCTTTATTTATTGGACTTACGGACAGGAGAGGGTCTCCCATGATGGCAGGCCAGAGAACGAGGGTAGCGCCCCACAAAGAGGCGGGAAAATGAGGGCCAATGCAAGGGGCTCAACAAAGACATTTCAAGCAGAGCTCCGCAGGGTCACACGAAGCTCGTAAATGGGCTGATGTCACTGCAGGAAGGAAGCGCACTGGGGAAACTGCGCTCTGATACCATCTGTACGTTCTTTCCCCCGGGGGGGCCTTTTAACTAGCATCTGGGTCATGTCTCCTTTGGGGGGGAGCCCAGGCTCCCACAGCCCACCCCCACGCAGCAGGACACGCATTGCATCCACATTCCACAGCAGCAGAATAAGAGGAGTCCTCCACCAAAAGCCAGTAGACTTGCAAAGACACGTCGCCAGGGCCAAAGGCATTAAGCCAGTTAGACAGGGGCTCTACAGCTGACTTTCCGATGTGCTGAATATGCTTTTGCATGTGATCGAGGGAGTGATCAAGAATCCACACACAACACTGAACATTAATTAGGCTCATCATAAGACAAAAAAGGTTCCGTTCCACACTTGTTGATGGGTCATGCTCTGCCATGCCAGCAAGGTGTTCCATGCTGTCCAGTTTGCAGGAGTGACAGTCCACGGCAGGCCAGTAGCACCTGAGGATGGTAGGTCTGTGCAAACCCAACATTGGGTCCGATTGTGGGCAGGGGTTACTGCCGAAGCCCACTCTAAAGGTGTTGGCTAGGGCACTACAGGTGAAAAGAAAGATGTTTAGGGCGGTGTGGCAGTTTGATGTAATTATGAATTCCAAAAATATAATTGGATCATGCTTGTAAACTGATCTGTTAATCTGGGCATGATTAGGTTATGATTAGGGCATTGAGCCCCGCCCCTTGGTGGGTGGGGAATTGAATATAAAAGGCAAGGCCAAGGACAGTTGAAGCAGTCTTTTGAGAAGCAGTTTTGATGTTGGAAAGAAGGCCCCAGGGGAAGAGAAGCCAGCCGTTCACCTGATCATCTACAGCTGACCTTGTGGAGGAAACAGGAGCTAAGCCCGGAGAGAAACACAGCCCCGGGAAGAGAGGAACCCCAGAAGCCTGAACCCTGGCAGCCAGCAGCTGTCTTGCTCTAACACGTGGCAATGGACTGTGGTGAGAGAAGAAACTTAATGCTTTATGGCTTGGTCTCTGTGGACTTCTACCCCAAATAAATACCCTTTATAAAGACCAACCCATTTTTGGTATTTTACATTAGCACCCCCTTTGGCTGACTAATACAGGCGGGTAGGCACAAGGAGAGTCCACATGGACACACATAGGGCCCCAGCTATTTGCTGTCTGATTGGTTGTCTTTTTCCCTTTACCTGTCAGCTTTCAGAGAACCAATAGGGAGGTCTCTTCCTTTGGAGTTATCCAGGACTTTTTTGAGCCCAGGACTTTCATACTGGACCTTATGACCAGGGTCTTTGGTGGGCTTTAGTCTGACCAGCTGCCTTCCTCATTTTCTTTCTAACCTGCCTCAGAGAGTTTACACCCTTATCCTTAAAGGCGAGCTGAAGGGTGATGGTCATTCTTTTGTAGCTACTTCCTGCTGGTTAGGGGCAGTAGAACGTGCCTGACGGGGTGTGAAACTCTCTGGCTATTCTATTGAGGTTGAAAGAAGGCGAGTCTGGCACCATGGTTGGAACTGGATGAAATTCTTACATGACTAATATCTGGTTTTGGAAGGTGTTGAAGTCTGGAAGAAGTAAACTTAGAAAATAAATTAAGTTTACAAAGAGTTTAACCTGTTTAATATTCTTCTGTGTATGATTTATAATAGAAGAGATATTGTATTCATCAAGTCTATAGGTACAGCACTTAATACTAATCAACGCACAAGTTTTGCTTTGAGTCAATAGATCTAAGCTCCAGGTTTGCAATGCCATACATGTCTCTCCGTGGGGACAGGCCATAATGCCAATTGTGCCTGTTTAAGTTCTGCTCACGTTACTCTCATAATTATTGCTCCACTTGGTTTGTCCTTCAGACAGCCAGCACGCTGCAGCACCACTGGCCCTTGGAGGGAAGCTCCAATGTTTCACTGACCTGGTGCATGGTGTCCTTGGACTCTATGAAACAGCCAGGCTGGAGGCAGTGTCCATTGTGCATCTGGCCATATCGAGCCATCACTGGCTGCCACAGGAGTCCAAAACTGCAACCTACTTTCCATTCACTTCAAGAGCATGTCCAGAGATGCGGCAGATACTTTTATTGTAGTGACTGACCTAGCCAATAACTCACATGGAGAGACACCATGCAGGGTGCTGGGGGCCTGGTTTGAATGCACAAGAAGAGTTTGGCAATACTGAAGTCTATCTTTTAAAATTTTTATATATTTTCTAAATACTTTCAGTGCAGATTTTTTTCAGTTAGGCCAATAAAAAGAATTTATTTCGAAAAAGGGGGAAAGAACAGAGCTTGCTGAGAAATAGGAGAGAAAGATGGAAAATCTCCAAAGCAGTTTATAACATTAAATGAACAACTATTTTTAGTACTTTACTTTTACACTTTTACCATGATTACAATAATTAACAGGTATTTTATTTTAGCAGTATAGGAAAAAACTACTTTATTATTTTATGAAAACTTAAGATTCCCAATAGAATTAAGATTATTTTCCCCCTACCACCACCTTAATATGCAGATTGAGGTGGCCTCTGACAGGTTTCCCTGTTATAAAGTCACTTTTTGTTATTAATATCAATTTAGGTTTCTAATTAATAATGGCTTCCTGGAATTAGCCATTTATTTCAGTTTAGAAAATGCTTTTACAAACTTCCTATAACTGAAGTTACTTTTACCATTCAATAAGCTTGTTAAATTATTATTAGCAACCAATGAAATTTACTTTTATTCATTAAAGTTTTGTTTTGTATCCCTTATTTTGTTCTGTGAAAACTAGTCATTTCACTTTAGGACAGATCTATATTTTATTAAACATGAACTTACAATTTTTCATTATCTTAAAGATTTAATACATATAATGCTAATTAATTTTGTTAGTATCTTATAAACTTAGGGAGATTATACCCAAGCTAAATAAAATTGAAACAATTATCGTTTATTCAGAAAAATGTATTTTTCTCTCCCTCCACAGGAGGCTAAAACTTTTTTTTAAAAAAATAAAAATTGAAAATTGTGAATAACCTTAAAAGCATACTGATCGGCAGGTTCTGGATATATATTATAAATGTTTCACTTGTTTTAATAATAATTCAGAAAAAAATCTTTCCATAGCTTTCAAGGGCTTTTTCTTTACTTACTGAAATTTGGTAATTGGATCAATTACTCTCATTTTAAGGTTGTTAAAAGGTTTAAATTGGGGAATTACGGGACAAACTATGATTTTTAATTCCCCAGCCTACATTTCACTATTTTGTCACACCTAACCCTTCCTCCAAAGCTCTTGCAAAGAGAAGGAGGCCCTGGGGGAAGAGGGGGTGTTGGGTAGCTCAGGGATCTAAGGAATTACTTTTTCTCCTTTCCCAATTGTTTCTATATTCAGATTTCTATTTGACCTTTTTTTATCCTGCTTAGCTTCTCTAATTTGGGCTCCAGGAATATTCATTTACATAGAAGCATTTATTTAACTTTTAGCAATTTGAATAGAGCTCTTTTAAGAATTTTCATTTGTTTATTTGATATTACCACTCTGATGTGTGAAGGTATACACTGAGCAAACAGGCAGACACAAATGAGAATTAGACAAAAAATCACAACTTTCTAATATTATTTATAATTTTCATTCTCTTACAAAATAAGTTTAACTGTAAAATAACATACTCAAAAGATTTTTTTTTTTTTTTTTTTTTTTTTTTTACCTTGAACAAACTGGTTTTTATTTATCTGGGCCCTTTCATTTTATTTTATTTTATTTTATTTTATTTTATTTTATTTTATTTTATTTTATTTTATTTTATTTATTTTATTTTTTTATTTTATTTTATTTTATTTTATTTTATTTTATTTCATTTTATTTTAAGATGCTTAGGTTACATAAATGTTACACAAAAATTTTAGGGATTTCCATGTTCCCCATCTCCTACACCTCCCATAACATCCCACATAAACATCCAAGATCTTTCTGAAGGCTATTCCTGATTATTTCAATCTGCGCTGTGGGAGGCACATGCTCCTTTCTAATTCTCTTCTAAATTGTGCACAGAGGCCTTGGCTGCTTGTTCTGCCTCAGTAGCCACCTGCAAGGGGTCATGCTATAGCCGCCACTGTCTGGCAGTCTCCCTTTTTCTTATTTAAATGCAGCTGCTCTGCTACTTGCTGTAGCACAGTCAGTATACCCTCCAGAGTTTTTAGGGTATCCCAATATTCTCTTGGTGGTCCCCACTCATCCAGGAGGGCAGCCTCCCCTCCCCACATGGATATTACAGGCCAACCTGGGATTTCCCCCATGGATTCTCCTTTTCCTGAGCTCATGCCGGCTACTGCTGGCAGGCCTGTGGTCTCCTGGCTGGCTCGCCAATTGTCCCAACCCAGCTCCTGGAGGGCACGGGTCAGGCTGGCTGCAAGACCAAAGAGCACACTCAGAGGCCCCACAGAGTCAGGCATACGTTTCACCGGGACTTACAGACAGGAGAGACTCTCTCTGGCGGCAGTGGTCCAGAGAAGGAAGGAAGCGCTCTGCAGAGAGGTGGGAAAGTGAGGGCCATTATAAAGGGTCTCAGAACAAAGACGTTTCAAAACAGAGTTTCTTCGGGGCCACACGAAGCACACAAATGGGGCCTGGAGGAAGCTGCAGTCTGTGATGCCGTCTGTGCACTCTTTTCCTCTGAGGAGGCGTGTTATTTCTAACCAGGTCTGGGTCGCGCAGGTGGCCGCCTGCTGTGGCCTTTGTTTCCACCAGGTGGGCCCTATCCAGTCTACCCAGAGGGCCCATCCCAGCTCTTAGAGAGAAGGAGCAGGTGCTGGGCCCGTTGGACTCCGAGACCCATTAGACACTGACAATCCCCAGGTCGAGGCCCTCTCCTGGGAGCTGGGGGCTGGGGAGAAGAGCCTGTGGGGATGCTCCTAGGCCTCCACCAGGAAGGAGGAGAAAGAGCCCTGAAAGCAGGGACAGGGGGGTCGAGGAGGGGGACCAGGTCCAGCATGGAGACGGCCCCTCCCTCACCAGGACGGCCTTCCTGTCGCTGCTCCCTCGCCCTCCGCCCTCACTCCCCAGCACCCCTCCAGGAGACCTCCCCTATTGGACAAAGGTGCGCCCACGGACCCAGCTCTGCCAGGCCCACAGTGGGGGCCAGGGTGGGGAACGGGCCTGGTCTTTCTGGTACCAGTGGCCCAGTGCCTGGCACACAGTAGGTGCTTAAGGGGAGAGCAGTGCGGGGGAGCAGCAATGGGGGCTAGCGGGGGGCCCGAGTGCCTCCTGATCGGGACCGTGGCGAATCGTGTCTGAGGAACTGGGGGTTTTAGGTAAAGCCACGGGGGGCTGCCGCTGATTGGGAGCAGAGGCTGAAGGTCCTGGGGGCAGTTTGCTCAGCTCAGTCCTGGGCACCCCCGAGCAGCAGCCCAGGTGTGTGCTTCCCGTTTTACCTGTGAGGCTCCTGCAGGCCCTCCAGGAGGCTCTCTTGGTCCTGGCTCCCCGACTTGCGCAGAGGGGCTTCTCCCAGGCCGGCTGGCTTTCAGAAGAGTCCTCAGTGAGTGTGGGGCCCAGGTGGGCCAAGGTGGAAGTGGGGGCAGGTAACACCCAGGCCCAGCTCAGGGGCTGCTGGGCTCAGCAACCTGCCTCCCTGCAGGCGCACAGGCCCCTCCCCACCGCAGCCCCCAGCCCGGCCTTCTGCTGCTCTGAGGGCGGCCCCACCCGCTCCTCCTGCACACCTCCTGCCTTGGCCACGGGCCCCGAGTGTCTGCCCTGCTCTCACCTCGTCCTGTCACAGGAGCTGGCACACCTCCTCCAGGAAGCCCTCTGGGACTGCCAGGTAGAGGCGCCTCTGGTTCAGGACTCAAGGCTCCAGCACGCGACGGCCCAGCACCCCTGGGCCTCCCCGCAGGGTGGGAATCCCCAGGGCCCAGGCGAGCGCTCACTGTGCACCTGTGTGTGCCTCTGCCCGCTCCTGGAGTGTGACCCCGGGCAGGCACGAGGCCTCCCCGCAGCATCCCAGGTGTTCTCATAAGAAGAGCTATTTCCAATAGGAGGACCACCCGACCCTGCGCCACGAAGAACAAGCACGTCCCTCAGCGAGAAGATCTACCGCCAGTGCACAAGCCGCAGACTGGGGTCTCCTCCCCAAACCAGCTCAAAGTGAGAGCGGGAGCTAGGGCTTTTACAGGGGAAGGGAAGAAAATAAAAGGGTAACTGAGAAGAAAACCAAGGGCTGCCAGGGGTCTTGTGAGGGGGGACGTGCAGTGTCTCAGTCCTGCGTTGTCTCAAGCTCACCCAGCTCGGCCTTGATTGCAGCGCCTGGAAACCCCAGTGTAGACGTGGTGGTGAGGGGCAGGGCCTCCGTGGCTCCTGCTCAGACACCCGCTCAGCGTATCAGACTGCCTCTGGGAAGAGTTACAGATCTACACCGTCCTGTCAGGTTTTGCTTTGAGATGGTCTCCTATTCCTGCAAGCAAAACTGAGAAGGTCTGGTTAATATTCTACAGGAAACTCAGTGCAAAGAGTAAACTAACAAAATTAGATGAACAGAAAACCTGTACAATTAGCTTTAGAACTTTCAAAGCTGCTTAAATGAGAAAATTTTAATGAGCACATTTTCCTTCTATCACTGTGTTCCCATCAATAACCAATGAGCTTCCGGATTATTCGTGTGGACGCCTGGGGCAGCCGCCCATCACCGTCCCTGCCTCAGCACTGCGCTCAGAAACAGCGCAGTCGCCCAGCGCCGCGAGCAGCGTGGGCTGAGCCAACTCCACAGCAGCCGAGGATGCCGGCGGCTCCAAGGCTCCTCAAGAGGGCCCAAGGCGGGGAGGGGCAGGGGCTGCACCCCACGGGCTGAGCACACCTGCGCTGGGGCCTTCAGTCTGCACAGCCTGGGAGGGGCCTGCCCGCCCCTGGGGAGGCGCTGATTTAGCCCACCCAAGTTCCCCGGAGGAGCAGAGGCGGGGGGAAGTCCAGGGCATCCTGGGCGGGTGGGGTGCAGGCTCAGGCCAAGCCCCCGAACTTCAGGCTCTTTTATTAGCATCTTTGCTTCTGAGAGAGACTTCTGCAGAAACAAAGAAAAAAAGCAAAGCGAAGGGGTAAGAGGAAGGTCGAGCTGGGAAAGGGAAAGAGTGGGCAGCAAGGGCCAGAAACCTGTGGGCGTGGCAGCAGGGAGGGCTTCCTGGAGGAGGCTGCCCAGCTGGGCAGGAGGACAGGCCCCGCTCTGCAGCAGGGAGGACTGAGCCGGGGAGAGCACGGGCCGGAGACAGCAGGACGCCTCGCAGGCCACAGACAGGCAGACAGCTGTCAGCAGCCACGCCCCCTCGCCCCCCACGCAGCGCTGTCCGTGGAGTGCGCTGATGGCACGTGCACTCCCAGAACACGGGGGCCAGAGCTCCCTGCGTCTGACTCCCAAATGCAGGGCACGTTACCCCCAACACACTTCTGCAAAAAGGAGCCACTCGTTGACGCGTCCCCTCGAAGCCCCCCGCTGCAGGTCAGGGGCTGCGGGATGGCCCCAGGCCGGGAGAAGGCCTCGGGCGAGCCTGCTCCCTGCTCTCCAGCAGGCCTGCGCTTGCTCTGGGCTCCTTTGGTGGGCAGTGGCGACCCCATCACCCTGACCACATGCAGAGCACACGCTCTCGGGACGGCGCTGGCCCCAAGCCCTCTTCCCACCTCCTCTTGCTCCACTGCATCCGCCAAGAGGGAGACCCCAGCCTCAGCTGCCCTCCCCCGGGGAGAAGCACTGCAGAGCTTTGCAGCGGCCCTGCCGCCCCCTCCCCTCCCCAGGCATGGGCGGGGAGCCACGGGGGGCTCAGCCCCACATCAGCTTCCTCTGGCAACCCCAGTATGCGCTGGAGAACCAGGACGACATGGGGCCCAGAGCATGGCCAGCCAAGCCCCTGCCCCTTACACCGGGCACAGTGGGAGAAAGGCAGGTCAGGGTCACGGAACATTCTGGAGGCGGGAGTGTTTTAGGGACAGAGACAGCCTCTGGGAACCTCTGTCTTTTCTTCTATACGAGAGTCATGGAGCTTGTCTGTCTCCAGGGCCTATATGAGCCTCTGGGGCAGGGCCGTGTGTGCTCCAGAATCATCCAGAATGGCTAAAGAATTCATGAATGAATGAAGGAATGAGCAAATGAAGTGGGGAACATGAGAGCCTACCCTGGCCTTCCCTGTCCTGGGCTGGCTCCCTCGGCCCCCCACCACCCCCGGGTGGGCGGGCAGAGAGGGGCTGCACAGAGCCATCTGCAGGGATAAGTGACCTGGGTACTGTTATTCGGGAATAACCGTCTGCAAGGTGGGGGGTCGGTGGCAGGCCCCACTGGAGCCCCTTCTGCCAAGAAGGAGACAGACCATGGCCCGGAAACCCCCCTGGATAAAGTGACACCTTTCTTTGCCCCCAGCCTGCTCTACTCGAGACCCCTCCCTCCAGAGCAGGGGTGGGTGGGTGGGTGATCCTGAGGGGTCGAGGACAAGGGGCTGCGCATTCAACCCAGCAGAGTCGGGAGATGCCTCCCAGGCCCCGATGCTACAACAGGGGAAACCGAGGCTGGTCCCTGCTCAGGCCTCCCAGCATATCTGTGGCAGGAATAAGATGAAAACCAGGGAGTCCTGAATCCCACCTGGAGCTATCCCCAACCTCACTGCACGCCCCCAAGTCCACAGGGGACCCACCTCAGCTTCAGCCACTACTCAGCACCTCCCCTGCAACAGGCCTGTCCCTCTGCCCGTCCTGCTCTCCAGAGCAGCCTGACCCAGCAGCTGGCAGCTGGCTGGGCTCAGGCTGAGGCCCTTGTTTTAATAACTCACCTTCTTACAGGTAAGTCACCTCCTTACAGGTAACTCATTCCTTAAAGGAAACTCACCTCCATCTATGTAACTCACCTCCTCACAGGTGACTCACTTCCTTCTATAACTCACCTCCTTACAGGTAACTCACCTCCTTACAGGTAACTCACCTCCTTACAGGTAACTCGCCCCCCTAAAGCCCTGCCATGCTTCCTACTGCCCTGGGGGTCTAGTCCACAAAGGGTCTGCATCCCCCTAGGAAGGGCTTCTGTGTCTGACCCTGACCGACCCCTCCTCTTCATCGGCCCCCACCCCACCGCCAGCCCCAGGTGCTCCAGCCCCTTCCTCGTCGCACAGACCCCCTAAGGTCTCTGGCTCTCTGTGCCAGCTGGCCCTTCCCCCGAGACCCCAGCCCTCCTTTAAGGCCCTGCTGAAACGTCCCTCCGCAGGGGCCCCTGCTCGGCAGCTGGCGCACCCTCCTTGCTCCCCAGCCCCTTGCGCGCCCCCGTCCCGTGTCCCACGCCGGGTGTGTGTGTGTGTCCTTGTGTGTCTGGGTGCTTTCGGTCTGGCCTCGGCACTGCTCGGGAGCTTTGGGGGCTGCGCCTGTTCCCTGGGCAGGGCAGGTAAGAGCCAAGGACAGGAGCCCGGCAGGGGTCTGCGTGGCTCGGTCGCCAGGCGCAGGGGGCGGCTCGGGGGGAGACAGGAGGCCGAGGCTGGTGAGGAGGGCTCTTGGCGACCGGCCAGGACAGCGGCCTCCAGGCCACCCAGTGCCCCTTGGAAGCTGCCTCTCCACAGGGCGGGACGGCTCGGGCCACGTGCTGGGATTGAGGACGTGTCTGCCGCTTGCTCGGCTCGTCGCTCCTTTATTCCTCCATCCGCTCGTGCCGGAGACGCTCCCTGAGCACCTGTCCTGCGCCAGGCAGCGCTGGGTGCTCGAGGGCAGGTTGCGCCTCCCCGTCCTCCAACCACTGACAGTCTGGGAGGGAAGAGGGTTAGGCTGACCGAGAACAAGGGCGAATGAGGCCGCAGAGGGGACTTGGCAACAAAAGGGGGCCCAGCTCCCTCCTCCCTTTGCTCAGGGCACCTGCCTCCCCCCACCCCAGAAACATCTTCATAAAATATTGATTGGTTTGCACAAGCCCCTTTGTCAGGACTAAAGGATGGAGAGATTTTGCATGTAAATTAGGTGAGGCCGGCACTTGCTTAACCCTTCCCTGCTCGGGAGCAGGTGGGATTTGTGGTGGGCTCAAGGCAGTCCCGGGGACGTGGGGGTTGAGCAGGGCAGGGCCCAGACCCCTGCATTCAGGCCATGTGGGTCTCCTGGGCTTGGGACTTGACCCTCTGCACGGGACACGGCCTGGGCGCCTTCTGCTGGCGCGGAGGCAGGCTTTGTCCTCACGCGGCCCGCCCCAGGGCCTGCGCCAGGCTTCATCTTGGCAGCAGACCCCAACTCTGCAGCTTCCCAGCCAGGCCTCAGCACCCGGAGGTCTGGAAGGGAGCCAGCCTCCTCCAAGGCTGGCAAGAGCTTCCGTTTTGACTTTTAAATGTCATAATCTCGCCTTGCTAATCACTGCTGAGATCAAAAGAGGGGCCTACAGGTCTCCCGAGGGCCTGAGCCTGAGGGCAGGAGGGCGGAGGGAGCAGGCGCTGGCTGCCACGCCCCCCGGTAGAATGCGGGGGCAGTTGTCCCTCCCCTTAAACCGTTGTCAGGATGATGTAGAGCCCACCAAGTGGCTGGAACAGGGTCTGGCAGTCACAACTGGAAAAGAAGCAAAGCTTTCCCTATTGTATATGGATGGAGAGAGGGAGAGTGCGTGAGTGAGTGCGTGAGTGAGTGAGTAAGTGAATGAGTGAATGAATGTGTAAGTGAATGAATGAGTGAATGAGTGAATGAATGAGTGAATGAGTGAGTGAATATGTGAGTGAGCGAGTTCATGAGTGAGTGACTGCGTGAGTGAATGAATTAATGAATGAGTGGATGAGTGAATGAGTGAGTGAGTGAATGAGTCTGAGTGAATAGGTGAATGAATGAATGATTGAGTGAATGAGCGTGGGAGTGAATGAGTGAGGGAGTGAATAAGTGAGTGAGTGAATGAATGAATGAGGGACTGAGTGAGTGAATGAATGAGGGAGTGAATCAGTAGGTGAATGAGTGAGGGAGTGAGGGAGTGAATTGGTGGATGGACGGTCCCACATGCCCCCGGCTTTCCTGCGGGGGCGGGGTCCCTCCTGCATGCCCCTGACGTCCAGGGATGCCTGCGTCCGGCCAGCCGCTCCGCTCTCCTGCGTCCTGGGCTCGAGTCCTGGCCCTGCAGTCCAGCCTCCCCCTGCCCCAGGTCACCTCCCTGTGGGCTCCTGGCTCTGAGAGTCCCTCTGTGGCCACTCCCAGGCCTGAGCCCATGGCCAGATGCCCTGCCATTCACTGGTCCCCTTCCTGCACCTTGTCCTCCAGAACCTTCTGCCCCTCTGCCCCTTCGGATGCCCCCACCAATGCCAAGGAAGCCCCCAAAGCAGCTGCCAGGGATGACGCCCCCTCCCCGCTCAGGGACACAGAGCCCACAGGGAAGACCAGGGACCTTTAAGGCCACCTGCCCCTCCCTGCCTCCCGGGGGTGCAGAGGCCTGGGCAGCCACAGCTGGGCAAGTGTCCCCGCAGCCGTCTGTCCATCCACTCAGCCAGTCCCTGGGTCTCACCCCTCTGGAGACCCTGGAGGGCTCCTGTTGCTTCCCCAAAGGCAGCACAGTGACCAGAGGACAGTGTCAGAGCCCAGGTCTCCCAGCAAGGAGGGCAGGAGGGTGTTGTCAGGGCAGTCACCTTCCAGGGCGCAAGTGGCCTCACCCCACCTGCCCTCCCTGACCGGTTGTTCGTCTTGCAGCTTACACCGCCAGGCCGGGAGGGGGACCGCTTTCGCCATCCTTGAGGGATGGATGGACGGGCTGGTTGTAATTCCTTCTGCCTCATTCTGCCTGCATCTCGGTTCCGAGAGCTTTGGCTGATGCAGCAATTGCACATGCATGCACACACAAGTACACGTGCACACATGCATGCACACACATGCCCATGCACACACATGCCCACATGCACATACACATGCACACACAAGCACACGTGCACACATGCATGCACACACGCCCATGCACACATGCCCACATGCATACACATGTCCACATGCATGCACACGAACACACATGTGTGAACACACACGAACACACGCGTACGTGCACACACGCGCACACACCGCCTTGCTTATGCCACTCAAGGCCCCTGCCCACACCAGAGGCACTAACAGTCCTTCCAGGAGCTTCTAAACCACAAGAAACAAACTCTCCAATGCTGACTCAGGCACCACTTTGGTTTGGGACAGTCCAGAATTCTTCCTTCTGGAGGTGCCAAAGCTTTGGAAGGAATCTCAAACTGGGGGTCAGGGAGCCTGGGGTCTGCCGTCCATTTGCTGTGTGGCCTTGATCAAGACCTCCCCTCCCTGGACTTGACTTTTCCCAGATGAAAATGACCTCATGACCTCTCCAAGACCTCCCACGATCACCCCAGGCTGCTGTGCTCACCGACTTATCTTGGCCTTTGGCATCATGGCACGCATATGACAGTGAGTGCAGGTGAGTGGCCACTGCTACCTCGAGAGGCACTTTGGATAACAGTGTATGAGATCAGGACAGAGTAGAATGAGCTCTGGTAGCAGGACATAGGGGGCCGCGCACTGTGTCTCTTAAAACCACCCACCTCTCCATCCACACTTCTACTCATCCATTCCTGTGTCACTCTCCCTCGCTTGCCTCAAGCCAAGCCACTCAGCAGCCACCACGACAGAGTGAACAAGAGCAGGCTTGCCTTAGAGAACAAACCCCAAAATATGGCAGCCCCCTTTGGGTTATTAATCTTTTAGTGGGGAACTCTAAATAAGCAAATTGAGCTTCTATTTCCTGATTTATGGCTCTCCCCCCATGTAGGATGAAAAATAAATGCCCTTACATGTTAGCCACCAGCTGTCCACTACCCGCCCAACTCATGAGATCAGTCTACTTTTACAATGCTAAGGTTTATGGCATTTATTTCTATTTTGTAATTATAAATAAATCTTCCATGTTTCGTCTCTTTGCTGATTCTTAAAATAAAAAACCAATAAATAGCATTTTCAACACAATGTGACTATTACATAGTACAGATTCTGGTTTTGAGATATTGAAAAGGGGGCACAGTGAGGTACAGCGATTCCAGAGAGAGAGAGGAAGCAAGTGAGGCGATCCCTGAGATTGCCCAGCCTGCTGCCTGGAGAGGGTGTCAAGGCCTCAGTGCAGAGCCCAGTATCTACCTGAGTTGAAGACCCCAACTGTCAAAACTTAACAGCAAGCCACAAAAAGAGTGTACTATTAAAAAGTTAAATCCACCGTCCCATAGCAAAGCTCAAGAATAAAGTTGAACAAAAATATCAAGCAATTGACAACATAAAAGTCACAATGTCTAGCATCCCATCAAAAATCACCTGGCACTCAGAAGCAGGAAAATCCAGCCCATAATGAGAAAAAAAAAAACCAGTCCATAGAAACAGAACCATAAATGTCACATGATCACATTAGTAGGCAAGGATATTAAAACAGCTAGTAATATTTATGGCAGTTAGTCTTTGCGTCCAGTTACATAGTTGTTCAATCAAGCATTAATCTAGGTGTTTCTGTGACAGTATTTTGTAGATGTGATCAGCATCTATCACAGCTGGCTTTAAGTGAAGGAGATGACCTTTGATAATTAGAGGTCCTCATTCAATAGTTTGAAGGCCTTAAGAGCAAAAACTGAAGTTTCTCAGAGAAGAAATTCTACCTCAAGACAGCAGCCTAAAATGCTGCCTGAGTTACCAGCCTGCCAGCCTGCCCTACAAAATTCAGATTTGCCAAACCCCCACAATTACATGAGCCAATTCCTTAAAATAAATCTCTTAATATGTATATATGTATGTTTCTCTGGAGAGCCCTGACTGATACATAAATGTATTCCATTTGTTAAAGATAGTAGAGAAAAGTCTGAGCATGTTGAGAAATATGGAAGATATTTTTAAGAAAAACACTGTTATTAAACTTCAAATGATGGCAAATACAACGTCTGTGATGGAAAAAAAAAACACTGGATGGAATTAACAGAAGATTAGACATTCCACTGCACTGCATTAGACTACACTTGGAGAGGACAATGGAAGAACACTGTTATAATAACTTCCTGCTATACAGGAAGTGGTGTACTAGGACTTGATGTTAGAATATGATAATTAATGATATATCGTATAAAACCTAAAGTAACCACACACAAAAGTGTTGCGGAGGCAAAACTCAACAAAGGAGATAAAATGGAATCATAATAAATACTCAGTTAATCCAAAAGAAGATAAAGAGGAAAGAGAAAGAAAGAACAAATGGATAACAAATAGAAAGATGATTTATTTAAACCCAACCATATCAAAACCCACATTACTGTTGTAAATACCAGAATTAAAAGGCAGAGAGTTTCTTATATGGAAAGAAAAAGCAAAAGCAAGCACCAATTATATACTGCATACAAGAAACCCACTCTAAGTATATAGCTCTAAATAGGTTAAAAGTAAATTTTAGAAAAAGATGTACCATCCTAACACCCATCAAAAGAAAGCTGGAGTAACTGTATTAATACAGAAATATATTTCATGGCAAGGAATGCTAGAGATAAAGAGAGTCATTTAATAAGGGTACATCTGTCAATTCATAAACAGGACGTAACAATCCTGAATGTGTATGCATATAATAACTGGCATTCAAACTATACGAAGAAAAATGGGTAGAAATGCAAGTAGAAATAGATAAATGCACAATTGTAAATAGATTTCAGTGCTTCACTCTCAGTACTCAATAGAAAAAGTAGATAGAAAATTAGTACAGATGGTTAAAACTTGAACTATCAACCAACTTGACCGAGTTGACATTTACAGAAGACTTACCCAACAGTGGAGCATACAATCTTCTCACATGCGCACAGAAATTTCACCAAGATTGGCCATATCCTGGACCATCAAACAAGTCTCAAAAAATATAAATAGATTCGAATTATACAAAGCACATCCTCAGCAAAAAATAGAAGTAAAGATATCTGAAAAATACCAGATATTTGGAAATGGAATATCATACGCTTCTAAATAACCTATGGCTCAAAGGAAAATTAGAATGTTTTTTGAGCAGAATGAAAATGAAAACATGACGTATCAAAATCTGGGGGATGCAGCTAATGTAGAGCTTAGAGGGAAATCTTATCACTAAACATCTATATTATAGCCAAAATTAAAGGTCTCAAATCAATGACCTAAACTTGTAACTTAAGAAACTGGAAAAAGAAGAGTAAATTAAACCCAAAGCAAGCAGAAGAAAGGAAATAATGGAAATAAGAGTAGAAATCAAGAAAAGAAAAAATGGAAAACTATAAAGAAAATTAATAAAAGCTGATTCTTTGAAAAGATCAATACATTGATAATCCTCTAGCTGAACTGATAAAGCAAGATAGGGAAGACAGAAATTCTCTGTATCAGGAAAGAGAGAGTGAACATCACCCAATGTTCTACAGTCGTTATGAGGAATCTTGGACTGTTATCAACGACACCTTGTCAATCAATTTGGCAACTTCGACGAAGTAGACATTCAAAGACATAAAGTACCAAAGTTCACTCAAGAAGAAATAGATGAAAACCTGAAGAGCTCTGTATCTATTAAAGAAACTGAGTTTGTAATTAAATCCCTTACAACAAAGAAAACCGCAGGCCCAGGTGGTTTCAATGGTGTCCACCAATGTTTAAGGAAGAAATAATTCTACGCAAATTTTTCCTGACAATAGAAGAGGAGGAGACAGTTCCCTTATCATTCAAAGATGCCAGAATTAGCCTGATATTAAATCAAATAAAGGCATCACAAGAAATAACAGAGAGCATCGTTCAGGAACAAGGATGCAAGAATTCTGACCAAAATTTTACCAAATCAAGACTACCTACATATAAAAAGGATACTATGCCATGACCAAGTGGGTTTTATCACAGAAAGACAAGGTTGGTCTCACAAGCAAAATTCAATCAATGAACTTCATCAACTTAAGGAAAAACATATGACCATCTCAGTAGAAAAAATACTTGGCAAAATCCAACATTGATTTGTGATTTTAAAAAAACTCTCAGAAAACTAGACATAAAATGAAACTGCCACTCCTGATAAAGGCCATCTACAAAATAAGCCCTGCATCTAATAAATTTATTGGTGAAAGAATGAAGGCTTTATTGGTAGCCTAGAACAAGGCACGGCTGCCCACTCACCACTTTTATTCAGCTTTGTACTGGAGGTTCTATCTTTTGCAATAAGGTAAGAAAAAGAAACAAAAAGCATCCAGATTGGGAAGAATTAAAACTTCTTTATTGTCTATGTAGAAAATCCTCTGGAACCCCCACAGAAAAATGCTACTAAACTGAGTGGGCATAGCAGAAGGATTTAAGATAAATATATACAAATCGGTTGTATTTTTACATACTCATAACAACCAAAAATTGAACAAAAATTTAAGTAGCATTTTAATATCATTAACAAATATGAAATACATAGGCATCCACCTGCAAAAGTTGTGTAAGACCATGCATTGAAAACTATATAGTGTTGTGAAGGAAAATATAAACAAATGGATACGAATACTGTGTTCATGGATTGAAGACTCGAATTTCTTAAGATTTCAGTTTTTCCCATGTCAATCTGTTGATCAATGGAATCTCAATCAAAATTCCATCAGCTATTTTTGTAGAAAATGGCCATTGGAATCGAAAACTCATATGGAAATGCAAAGAACCTAGCATAGTTTTAAAAAAAAACTTTGAAAAAGAAGAATGTAGTTGGAGGACTTACTATATCTGATTTCAAGGTTAACAATAAAGCTACATTAATCAAAACATCATGATGACAAATAGATCAATGGAACATAGTAAAGAGTCCAGAAATAAACCCATGTATAGAGGGTCAATTGATTTTTTGACAATTCTATCTCATTTATTGGAAATAGAAAAGGAAACAAGTTTGCATTAATCAGCAAGTCAGTGGTGAAGCCTGGAATGGCTCTGCCTTGTGGGCTGCTTACTTTCCTCGGTTCTCAAGATTTATTAGACAGGGAGGCGGCTGTGGCTCGGTCAGTGGGGCTCCCGTTTACCATATGGGAGGCCCCGGGTTCGGTTCCCGGGGCCTCCTGGTGAAGGCAAGCCCGCCCGCACGGCGTGGTTAGCTGACCCAGCGAGCACAAGCAGCAAGGGGGGATAAATGAATAAGTAAATAAAATCTTTAAAAAAAAAAAAAAAAAAAAAGATTTATTAGACAAAGCTTAATACTCACTAATTAGTGGTATTTCCAACACCATCCTGCTTCACAGTCACCATTTTTTGTGGTGTGCACATGCTTTCACAAAACATTTGTCTTTATTTTAATGGGATTTTTTTAAGCCATCTTCTCTCAAGCAAGGCACAAACAAACCACATTTCCTGTCATTACAGGGACAGAAAGTCAGAATCAGAGGAAACCCTATTTCAAGTCCTCTGATGGCAATACTTTTTTCAGTGCGTGGCACATTGCAAGGCTGAACCACTGAGGGTCAATTGATTTTTGACAAAGTGCAAAGGCTGTTCAATGAACAAATGATGGTCTTTTCAATAAATGGTGTGGATAAAAAAGAAAAATAACTTGGGTCTATACCTAACAGCAAATGCAAAAATTAATTAAAAATGAGTC
Source organism: Tolypeutes matacus (assembly GCA_026826555.1). Lineage (NCBI taxonomy): Eukaryota > Metazoa > Chordata > Mammalia > Cingulata > Chlamyphoridae > Tolypeutes > Tolypeutes matacus. The sequence continues at coordinate 113,248 of JAKSZT010054520.1, forward strand.
ATAGTTTCTTTTTTCCTACAAAACTTCTAGAAGAAAAGAGAGCCCAAAATCTTTGCGGCCTTTGATTAGGGAAAGATTTTTTAGATATGACCCCAAAAACATAACCCATAACCAAAGAAATTGAGAACTTAATTCAAAATTAATAACTCCTGTCATTCAAAACACACTGTTAAGAGAATGAAAAGATAAGCAACAGATTGGGCAAATTTATTTTCAGATTACATATCTGACCAAGGACTTGGATCCAAATTTATAAAAGCTCTCAAAACTCAATAATAAGAAACAAAACACCCAATAAAAAGGCGGACAAAAGATTTGAACAGACATTTCAATAGAAATATACGGGCGGCAAACAAGCGCATGAAGAGACAGTCAACATCATCAGTCACTAAAGAGACACAAACGCCAGCCCTGCCCGCCCACTAGAGTGTCTGAAATTAGAGGCCGGCCCACCAGGCGTTGGCTAGAGCATGTGGAGCTGCCCCATGCTTCTGGCGGGAATGGCACACTGGTGCAACCACTGTGGAAATCAGCTTGGCAGTTTATTAAATCAAAACACACCTACCACATGACCCAGCCATTCCACTGCCGGAGGAACAAAAGCATCTTTCTATGCAAAGATTTGCGCACAAGTGTTCACAGCAGCTTTATGCGCAGTAGCCAGACGGCCTGGAAGCAGCGCAAATGCTCATCAGTGGGGAATGCACGAGCAAATCACGCGTGCCCGCACAGAAAAAAGAATGGATGAATCTTAAAATAATTTTCCTGAGGGAATGAAGCCAGACAAAAAGCGAGGACATACCTTATGATTCAATTTATACAAAGTTACAGAAAATTCTAATATGCAGTGACAGGAAGCAGGTCAGCGGTTGCCTGGGAACAGGGTGAGGGTGGTCGACAGGATGGAAGGACTCAGAAGGGGACCAGGGAATTTGTGGGGATAAGGGACATGTCCGTTATCTTACGTAGATGGTGGTTTAACAAGGCCACACAATGTCCAAGCGTGTCAAGCTACACGCTTTCAAAATGCGCAGCTCCTGTATGCCAATTACCACACAAAGCCATTTATAAAAGAGAGTACAGTGAAGCTTTAAGCATTAAAGAAAACGTAAGCATCACAAGCCGTTGGAAAGAAAGGACGTGCTGGCTGTACAGAAATGAGAAGGGGCTGAGAGCAGCCGCGGCCTCAAGCAGTAAAGCGCAGACAGCGGCAGCGTGACTCCCACGGCTGAGGGAGACAACTCCCCCCAGCACCCACGCGCAGGCCACGCCTCCGAGCGCGGCGGGGCGCGCACCTAAGGGCGCTTCCACCGAAAGGAAGCCGAGCCAGCGGGCCCGGCTGCTGCGCGGAGCCGGAGCCGGAGCGGGTGACGGAGGCCAAGCCCCTGCGGGCCGTCGGAGGAGCACTGCGGCGCCCAGAGGCTGGGGGGCCCTCCCGGCAGCCGGGGCTCTGCGGGCGTCCCTGAGATTGGGGTCTTGGGTGACAGCGAAGGGCGCGCAGACACAGAGAAGGCCGGTGCGCTGGCGCCAGCCGGAGCGCGGAGCCCCAAGCCGAGGCAGGCATGGGGTGGGCGCTCACTTAGGGTCTCCAGCAGCCGGCCCTTGAGGCCGGCCTTCTGGCCTCCTGAACCGCTATTGTAAGCCTTTTGTTACGGCCTCAGGAAAACAGTGACTACGTAAAACAAGAATATCACTGATGACTACTAATAGAGGCACGAGAAATCTGAGGGAGCAGAAATACTAGAGAAGATAAGCACTCCTCGTGATCTGAGAGTGGAAATGCCTTTAGCAATGCCCTCTCCTGATAAAGGCACCTATCGAATCCCGTAGGACTTATTATCCGTAACGATAGATATTCAGCATCCTTGAAAATCAGCTCCGTTTTCATGCCTCATTGTGCAAAAAGTCCTAGAAGCACATTATGGCAAGAAAAAGAAATACATTTATAGAATCCAGGACATTTTAAAAACTATTTATAGACCATTTCAAAGAGAAAATCCGAGCTAATCTACAGACAACTATTAAAATTAGAATCCGATGAGTTACAGAATATAAATTCAATATAAAATATTATTAGCAAAAATCAGTTAAAAATAACAAGATGTCATTTAAAATGGTCAAAAACAAACAAGGTTTCTAGGGGAAAATGTAATAAATAATATGCCAGCTCTTTCTGACACGATGACCTAAATAACTGGAGAGGTAGTCCACATTCATGACTGGGAAGATGTAAAACTGAAATGATGAAACTTAACTTTAAACTGATCTAAAGGTTAAATGTACTTCCAATCTATATCCAAAATGGGGTTTTCAAGGGTATTTACAAGCTGATTTACAAAATCAATGTGCAAGAACAATGGGCCCAAAACAGCCAAGACGTACCTGAGGATAAAGATAGGGGGACTTCCCAACAGATAGCAAGGCTTATTATAAAGCTGCAGTCCATAGTCCTTGTTCATTGATGGAAAAATAAAGTAAGGAAACTAAAGAGAGAGTGGGAACAAGACCTACTAATAACTATGAACGTGGAATGTGACAGAGGAAGCAGGTGGTATCAGTGGGAAGGCTGGACCCGTCAGCACCTGGTGCTGCATAATAGGAAAAAATAAATTACAGGTGGGGTAAAATCTTAAGGTAAAATGCAAAATTGTAAAAGACAGGATTTTGTACCAATACCAAAAAGCATAAAGGCAAAGATCGATGTATCAGATGCATTAAAGTTTAAAATTCTGTTTGGCAGAAGACACCATCAATGAAGCAAAACATTCAAGTCAGTCTGGGAGGAGATATTTGCAACCCACATAACCAATAAATTATCACTACCCAGGTGTATAAATAATTCCTGAAAATCAATAAGAATAAAAAAAGCAAGCAACCCAAAAGAAAAATGAGCAAACGATAAGAAACATCAAGAGAAAACAACATGCGATAAATATGTGAAAAGATGTTCAACTTCGCTGCTAACACGGAGAAACACAAATTACGATGACGGGATGCCATTTTTCACCCATTAGAGTGTGAAAAATTAATAAGTCTATAACACTGAGTTGTCACGAATTTGTGAAAATGGAAACTCCATCCATTGCTGGCAGGCGTGTAAATTAGGACTAGCGTTTTTTGCAGCCATTTGGCACTGCTTAAAGCTGGTGCAGATAATAATGGTTAATACTCATTTAGCGGCTCACGAGCTGTCTGGGCCTGGGAAAGTGCACGGCTCACGTGAGTCCTCGGAAAGCTGCAGACCCACGTACCTGCGAGCCGGCAACTCTACCTGCATGTGCCTTGGAGACCAGCAGGCACCGGCAGCCTATGGAAGCCTCGCTGCCGGCGAGGGGGCAACGTGGAGGGCCCTGCCAGGTCCTCGGTGGGGAGGGATAAGTAAACCCGGCCCTCTTTGCACAGTGGGCTGCTGTCCTGCAATTTAAAAGGAAGCCTCTGCGTCTACGTGAATCAACATGGATAAATTTCAAACACTTGATGTTAGGCGAAAAAAGCAGGTTGCAAGAATTCTTAACCTTTTAACACGCGAATCAATGTCTTGCTCATGGGCGCATGCCGGGGATGTGAGAGTACACACTCACACTTTGGAATGACACCCGGCCACCCCGGCCAGCAGCCCCCTCCTCATCCACAGCGCTGTCTCAGGAGCGGGGGGTCTCCCGGACAGCGGAAGCAGCCTCGAGGGGCCGGCGTGGAAGGTCATCCTAGGAATTCAAGGATGCCGACGTTTGCCATCTGCTGATGTGATTCGTTGTAGTTCATTAAGTGGAAGCATCAGAGGCTCGGCTTAAAACCTGCCCACGCAGCGCCTCCTCTTAAGCCCACCTCCACTCAGGATGAACGTTCTCCTCCAGGTGGAACGGAGGACACCTCTTCTCCAAGCACTGCTCGTGCCGGGCGCAGCGCCCGAGGCTCCCACTAAAACCGGAGGAGAGGAGGTGCCGGTGCTGACAGCTGTTACTCTGCACTGGAGGCCTGAGCCGCTGCTCCAGGATTTTAAGAGCCACGAAAACTGGAAGGGAAGAGGCAAAAACTGTTGTGATTTGCTGATGACATAATTGTGTACCTACCAAACCCAAGAAAAAATTTTAAAGACTAATAATAAAGTTTAGTAAGGTGACCAACGTATAAAAATCCAGTTTTCCTGTATGCACTGGCAATAACAAAACAAGGCAGAAGATGCTGGCCCTATTTTCAACAGCTAGAAAAGCTGTGAAAGGTCTTGGGGAGAAAAAACAATCAAAAATGCTCAAAACCTATGTGAGCAAAACTAAACTTTACTAGCAGACACAAAAGAAAATCTGAGTGAATGGAGAGAAATCCTGCTCTTCTGTGTTAGAAAACTAACATGATAAAAATGTCAATTGTCCCCCAAAGTCATCTATATACACAATGGAATCCCAATCAAACTGTGATAGCAGCTTTTATGGAATTTGAATGATGACTAAAATTTACCTGGAAGAGAAAATAAATGCTTGGGAATAGTAAGCCCAATTTTGAAAGGAGAAATGGAAATTGGACCTGCAGACAGCACACAAGGTGGAGTCCAGAAGCTGACCCGTAGCTGCAGGAAGGGGTCCCCCACGGGGGAGGGCAGGGTGGGCTACGAATGAGTCTGAAAGACAGGCTTTCCACTGAGACAAAAGAAAGTTAGATTTCTAAGCCATGAAATTGGAAAGAAAGTATAAACTATCGATACTTTCTGGTGATGACAAAGATGTAAGCAAAGCAGGTACCTGGCCTGGGTAGGTTTGGGGGGAAGCATTCCACAGCCTTTTCGGAAGACAGTCTGGGATACCCACCCAAACACCCCGTGCGCCCATGCAGCCCGCTCTTCCCCTTGGGCTCTCTCCTGGAGAGCTGTGCTCACGTGCAGCAGAAGCATCGCGGGCAGAGGTGTTAGTTGCAGCCTTTTTAGTAATAGGAAAAAAGTAATTACAAACGGAGGAGAAAAGCAGCAGCTTAATCCCTCCTGAGCAGAGGAGAGCTGGTTACCCGAGGCATCGTCCTTAGACGGCAGGAGGCGCCTCAGGGCCCTGCCGGGGCCTGAAACCGAGGAGCAGACCAGCCGCGAAATGTGCACGGCCCGGTCACGCCAAGGCGCTGGGCAGGAGCGCGCACGTGCACAGCGCGGGGAGAAGGCTGCCAGAAAGCCGTCGCCCTCCCGCCGCGGGGACGGGGCTGAGAGGGACCCCCGATCCGCCCTCTGTCTACGGCTGCACGCGAGAGCCTCCCCAGGCGCGTGCCGGTGGGTCACGCGTGTGCCGTTTGCGCAAATGACTGTGACAACAAGGAGACGGCAGGGGGTGGCCCGAGGCAGGTCTGGAGCCGAGAGGAAGGAGGCGCGGCGCGGGGTCCTGAGGCGGCAGCCGAGGGCGCGGGGGTGCCCTCCGCCGTGGGCTGAATGCGCCTCGGAACGTGGCCTGCTTCGGCGAAAAGATGAAGTCGTCCTGGATTAGGGGGGCCTGGCCCAGTGTCCTACAGGGAGAGAAAACGTGGTCGCAGCCACAGGCGCAGCGGAAGGCCACGCGACAGGCGTGGCTCACCTGCGCGGCTCACCTGCGCGGCTCACCTGCGCGCCCAGGGCTGCGGCCACCACCAAGGCCTGCGGCTGGGGGGGGCGGCTTGGCCTCGGCTTCTGTGGGCCTCTGAGGCCCCCGGGTGAGGCCCTTTGTTGCCGAAGGCGGGGGAGGAGCTGGCCTAGGAAGCGGGAGCCAGGGAGGAAGGTGGGGAGCTAAGGGGACCCAGGGAGCCTGGGGCTAGGAGGCTGCGGGGAAGGGGCGGGAGCCCCCGGGGAAGGGGCGGGAGCCCCCGGGGAAGGGGCGGGAGCCCGCGGGGAAGGGGCTGGGCATGCCAGTGCCTGCGTGTTCTTGGAGGAAAGCTCCAGCGGAGCGCAGGGGCCAGAGCCCAGGCCAGGGGGCGGAAGTAGGGGCAGCAGGGGTACGTTTGGATGGCAGGGAAGGGGGCAGGGGGCGTGGCTGGGAAAGGGTGGGGACAGGGGGCGGGGTTTTAACGGTGAGCTTGACAGTCACCTCAGCCCCAATGGCTCGAAGGTGGCGGGAACCGTGCCCTCCTGAGGAGTCGGAGGCAGGAAAGCGAAGCCGCAGGCTGCGGCCTGCTGTCTCTGTGCTGCCCGTTTGTGCACCGAGGTGGGGGCAGAGATGGACGGGCGGGCGGCAGCTGTAAGACAAGAAAGGAGGCAACTGAGAGTTGTTCCTGGAAACATGGCAGGATTGCCAGGTGGTGCTGGCGGCCTGTGGAGGAGGGCGAAGGGGAATGCAGAAATTCCAGCCGCCTTGCCGTGGGACGTGCCGGCTGCAGGCTGAGCAGGTGGACGTCCAGGGTCACCCAGGTTGGGGTCTGTCGGGTGGAATCGAGGAGGGTGGGGGCACAGGACGTGAGCGCAACCTCCCAGGCAGTGAGTGAAACAAGGCCTGTGGACTGAAGGAGGGAGAGGAACGGAAGTCTGAGGGACCTGATGGAAGGAAGAAAGTGGGGGCCCGAGGCTGGGGCTCCTGATGGGGTCAAAGAGCAGGTGGGGGGGACACTTCAGCCAGAAGCTGGAGGCCGTGCCCAGAGGGCGAGATGCTCGGGTCCTCGCTTGGCCATCATTACTTGGGGCTCACCTAGTCCCTTCCTGGGTTTAGGGGAGAATGCACCTGGCTGCCCCACAGAACTGTGTGGTCATGGGACTTGATTTGGCCAATGAGTGTGAGTGGAAGTCCTGAGCGTCACTTCTGGGGGGTGCTTCACAAGATGGCAGAACCCCTGGTGTCGGGGTGCCTGGGATTCTAAAACGAGCAGGCCTCCTACAGGCCGCACACGAGCAAGAAATAAGCTGTTGCTCTTAGCCGGTGCGATTTTGGGCCTGTTTGTTACACCACACAAACTCTCCTGTCCTGACTGATACATACATGCAGATGTAGTCTTGGTGGGGGTGAGCGTGGCTGAACGTGTGTCTGTGTGTGAGGCATGTGTCTCCAGGCATGAGCTCATGGGTCTCTGAGTGGTGCGTGTATCTGAGAGTGCAGGCAAAATTCAACCTAAAGCAACAAGTGTTTGGGAAGGCGGTCAGAGGTCTTGCTCCCTCACCTGGATTTCACCATCTGGAACAAGCAGAGAATCTCAGGGCAAGATGACTAGTGAAAAGCTAAATTTTCAGCCTTTGGAAGACTGTGGCTTCTGTGTTTAAAAGAGCAAACATGAGTAAACACCCACCCCCACACTCAGACATGTCTGCCAAGATCCGGGGGCCGCCAGTGCTGCTAGCTTGGGCTCAGCGTGCTCTTGCAGGCCATGGGTGGGGTCCAGCGGCGTGGGAGCGGCCCTCGGGGGCGGCCTCCTACACCCACGCCCAGCCCACGCCCGCGAGAAGAGACGACGTCTCACGTCTGCGCTGACAGCCGAGTCGACTCCCCCAGACCAAAGAGGGGATTTTTGTAATTAGAGGCCTATCATTAAGTATGCGCTGGCTTTCGTCGAGAACACCCCGAACCAAATAATTATATTTCCCACTCCTCACCAAGAAAAGTAATTAGAATGCAAGGTTATCTCCATATAATGCGTTGTGACTTTAATATCAGTAAACTCCCCCTAAATATTAAATGTAGTGAGGAAATATTAGTTAAATTATCACAGAATAATATCACCAGTTTCCTCTAGGATAAAATGTGATAAATGGGTTTTAATAAACTGAGGAGAATTATCTGTATCATATTCTGAGTTCCTGCCAATTTTATTTAGAGTAAAATGCCATTGCAATAATTAGTTGGGTTTTACTGTGTTCATTAATAGCATTTCTAATGACCGCTTGGAGGAATCAGTAGAATTAATTTCTTTTTTTTACATCGGAGGAATTCATCAAACAAACAAAAACTCCAAGGCCTGGGAGAGGCGGGTAGGGCCTGTGGGTTTGCATGCCCTGTTTGGGGGCAGTGCCTGCCCATCTGTCACTGGTGCTGGGACCAAGGGGCAGCCCCCGGAGATGCACGGGTGGGGGGCCCTCAGGTCACCCTTCTCCAGCCAGCCTGCCTTGGCTCACCCCTGCCCGCTCCACACGCCCCCCCCCATGGCTCCCTGGCTCTCCCGGCCCATGGCCCTCGGGGAGGGCTCAGGGGTCAGCCCTGCTGTGAGCTGTGCAGCTCCTGGGTCCTCCTCCAGCTCCTCCAGGGCCGGCACCCACTGCCCTCCTGGCTGCCGGCCCCTGCCCGCCCAGCCTCAGCAGCCCTCGGCTCCCACCTCTGACCCTGTGAGCCACAGGCTCTCCCTGCTGTCAGTGGCTCCCAGGCCCGCGCCAGTGAGTGGACGTACCACGGCCAGTCAGTGGACCTGGAGGGATGTGCAGAGTTCAGTGGTGGCACGAGAACGGGCCCTTCAGCACGCTTGTGGACAGCAGTGGGGGCAGGAGACTCTGCAGGTGTGAAGACAGCCATCCAGCTGAAAGGTGGGGAGAGGAGCCTGCCAGGCAGGTGCGGGGCAGGTGGGCTTGCAGAAGGAGCTGCCTAGGGAGCCACCTGAAGCTGTGTGGTGGGGCCCACAGGCCATGCAGGGTTCAGTAAAGCCGAAGCTGCTTTCAGGTGGTGGAGGCAGCACAGGTGGGCCCAACACACAAGGTGGGCACAAGCCTTGCCTCACTCGATTCTAAGAGGACGCCTCATGAGGACACGAGGTGCAAGGCGGTCACTCACCTGGTGCAGGGAGAAAGCAGACCCAGAGCCTATTCTGTTAAAAGAGGTGAATCGCCCATGCTCACCTGTGCCAGGTATGGCAGGTTCTGCTCACCTGGGACCTAGGGCACGCTCAGGTGTTCTGCTGAGCCTGAGAACCTTACTGGTAGGCAGCCCGCCTCAGCCCACATCCAGCCAGGCCCCACACCCCCGCATCACACTCACTCATGCACACCCTCCCAGGTCCTCGGCTCTGGGCGTCCAGCTCAGGCTTGTCCTCCTCGCTGGCCCCTGGCTCGCCTCTGCCATCGCGGGCGGAGAACAGCGCCAGGCCCCCAGCCCCTCAGCTCTGCCACGTGCCACCCCGTGGCCCCAGCCTCTTTCTGAGCCTCACTTTCTTTCCCCTCGTGGAAGGTTGCCATGGTCACCCTGGCCTCGGGGGCTCTGGTGAGGCTTTGCCGGGACCTTCCTCGGCCTGCGGGGCTCTCCCACCGCGCCTGCCCGGCCCGTGGGGGCCGCTCTGGGTGTCCACACAAGCACGGAGGGGCTCCCTTTCCCAGGAACGACCCGAACGGCCTAAACGGCATGACGTGGCGGCCCCCGGCTGGGTGGCAGCCCCGGGGTCGGTCTTGACCGGGCAGGGGCCGTGTCGGGTTCAGGATGCTCTTGGCGCTGTGACCACTGCCTCGGCCCTCGGGCTGCCGTCCGGCTTGTCACACGCCCCCCTTGCCCTCTCGGCCCGCGGTGGGGGTGGCGCTGCCCGCCTGGCTTCCTGGCGGGTGCTGGCGCGGCACGTCCTCCCTGGCGGGCCGCGGGGTCCCTGTCTGCTCGGTCCTCACCTGTGAGCCGGCGCCCCCCAGGCGGCCCGGGCTGGGGGCCCAAGCCCAGCTGCCCTGCCAGGTGTCCACGGAAGCCCACGCGTTCGTCCACCAGTGGCAGGGGCGGGGCGTGGGCCTCGCGTCGCTCCCCGTCCTCTAACCCTCGCCCAGGCCCGCCAGGGCCGAGCCGTGCCCGAGCTGGGCCAGCGGGAGCGAAGCCGCTGCCTCGCAGGCAGCCGGACCTCAGAGCAGTTGACGGGGCCCCGGTCCCTTGGTCCCCAGCGGGGAAGCTCCCTTTGCTCCCCACGCTGGGGCGGGCCCCGGGGAGCCCCGCCGGGAGCCGGGAGGGAGCAGGTCCCTGGGCGGAGTGGGGAGCAGGGCGCCCCGACCTGGTGCCTCCGCGCTGGCCGCTCGACGCGCCGGCACGGCTCCCTCTCCCAGCGCCTCCCCCAGGTTCCTTCTTGAAGTCACCTCCTGGGGGGCCTCCCCACACCTGCCTCCCCTCGCCCGGCACCCACCATCTGCAAACGTGCTGACGCCCGAGGCCTCCGGGGGCCTCCCCGCCCGTGCGGCTCAACAGATCTTTGCTGAAGGAATGTTCCAGAGCCCCTGCCCGGCTCCCGCGGAAACCGCGTCCTGCCGCAGTCAGGCCGAGCCCGTGCTCCGGCGCGGGGCTGCCTGCGGCCTGCTCACTGGAGCGGCGCTTTAGCGCAGGGGCCCCCACGTTTGGGGTGAGCTGTAAAAGGAGCTCATCGCTGAGTGTGGAACCGTGGCCTTAGGCCGTGGCTGTGCTGGGGTCCCGAAGGGAGCCCCTCGCCAAGCAGCCGGAGCCCGGGGCGGGCGGGTCTGGGAAAGGGGAGCCCGCCAGCCGGGCGGCTCGATGGGGCCTGGGGCGGCACCTCGGCTAGGGCAGCCTCTGCAGGCGAGGCGGGGAACTGTTTCTGCGTTAGGGGTGTTGACTCCAGCAGACGGGTAATTTAGCTGGTAATCACGCCGGCGCCGCTGCTTATTCATCACTAGGAGCCACCGCACCCCGCGGTTAGAGCGAGGCAGAGACACGCTCAGTTAAGCCGGGGACGGAGCGGTGGCTGCGTGGCCGGAACCCGGAGCCAGTGGAGCAGGCACGGCCGGGAGGGGCCCGCGCGGAGCCAGTCACTCGCGGCCCCTAATTGGAATGCAGTCATAAAAGGTAATTGAGTCTAATACATAATTTAGATCATTGCCCGTCCCGCTGATGCCTCCCGCTTAGGTGTGCGGGGAAATTATTTATCTCATAGACAGAGGATTTCATTTGTTTTTATAATGGAATGCTCGCCAATTGAGTTTAATAAGAGCAGTTTGTTAAATCAGATTTTGAATTGGTGCATGGATTTGAAGTTCATATGTTAATTTTTGACGTGATATACTTAGCACTTTCATTCTCCCCTTAAAGTGGCTGGATTTATCCTCCCGTGGGACTTCATGTTCATTGTTGTCCTATGTTACGGAAATTAAGTCGGGTCTCGCTTGTCTTGATGGGAGGCAATTTGGCGCCTGACTTTGTCTTTTTTTTTTTTTTTTCTAAAGGGACATTAAAAGAGACTCTGCGACTTCTCTGAAGGGCCTGTGTCTTCTTAAAAATGGCCCCGTGGCTGCAAACAAATGTTTTTCTTAAATACTGAAAAGGAACTTAATAACAATCACTTACTCAGATCCTGCCGTCTGCAGTTTGTTAGCTCGTCTGGTTTGCTCAGCAGCCCAGCGAAGCCGAGCAGCCATTCTTAACCCGGTGCCCAGGTGAGCCCAGGTGAGCCCAGGTGAGCCCAGGTGAGCCCAGGTGAGCCCACGAGCCCCGGGCCTGCGTAGCCGTCTGCACCCAGCAGCCGCAGAAGGAAAGAGACCAGGCCTTCTACCCACAGTGCGTGGCGGAGGCCCTGGAGCCCTGGCTCAAATCCCAGCTCCCGCACTCTCGATTGGGCCTCAGTTTCCCTCCCCTGTGACCAGCTGTGAGCGGCTGCGAGGATGGAAGGAGACAGGCATGCTGGGTGCAAGGGGCAGAGCTGGGGTGAGAGGGCTGCCTCCCCAGGCAGCTCTACTACCCAGGGGAGGACCGCGCTGGACCCCTGCCCCTGCACTGCCACGCCAGGAGGCTCAGGTGGCCTTTGGCCAGAGAAGGGGGAGACACCTCGCTGCCTTGGGGGCGCCCCTTCCTGGCCCTGGTCGGTTTCCCCGTCTACAGAACAGGGTGCTAGGGATGCCTTCGCGGGCCACAGCTGCTGTTGACCACCCCGGCGGCCTCGCCGCTGGGGCCGCCAACCTCACAGGGACGGGAGTGCTGTGCGCCCAGGTGCCCTCGGCCCTGTGGACATGCCGGCCAGGGCAGCCCTCCCCGAGCCCCAGGCCACCGCCTCCTCCGCTGCCCCCACACAGCCCCACGAAGGGCTGCACCCGAGCTTCAGACCCATCAGACTGCTGAAGAGATGCGTCCGAGGAACACTGGCCTTTCCCCACATGGCCCCCGAGGGGTCTGGGCAGGCAAAAGGGGGGCTCCAAGGCTCTCAGAAGCAGCCTCGAGACCCAGAGAAGGTTGGAGCTGGCAGGGTCCTGGGGGATCCCAAACAAAGGGATATTGAAATAAACGCAGTTGGCGGTGGAACCTGTCCTTTAAGTATAATTGAAGAAATCCCCATGCATAAAACAGATTATTGAAAACCTGGGGCTTTTAAAACACAAATATCTTACCTCTGTTGGTATACTCTCTCTCCCCTTTCTTCCTTGGGATTTGGTTCCGTTCCTTGATAAAACGCCAGCCTGTGTGCCAACGGGGAGAAGCCCATCGCCCACCAGCCTGGGAGGCAGGAGGGCCAGGAGAGCCTCCCCCCACCCCCCGTCCCAGAGAAGCTGCTGCTGTGGAGCTTTGGGTACAGTTTGGGGGAGCTGACCGTGGAGCCACCAGGAGGTGGGAAGCTTTGCCCCTGGGGGGTCCATCTGCACCTGGGGTGGGTGAGCTTGGCTTGCGGGGAGAGCCCTGAGGACCACGGCACTGGGGGCTCGAATCCTGGCCCCATCTCTGATAGCGCCAGGTGCCTGGTCATGAGCAGACTCACCTGCAGCCCTGGTCCCTCTTCTCAAGGCCTGGTGAAGGCAGGGAGGGTCCCTCGGCCCCAGGGCCCACCAGCTCTGCCCCCAGCCGCCTCCTCATGCCTTCAGAGCCCCTGGCCTGCCCACATTTGGGGTTCACAGGTTTGAACCTCGCTCCCCCCCCGCCCCCGCCTGGTGGCTTTGGGTTTGGGAACATCTGGGGCCACTCCCGACCCACCTGGCTCTCTTGCTCGAGGGTCTCTGAGGGAAACCTGTTCTCACCGTGCCTCGTCCACTTCCATGAACCCAGCACAGGGCCTGGCTGTTTGGAGACAGAGTGGACAGGATGGACCACGCACTTATTGCGGCGTGGAGGGAGGGATGGCGACGGGGACAGAATCCACCTGACTGTTGGAGACAGCCAGTGCCGTCCACCAGAACTTTCTGTGAGGCGGGAATGTTCTCCATCTGCCCTGACCATCGGCCGCCACCAGCCACGTGGGCGGCTGGGCACGTGGTGCGTGGCTCGTGCCACGGGCCCCGAGCTCTTAATGCCATCTACCGTCCTCTTGTCTCATTTAAGCAGCCACGTGGCCCCGTCCTGGTCTCACACGAGGTCAACACCTGCGCCCAGCAGGCCGGCCACCACAGAGAGGCTGCCACACCGTGGCCACAGGTCCACAACAAAAGGAAGTGCTTGTTTACAAATTGCCCATCGACACGTGAGCTGCCAGCGTGGCAGGCGGCCTCGCCTGCCGGGCCGCCTGGATTGGAGGGTAATTTATGAAGACGGCTTTACCTGGGCTGCTCCGGTCTGAGCCTGGGAGTAATTCACACCAGGTTCATTTCGGATGCAGTCAAAGACCCCGTATTTCACTATGACAATGTAATCACAGATCCACATTAAAAAGTCATTATTGTTTAGAATCCAGCTTGGTTTGAAAAACACTTACTATAAAATTCAACAGCCTTTGTAAATTACCGAAAGGTTTACTCAGGAAACGCAAGGTGCGGTGATTTAGTCGGGGAACTTACCACTTTATTGATTCTGCGGGATTTCTCGGTCCCTGCATTTATGGGGCACGATTAGAGAGTGATCAGAGCAGTAAACTCCTCCACGTCGGCTCATAGATGATGATGAATTGAATTCGCGACCTCAGATTTCACATGCAAAAGCTCCTGCTCCAGAGAGTCTCGGGTGCAACTCTCGTCGTTCTGGGAGCTGTAGGGGAAGCAGAGTCCGGGAGCCAGAGAAAGGGGAGGGTTTGTTTCTCGGCTTCTCTCGTTTCCCAGGCGCGGTCCCGGGGTTGCTGAGTTCAGCAAGGCACCCTCGGTCCCGGCCGGCGGCGCAGTGCGGTTCCAGCAGCCACACACCCGCCACTCTCTGGCAGGCCACGCTCGGCCACGCTCGGCCACGCTCAGCCTCGGGCAGGCAGGCCTGGGACTCCTTCTCGGCTTTGTCCTGGGGCCTGAGAGCGTGCGGCTGGAGTGAGGCGCTCACGGGGCCTCAGAGAAGCTGGGAGTCTCTAGGAGAGCCCCCCGAGCTGGCCGTGCAGCCACGCGCCCCTCGCAGGCTTGGACCCGAAGCCCTGCCCACCAGCCCGGGTGGGACCCTCAGGGTCCGAGCCAGCCGGGGCTCTGGGCCTTGCAGGGGATGGAGCGGGGGTTCCTTTGGGAAGCCTCTTCGAATCCGTCCTCCTTGGAGAAGCTCGAAGAGCTGCAGGGCAGACAATGGCTCCCAGTCGACCCCCAGGACACAGGGCTCCACGGATGCTCTCCAGGCAACCCACGCCCGGGCTCCGAACAGCGAGGCTGGCCAGACCGCAGGCCACACCTGGTGGGCGCCTCGCTCGTGGCCCAGGAGGGGGACACGCAGTCAGCGGCCTGCACACGGCCCTGCCGCTCCCAGCAGCCCACTTCCCAGGGAGCTGCCCCAGGACCCCCAGCTGTCCCCCTGCCCCAGCAAGCCCAGCACAGGGCCAGCACCCAGTACAAGCTCAAGGAAAGCATATGAGCAAGATGGAAACTGAAATGGAATTGAGTTAGAGTGGAGTGAACATGAACTGAAATAGAGCAGGAGTCGAATCTGGATTGACCTGAATTAAATTAAATTGGAAGTTGATTAAAATTGAACCACACGGTCATCTAAAAATCAGGGGTGGGGGCCGAGGCTCGCACGGCCAGGAGAGCACCCGTCACTGCTGAACGGAGGAAAGGACCGAGAGAGAGGAGGCATTAACCCCGCCTGCCCTTTGCCCTCGGGGTCCTTGGGTCAATATCACTAATAGAAACCAAAAGTTAAAGAAAATGCATACTGATGGATTTTCATTAGGATGCCCCGGCGCAGCTCACGAGGGGGTTTCCAGCGAAGCCACGGCCTCGTCTCGGGAGGCCACACAGCGAATGCCAGCGCCTCGCTGCGCTGTGGCGATGAGCTGGTGCATGCCCCCCAGGCCCGCCCACGGCCCGGAGCCGGGGCCCCCAGCCTGGACTCCCTGCCGCGGAGGCCCGGCACACCCACGGCGCTCACAGTCCAGGGGCACGGACACCCGCACGGAGCCCAGCCGAGGGCCCTGCGGCTGGGAGAGGAGGCGTCCGCCCGGGGCAGAGGCCAGTGCTGGGGGCTGGAGCTGGGGAGGGGGCTGCACGCTGCCTGAGCTCACGGACGACACGGATCGGATTTACGCACAACACAGCGCCATGATCGCAAGAGAAGATACAGAGTGAAAAAATCAGGCTAGAAACTCCCCAAATTACCAGGATGGTCAAAAGCTGGCCTCGCACTGCATACCTCCAACAACAAGCTAATCCTCCGTTTTCTAATTTATACGACCACATGCGGCTTCCTGGCCTGTGAAACGGGCACGCCGGCTCGTCCGCGGCCTTTCTTCTCTCCTCCCGCCATCGACTGGCTTCCACGTGGTAGGGAAGCAGGGGCACTGCTGAGTGTTTCCACTCCCGCCTTGTGGTCTATACCCAAACCTCAGAGAATCAAGGCCACCCTGACTCTCCCGCGTGGACACGGAATCCGTGCCTGGAAGGCCGCCGCCACCCTCTCCTGGGCTCGTGGACCGTGCCTCGTGTTTTATTGTCAGGATGACTTTCCAGGGGTCTCGTGCCGCCCGCCTGGGGTGGCTGGCGGTCCGGGAACACCCCGCGCTCTGTGCCGAGCAGCAGCTCAGCTGGGCAGAAGCCCACCCCGCCTGGATTTGATCCACACAGGCCCCGGGGCTTGTTCCGGGGTGCTCTGGCCCGGGCTGTGAATGCGATGGTTTTACCTGGACTGTGCTGCGCATCTGACTGCGACGAGCTTGCACACGCCAGGGAAGGCGCAGGACGAGCTCAGCGGGCGGGCCCGGAGCCCGGCGCCCAGTGAGGGCTGGTTTACCAGGCGTCCACCCTGCATTTCCTCATTTCCAAGTGTTTCCCAACCAATTCTCTCCAGCTCCTCCCCGGCTCCCGGCTCCCGGCTCCCGCCTCTCCTCTCACAGCCGCGCTGCGTCCTCCCTCTCCTTGAGCGCGCCGAGCTCCCGTTCGCCGGGCAGGGCTTCAGCCGTGTCCTCTGCAGCACCCGCTCCCCCGGCTCCGCACGCCTGGCCCTGCTCGGGCCCCAGGGCCTCCTCGGAGAGCTCCACCTGCCCCAGCCCGCCTCCCTGCACAGCCCGCAGCGCGCCGGGAAAGCGCCTCTTCTGCAGCTTTAGTGTTTTGCTTCTTAATTGCTCCCTCCCAAGAATACTCAGGGAGGGCAGAGCCCCTCGGAGCCCCAGGGCCTCACTCCTGGCGGGTGGCAGGTGTCCAGTTATCGATTGCTGAGCGAATCAAAGACCTTGCTGCTGCGTCCAGCAGGGCCGCCTCCAGGCTCGTCTCTGAGACGCTCCCTCTTTCATTCCTGCCCTGAGCGCTGCCCGCGCACTTTCCACCCTCTTCTGTCATCTTAGCATCTTTTGTCTTCTCATGTTTCTTTGCTCTTCTTTTATTTAGGGTCTATGTTCTTTGTCCCCACGTTTTCACTATAGGATGGTTCAAACATCCACAACAAATCTCGGGGGACAATATGCACCCCACCCAGATCTAGCAGGCATCAGCCTTCTCCACGTTGGCTTCAGGAAATGCCTTTAGAGGTGAAGCACCGCAAAGAAAACGGGCCCCCCGTGCCCTTCCCCAGTCCATTTCCCTCCCTCCCTTTCACCCGCCTAGCAACCTTGTTTTGGCATCTCTCCTAAAAACATCACGTGTTTCAGTAAAGATTTGTGTCCTTTAACCCTTTACACAAATGGTGCCCTACGCTGCCTCTAAGTCTGCAACTTGTTTCTTTTTCGCTCAGCATCATATTTTCCGGTCGACTGTGTTGAGACAGTCGTTGCCAGCGCCTCCACTCTAACTGCTGTGTGGCACTCCGTGGTGTGAACGTGCCACGTTCCCGTGGCCTGCCGCGTGGCTTCCACTGTCCCCGTGGGTCGCTGTTAGAGGGTGGCTGTGCCCAGAGCCAGGTGAGGCTTCTTGCGCAAACACGCAGCAGCGCCTCGAGCGTCTAGAGCCCTCTCCACTGGGAATCGCCAGCCCCTCCCCTCAGAGCCACCAGCACCGCTAATCCCACGACGGCTCCAAGAGTGCTTTAATCTGCACGCCCCGGTTACTGGGGAGAACACGTATCTTTTCATGCGTATCGGGCGTTCCGCTTCCTCCTCTGATGGCTACATGTTCATATCCTTTATTCCGATCGGGTTGTTTTCTCGTCCTTGTCTTGTTGATCAGTGTGAGCTCTTTATATGTGCTGGATAACAAGCACGTACCTGTATGTTTATCGCAAATATTTCCTCCAGGCCTGTGGCTTGTCTTTTCAGTTCATTTATGCTTCCTTTTGTCATACAGAAGCAATTCACTATAATGTAGTCAAGTCTATCAATCTTGGGTTCCATGGTTTAGGCAGGTCTTGTGTAGGGAATGTTTCTGTTCCCAAACAAGATAAAGACATTTCCCTGGAGTTTTTCCAAATGTTTAAAATGTGGCACAGTACATAGGGCTTTTTAGCCCATGTGGAACCTTCTCCTTGTGCGGCACCAGGCAATGGTGTGGCCCATCTCATTTCTTTACCTTCGGCCATTCCCCGAGCAGCCCACCTGCTCCCTGTGCTGCGTGATGACCCCCTGCCCCATACCGGGCTTCGCACGGACCTGCTGTGGCTTCTGGCTCTCTATTCCGCTCCACTGCCCCGTTTTCCTTGCAGAGCCGTCACCATAGATTTAGAGGAAGTCTTGATATTTGGGAGAGCAAGTTGCTCACCTCATGCTCACCAGAAGCCTTGTCTTGACAATTCTGTCTTCTATTGGCTGCAGGCAATGAGACTTCACCTTATCAGGTGCCACGAGGATCTCCATTAGGATGTTCAATGAAATTGCACTGAATGTGCAGGTTATTTTACCAGAGTTAAACCTGAGTTTTCCTATATGTGACGTATCTCTCTCATTAGCCAAATCTTCCTCTATGCCCCTTGATAGATTGTGGTGATCTCCTCATCTGCGGTGCCACATCTCGATTACATGAATTTCTAAGTGCCTTAGCGTTTCAGTGCTGTGGACGGCACGTTGTTTCTATCGCATTTTCCAATTCGTGTCAGCTGCTGTGTGGAAATGCTATTGATTTCATGCCTTCTTCTCCCAGCAAACCTTATTGGTTCCCATTCTTTGTAAAGGTTTTGATTTTTTCTGTAGAAAGTTATTTTATTTATTCCCTACCCTCCCGTCTTTCCGCGTGAGCCCCGCCAGCCCTGCCTGGCGCCACGCTGTGCGAGCAGGGCGCCGCCTGCTTTCCCTGCAAGGGCGCCTCCCGCCAAGGGGAGTGAATTAGACGCACTTTCTGCCTCTTCCGAGGTGTCCACAAGCCTTCTGTGCTTTCATCTGTTGCCGAGACGTTACTCAAGTCGATTTCCTGGTGATGTTTCATCCTTAGTTCCTGGAACAGAGCCTGCGTGCCTGTAAGTGGCCCCACCCCTGGGTGCGGCCTGCCACCCTCGGGAGCCCACGGAAGCCCTTTGGCTTGGCTGCTCCCCATATCTAGAGCCACAGACCCCCCTCCATCTACACCAGCAGCCGACCCAGGGAGCGGACGCAGAGGCCGGCGGGAATGCCCTGTGCCACCTGGGGGCCCGTGCTCCCGTCGCCCGCTCTGCCTCCGCTGTCTGCCCACTTCACCGCCCCAGTGGGCCCAGGTTTCCCAGAAAACAGCGCACACGGGGTGAAGCTACCCCGGAAAGGGCGGTGCTGGGACCGCGTCATCGAGGCGGTGGGGAAGGTGGCGCTGCCGGCCACCCGGATGCAGCAGGCTCCCTGCTGGCCACGGAGCGGACAGCTGGTGTCACGGCGCCGTCCGCTGTCCCCAGGCCCCCTCGCTCCTTCTCCTCCTGGGCCAGGCGTGCCGGAGGCCTCCTGTCCTGTTGCCTCGGGGCCCGAACCTGCTCTGCTCGCCCGTCCCTGGGCGCCTGGCTGCCGGCTGCCCTTGGATGTGCCGGCCGCCCACCCCGGTGCCCCGG
This sequence comes from Tolypeutes matacus, assembly GCA_026826555.1. Lineage (NCBI taxonomy): Eukaryota > Metazoa > Chordata > Mammalia > Cingulata > Chlamyphoridae > Tolypeutes > Tolypeutes matacus. The sequence continues at coordinate 132,321 of JAKSZT010054520.1, forward strand.
AGAGGTCCTGCAGCCACGGCTGTCCACAGAGAGGTCCCGGCCCTGCCCCCCACACACACACGGTCCGGAGCTGCACCCCTCCCTCCAGCCACCACCCCGCTGCCCCTCGGGGCTGGGAGGCCACAGGAGGGAAGGGGCTGCAGCCCTGATGAGCTCTTCCAGCGGCCGCCTCTCCCACCGCCCTGTCTCGGAAGCCCCCGCCCACCCGTCTGCGACTGCCCCTGCAGCGCTCCCTTTAGATGGAATAGAATTCACCCATTTTAAATAAACAAGTCTATGCTATTTAGCAAATTCACATAGTTGTGTAACAACCACTCACCTATTAGAATATTTCTGTCACCCTAAGTCCCCGTGACCCTTCTGCAGGCACTACCTTCTCCCATCCCCCCAGCAGCCACCAATCTGTTTCCTGTCTCCAGATTTGCTGTTCTGGACGTTTCCTGTAGATGGAATCACATGCTCTGTGGGTTTTTCACGCCTTCGGCTGTTTTCACTCAGCCTCACTTAGCCCAGTTGTTGCCTGGAGCAGCAGCTCTCCTGTTTCCTGGCTGAGCGACATTCCTCCACATGGAGATGCCGAGTGCTTTGCCTGTTTGCCAGCTGAGGACATGGGGCTGTTTCCCGAGTTTTGTCCTCGTGGACAACGTGGCCGTGAGCCTTCACATGCCACCATGACTTTGAAGGTGGCGTTTCTGGATTTGCATTTTGGGAAGGAAGGAAGCAGACGAGAGGCTCCAGGACAGGCAGGAGGGAGAGACTGAGCCCGTGCAGATCGACAGCGAGAGACCGGGGCAGAGGAGGGCACAAAGTCAAAGCTGCTTAGGAGGAGAACTTGAGTGCCGGGAGCCGATTACATTTAGGATATCAGGGGAGGCAGGGGGCGACGTCCTTCTTCAGTAACAATTTCCAGCTTGTGCGACCCTTGCGTGGCCACCCCGTTTCCCCAGTGTGGGGTGGGGAGGGGGTGTTTGAGTCCTTCCTGTGGCAGGCCCCTAAATGCATCAGTCGCTTCATCTTCAGCCCCTTTTCGTGAGAGAAAATCAGGGCAGAGATGGACCACGGGTGGTACCTGGGGAACCAGCCCAGAAGCTCAAGACAGTCAAATGACGACATTCACGACCCAGTTACCTATCAAAGCCTGCTGCACCCCAGGGCTGCAATGCCAAGAAAGAATGTCTGGTTTTGAAACCCATTTCTTCACTTTCTTTCCGCTTTTCAATGCCACCCCTAAACGGAGGAGGTGCAGGGTCAGGGAACAGAGTGAGTTTAATCCACACATTTACAGTTTGGGGTGCCTGGGCATCTGAGCAGAGAGAGATAGTGGTCAGCACTGGGCCTGCAGCTCATAAAGAGCCTTGGGATGAATTTGGGCCACGGAAGAACGTCGGCTTCCCTCACCTCCCGTCACAGGGCCGGGGGTGAGTGGATGAAGGAAGAAAGCAAGGAAGGAGCTGGCAAAAGAAGCAGCTTTATTAAAGCAACTTGCAAGCTGGGACGAGCTGATGAGTCCCTGAGCCTCCGCCCGGCCCCGCGGACTCACCAGAGGCGTCTGGACCGCTTCCCGGCGCCACGGCGAGCGGCCCTGGGCTTCTCCTCCAGCCTTTCCCGTGCCCCCGCTCCCGTGGTCCCTGACAGGCCATCCCGTTGTGTCACTTTGTTGAAGGATTTGTGGCTCGCAGAGCGTTAACCGACTGCTCTTCAGAAGCGTGCCGGCCTCGAAGGGGCGGAAGGCGCAGCTTCCTGTGGAAAGCTCCAGAAATGGGCGGCCTCGACCTTGGGCGTCGCAGTGACGGCGGAGGGCGCAGACGTGGGGCGCTGCAGGGAGGCGGGCGCGGCTGTCCAGTTCAGGAGGGGGAGGGGGATTCTGGAAACACGGCTTTGCCTCCCCCAGTCCAAATCCATCTACCTGCCCCTTCTGAAAAGGCTGCTGCATCCTCCTCGCCCCACACCTGGGAGGCCGGGAAGAGATGGGGAGGGGCAGCGGCAGACTTAGGAGCCACCACCAGCCCGTGGTGCACCCACCACCTGCGGAGATGCTGCTTGCAGGTAGCACAAGGCTCACAGCTGAGCCCCAGTGAGCCAGGAAAGAAGAAAGCCGAGCCGAGGGGGCAACGGCGAGAGAGAAGACCAGTCAGAAAAGGTAAGAGCACGTGGAGCTTCTGCAGGGGGCAGAGGGCAAACTGAGCAAAAACGAGAGCAGTGGTGAGCACTCGGGAGTCCAGAAGAGCGTAAAGTTCATCTCTGGAGCTGAGGAGCGTGACTTCTGTAGGCGAGTTGAAGCATAGTAGGATCACTGTCCAGACCCAAATCAGTGCCTGGAAGATAAGAAAAGGAGCAAAGAGCAAAAACGAAAGGGGACTGAATCATAAGATAGTAGAGAAAGGAGGTGAAGGCTAGATTTGGGAAACCAAACATGAGACAAATAGGAGGTATTCTGTAGAATTCCCTCAAATGGGATTTGTCAAATAATTCTCTCATGATTAGCCTGGAGTTAGGAAGAAAGACTACAGAGGCAAGTGCCATTCCCATCCCATCAAACCAAGAGTATATACTATCAACACCACATCACGTTCTTTTAGAGGCCACAGGCTAAATTTTATTAGCATATTTTAGAGAACTTTATGAATTTTAAGACTTCAATTTCTACCTCTGTAGAAAGATATATTAGATGGTCTATGATGATTCAGCATAAGCCCACCACTGATATTCTATGAAATTAATTGATTTATTAATTATTTATGCGATGTCCACTATATGCCTACATTTTTTCCCTTTTACTGAGAATTTGTGGGTTTGTATTAACTTTGACCCTCTGCCTGAGGAAGTGTTTTCAGGTTTCTCCACCATAAATGCTACTCTTTTCCCCACATTTCCAAACTCTGTTCTTTGGAAGAAAGTCGATACACATAGCCTATACCTAAAGAGTGGTAAGTTATGTCCCACACTTCCTTGAGGGTAACGTATTCGGAATTCTTCTACATGTGAAGTTTATCTCTTCTCCCCATTTATTTATTACATCACTTATTTATGTCTGTATGGATTCATGGATATTTATTTCATACTTTGGGTAAAAACCTTGCACTGCTTTATTTTGTTGCTTAAATTTTTCCAGCTCTGGCCACTGGGAGCTCTTTCATTTGGCTCCTGTGTCCCTTTGGCACGATCCCATCACTGTGGGCTTTCTTTTCTGAGTACTTATTTACTTTATGGCACTACAAGATGCTCCAAGCTCCTTTTGCATATTCCTTGGCCCAGCCTAAACTCAGCCACTCTTCCGAGCAGCCCGGGCTTCTTTTATTGGAGGGTGGTGTTAGAGACCAAGGTCTGCATGTTAGGTGTTCTTAGTGTTCCCGGGGTGCCACTGGACATTCTGGAGTTGGAAATACAATGAACAGAATGGGAAATGGACTAGAGGAGCACAACAGGGTGTTTGTGCTGACAGAAGAAAGCTTCAGCAAACTTGAAGATGGATCCATAGGGGTTGGGCAATGCGAAGATTAGAGAGAAAACAAATGAAGAGAAATGGACAAAGCTTCAAAGAAGTGTGGAAAACCTTTAAGCACATCAACATAGCTTTGATGGGAAGACCAGAAGGAGAGGAGGAAGGGGAAAGGACAAAAAGAGTGCCTGGAGAAATAATGACTGAAACTCAGAAATTTGATGAAAAATATTAACTTCAGGTCCAAGAAGCTCAATAAGCCCCAAGTAGGATAAACACAAAGAGACAAACACCCAAACACATCATAATCAATATGTTGACTACAAAGACAAAGAGAAAATCTTGAAAGCAGCAGGAGGAAACAACTCATTACATACAAGAGAGCCCACTAAGATTAAAATCTGAATTCATTAGAAAAAATTGAGGGCACAGGGCAGTGAGAAAACATATTCAAGTACTGAAAGAAAAACACTGTCAAACAAGAATTTTATTTACAGTAAATCTATTTTTCAAAACTGAAGGTGAAATTAAACTACACCCAGATAAAAACCTGAGATAGTTTGTTACCATTATGTCTGTCTTACAAGAAATACAAAAGGAAGTTCTTTAGAATGAAAGCAAGCAATACCAGACAGTAATTTGAATCCACACAAACAAAAAGTGCCTGTAAAAAAGATTATGTAGGAAATTATAAAAGACTGTCTAATTGCATATTTCTTCTCCTTCCTTCTCTTGACTTATTTTAAAACCAATTGCACAAAATAATTGTATTGTTGAGCCTGTATTATATAGGCATATAACATATTTTACAATAACAGTAAAAGGAGGTAGGTGAGAACAAAGCTGTATTGGAGTAAGGATATAACACTAGATGATATTTCAACCCCACAGGAAGAAAAGAAGATAATGAAAAATGTTAAATAAAGTTAATATAAAAAAGCTCTATAAATATATACTTTCTCTCTTGTCTTCTCTCAGATTCTTTCAACTCATGTCTTTATAAGATGTAAAAATACATAAATTAATAATTGTAATTGTATATTTTTGTTTTGCAGCATAGGAAAATCCAAGGCATAGAACAACAATACAACAGAGAGGGATGGAGGAATATATGAGACATTTAATAGTTCACTATAACTGATTTAGTATAAAGCCAAACTAGATTCTGAAATTAAGATATATACTATAAGCTCTAGAGAAATCAATAAGAAAATAACTTCCAAAATATAATTTAAAAATCATTTTAAAATTATGTTATACTAGAAAATATCAACTTAATAAAAACTAAAGGATGAAAAGAGGAAGAAAAAAGACATGAGATATAGAAAACAAAAAAAAAGTAAAATGGCAGATGTAAATCCAGCCATACCAATCATAACATTAAATGTGAATCAATTAAACAAACCAATAAAATATCATCAATAAATAGCATCAGATTGGATAAAAATAAGTAAAAAAAATCCAACTATAACTTTTGGGAGAAATGGCAGAGTAGGGATCTCCATGACTCTGTCCTTCCACAAAAACAACTATTTTACAGGCAGGAAACAACTATCTTGAAACTCCAGAGGCCAGAAGAACACTGTACAGAATCCAGGGAAGAGCAGGAGGAAGAGTCTGGTAAATTACAGTAAAGGACTGTAAACTGCTCTCTCTGCAAGGCGGCTACCAGCATCCGTTCCCCTCTCACAGCAGGTCTCTGTAGGGTCCATTCCCTGGCCAGCTGCTGGTAACAGAAAGGGACATAAAAATCCTCGTGCCCAAGAACAGAGGTGGGCCTGGCTGATTGCCAACCACAACTTTTGATGAGTGAATTTGAATCTCTGGTTCCCAGCTCTGAGGGCAGCCATTGTTTCAACTTCACCCTGGACAAAGGCAGTGGCAGGCACTCTTTCAGTGCTCCCCTGACAGGGGCAGAGGTGGTGGAGATGTAAAGAGGCAGCTATTACCCAGGGCTGGGGGAGACAGTTAGCTGAAGGGCTGCATTTGCTGGGCAGGCCAGGAAGGCTCAGCTTTGGGGAGCCATCAGAGAAGTTTTCAGCACCTTTCCTGACCCCCTCCACAGGACACTTTGAAGCTGGTCTTTGCCCTCTTTGTGGGCCCTGGCCTTGTTTTGGCTGGAAAATACTGAATTGGGAAGTCCTACCTGGGGTGACCCTCCTCCCAGAACTTGCCCCCGAGGCAAAAGCAGCTTGAAACAACAAAATGGGTATAAAATATATATAAAGGAGGAAGTCCAGGACAAAGGCCTGCTGGCTTCAGAAATCCAGGAGAGGAAGGTTTGTCCCTGGGAAACAGTGGGGACAACCAAACTCCCATAAACAAAGGAACTCCAAAATAACTAACAAGCAAAAGCCCAGGAAGAGTGAAAACCCTGCACAGTACACTTGCCTTGGGCAGACACTCCTGATAAAAGGAATGAAGTTCAAGAATATCTCTGTCTTATCACCAGTTGATTACATAACCAAGAAACAGACATCCTAGGGAGTTAATTCCGGAGTTAACATTTTAAAATATTAAAATGTACAGTGTGCAACAAAAGAGTACAAGACAAAGAAACTGGAAACGATGGCCCATCCAAAGGAAGAGGATAAAAATCCATAAAACACCAATGAAGAAGACAAGAATGTGTACATACCAAACAAAGCCTTTAGAAATGATCCTAAAAATGATTAAGGAGATGGAGGAAAGTACAGGGAAAGAAACTAGAGGATATCAGGAAAACAATGAATGAACAATATGAGAGTCTAAGTAAAGAGAAGTTTTAAAGAGGAACCAAACAGAACTACTGGAGTTGAAGAGCACAATAACTAAAATGATAAATGTCCAGGAGGGTTTCAAGAGCAGATTGGAGCTAGCAGAAGAAAGAATCAGTGAACTTGAAGACGAGACACTTGAAGTGAGCTAGGCTGAGGAGAAAAAAGAAATTTTAAAAGTAAAATAGCCCAAGACAGCTATGAGACACCATGAAGCACACCAATATAGGCATTATGGGAGTCCCAGAAGGAGAAGAAAGAGAGAAAGGGGCAGAAGGAATATTCAAAGAAATAATGACAGAGAACTTCCCAAACTTAGAAAAGACATGAATATGCACATCCAAGAAGCTCAGAGAACATGAAACAGGATAAACATGAAGGAAAATACACCCCATCATATATTGATCACACTATCAAATGCAAAGGACAAGGAGAGAGTTCTGAAAGCTGCAAGGAAAAAAGTACCATGTTACATACAAGGGAATACCAGTTCGAATGAGTGATGATTTCTCATCAGCAGCTGTGGAGGCAAGAAGTCAGTGGGTTAAAATACTTAAAGTGCTGAAGGAAAACAACTACCAGCCAAGAATTTTATATCTGGTGAGACTCTTTTTCAAAAATGACAGAGAGATTAAGACATTCTCAGATAAGCAAAAGCTAAGGGAGTTCATTACCACGACCTGCCCTACAAGCAATGGTGAAGGGAGTTCTTCAGAATGAAAGGAAAGGACACTAAACAGTGGTTCAAAACAGGATAAAGAAATAAAGACCTATGGTAAAGTTCACCATTTGAATAATTATAAATGCCAGTATCGTTGTAGTATAATGTTTGGTATGAAACTCCACTTCTTACTTCCTATGGGTGCTAAAAATGCAAATACATAAAAAGCTATGATAAATCCAGTTTTGGGGATATACAATGTACAAAGAAACAAATAGCAACAAGTACAAAAAAATGGTGGGGGGACAGAGGGGTACAGGAAACATATATGCACATGCTATTGAAGTTAAGTTGGTATCAAACCAAATATGATTGTTATATATTTAGAATGTTAAGTTTTAATCCCATGGTAACCACAAGGAAATAAATGAAAAATATACCCAGATAGAAAGGAGTAGGCACTCAATAGGGTACAAGAGGAAAAAAAGCAAATAAATATAAAAGTAGGCTTTAACAGAAGTAAAAGACAAGAAAAGATATAAGACTTACAAAGGCTAAATTGCAAAATGACAGAAGAAAATCCTGTATTATCAGTAGTGACTTTAAATGTAAAGGGATTAAACTCTCCAGTCAAAAGGCAGAGATTGGAAGAATGGATAAAAAAGTATGACCCAAATATGTGCAGTCTGCAAGAGACTCACCTTAAAGTCAAAGATACAAGTAGGTTAAGGGTGGAAGGATGGAAAAAAATATACCAGGCAAGTAGTAACCAAAAGAGAGCTGGGGTGGCTGTACTAATATTGGCCAAAGTAGACTTTAAGTAAAAAGCAGTTATGAGGGACAAAGATGGTCATTATATACTGATAAAGGGGACAGTTCAATGGGAAAATATAACAATTATAAATATACATGTACTTAACAACAGAGCCCCAAAATATATGAAGCAAATACTGACAGATTTGAAGGCAGAAAATGACGATTCTACATGAATAGTAGGAGACTTTCACACACCACTCTCAATAATGGACAGAACATCTAGTCAAAAGATCAGTAAGTCAATAGTTCAGCAGAAACTCAAAATCAAGAAATTTGTGCAATGACAATCTAAGAAGTTCCATTCCTCCAACTCCTAGGAATATGAAGATATCATCCCTTTTCAGAAGGAAGTAGGTAGAATAATCAACTCCCATAAATCCCTTAGGATTAAGGAATTGGCAAAAAGATTATAGCAGATTTTTTAACTGAGAAAATGACAGATGTGTTTTGACTCGGTACATTGTATTTTAAGCAATTGCTGACCTTCTGATATTGTATACTGTAGCCAAAAGAAATACCAATGACTGTAATAGTTTACTTACTTATAGCCTTGATGCATGTTAGGCTTCTGAAGCAGCCAAAAGCAGGTTCTGTAACTGTTGTAAATCACTGTACTGTAGGACAGATGTCTTGTTTCTTTAATGCTGGTGCCATGTTTTGAAAATACATAACCTATCATTCAAAGAAAAAAAAAAAGAAGAAGATCAGTAAGGAAGTACAGGACTTGAATGATACTCTAAACCAACTAGAACCAGCAGACACATATTGAACACTGCATCCAACAAAAACAGAATACACATTCTTCTCGAGTGCACATCGGTATTCTCCAGGGTAGACCATATTTTGGGTCACAAAACAAGTCTCAATAAATTTAAAAATATTGAAATCATACATTGTGTATTCTCTAACCACAATAAAATGAAGCTAGAAATCAATAACAGAGGCAGAAATGGAGAATTCCCAATTATGTGGAAATTAAACAATATACTCTTAAATAACCAATGGATTAAAAAGGAAATCAGAAGCAAAATTAGGAAATATCTTGAGGCAAATGAAAATGAAAATGCATCATACCAAACTTTTGGGATGCAGTGAAGGCAGTGCTGAGATGGAAATTTATAGCTCTAAATGTTTACATTAAAAAAAGAAGAAAGAATTCAAATCAGAGACCTAACCTCAAAACACAAAGTGAGCAGAAAGTAGGAAATAACAAAAATTAGAGCAGAGATAAATGAAATAGAAAACAAACAAAAACTGAGATAATCAACAAAACCAAAAGTTGGTTCTTTGAAAAGATTTATAAAATCAACAAAACTTTAGCTAAAATGACCACAAAAAAAAAAAAAAAAAAGATAGAGAGAGAGGATACAAATAATGAAAATCAGATGTAAGAAGGGGGCATAACTACTGACCCTGAAGAAATAAAAAAAAGGACTATCAGAGGATACTGTAATTTATACGCCAATAAATTAGATAACCTAGATGAAATGGACAAATTCTTGGAAGCACACAAACTTCCTACACTGACTCAAGAAGAAATAGAAGAACTCAACAAATTACTGATAAGGAGATTGACTTAGTAATCAAAAACCTCCTAACAAAGAAAAGCCCAGGACCAGATGGCTTCACAGAGGAATTCTACTAAACATGCCAAGAAGACTTAACTCCAATTATGCTCAAACTCTTCCAAAACTTGGAAGAGGAGAGAACACTTACTAACTCATTCTACAAGGCCACATCATCACCCTCATACCAAAGCCAGATAAAGATACTAGAAGAAAAGAAAACTACAGACAAATTTCTCTTATGAATATAGATGCAAAAATCCTCAACAAATACTAGCAAACCAAATCCAAAAGCATATTAAAAGAATTATATACCATGATCAAGTGGGATTTATCCCTTGTCTGCAAGGTTGGTTCAACATAAGAAAATCAATGAGTGCAATATACCATATTAGGAAAAAAGGGAAAAAACACATCTCAAAACGATGCAGAAAAGGCATTTGACAAAATACAGCACCCTTTCTTGATTAAAACAAAAAACACTTATAACACTAGGAACAGAAGGAAACGTCTACACCATGATAAAGGGCATATAGGAAAAGCCCACAGCCAACATTCTACTTAACGGTGAAGGACTGAAAGCTTTCCCTCTGAGATCAGGAATAAGACGAGGATGCCCACTGTCACCACTGTAATTCAACATTGAACTGGAAGCTCTTTCCAGAGCGATTAGGCAACAAAAAGAAATAAGTCTTCCAGATTGGAAAGGAAGAAGTAAAACTTTCCCCATTTGCAGATGATATGATCCTATGTACAGAAAATCCTGAAAAATCCACAGCAAAGTTCCTAGAGCTAATAAATGAATTCAGCAAAGTGGCAAGGTACAAGATCAATACCCCCAAATCAGCAGTCTTTCTATACACAAGCAGTGACCAATTGGAAGAAGAAATCAAGAAAAAAATTCCATTCACAATATCAACTAAAGAATCTAATATCTAGGAATAAATCTAACCAAGAATGGAAAGGTCTTGAACACAGAAAACTACAAAACTTTGCCAAAAGTAATCATGAAGACCTAAATAAATGGGAGGATATTCCATGCTCATGGATTGGAAGAATAAATATCATTAAGATTTCGATACTGACCTGAAGCAATTTACAGGTTCAATGCAATCCCAATTAAAATTCCAACAACCTTCTTTGCAGAAATGAGAAAGTCAATCATCAAATTTATATTGAATTATAAGGGACCCCAAATAGCTAAAGCCATCTTGAAAAAGAAGAATGAAGTTGGAGGACACACATCTCCTGATATTAAAACTTATTACAGGGAGCAGGTATAGCTCAGGGTCTGAGCATCTGCTTTGCATATTTGAGGTCCCAGGTTCAATCCCCAGTAGCTCCTAAAAAAATAAAAACTTGTTAAAAATACACTAATGAAAACAGCATGTTACTGGCACAAGGACAGACATATAGACCAATGGAATAGAAATGAAAGCTCAGAAATCAACCCTCACATTTATGGCCAATTGATTTTTCACAAGGTGGCAAAGACCATTCAACTGGGAAAGAATAGCCTCTTCAACAAATGGTGCTGGGAAAACTTATCCCCATTTGCAAAAAAATAAATAAATAAATAAAAAAGAAGGAACTCTACCTCACACCATATACAAAAATCAACTCAAAATGGATCAAAGACCTTAATATAAGAACTAAAAGTATAACACTCCTAGAAGAAAACCTAGGGAAGCATCTTCAGGACCTTGTGTTAGGCGATGGTTTCTTAGGCTTCACACCCAAAACACAAGCAACAAAAGAAAAAGTAGATAAACGAGACCTCCTCAAAATCAAAAACGTTCATGAATCAAAGGACTTTATTATGAAAGTGAAAAGACAATCTGCCCAATGGGCAAAAATATTTAGAAATCACATATCTGGTAAGGTTAAGTGTTCAGAATGTATAAAAAAATTCAACAACTCAACAACAAAAAGAAAAACAGCCCAATTTAAAAATGGGCAAAAGACATGAATAGAGATTGCTCCAAATAAGATACACAAATGGCCAAAAAGCATATGAAAAGATGTTCAACTACGTTAGCCATTAGGGAAATCAAAATCACGACAAGATAGCATTTCACAACCATTAGAATGGCTGTTGTTTAAAAAATAGTAAATTACAAGTGTTGAAGTGGATGTGAAGAAATAGGGATTCTCATTCATTGTTGGTGGCAATGTAAACTGGTGCAGCCACTGCAGAAGACAGTCTGGCAGTGCCTCGGAAAGTGAAATATAGAATTACTACGTGGCCTGACAATCTCACTTCTAGAATCTCAGTTCAAGAGAATTGAAGGCAGGGACTCAAACAGACATCCGCACACTGACATTCACAGCAGCGTTATTCACAGTTGCCAAAAGATGGAAGCAACCCAAAGGTCTATCAGCGGATGAATGGCTAAAAAAATGTAGTGTACACGTTCGCCTGAATACGGTTCATCTGGAGAGAGGACTGAAGTTCTGATGCATGCGACAATATATACGGACCTTGAAGACGTCCAGCTGAGTGAAATAAGTCAGACACAAAAGGACAAATATTGTCTGATCTCACTGATATGAAATAATTAGAATGAGCAAACTCATAGAGCCAGAATCCAGAATACAGGTTACCAGAGAACAGGGTGGAAATATGGAATGAGGAGTTAATGCCGAAATTGTAGAGTCTCTATCTGGGTTGATCATAAAATTTTGGCATGGACAGTGGTGATGGCAGCACAAACTAACAGCACTGAACTACACATGGGGATGTGGGTAAAAGGGGAAATTTTAGGCTGTATATATGTTACTAGAATAAAATTTTTTAAAAAATCCATAGGACTATAAAACACAGTGAACCCCAAAGTAAACCATGGACTACAGTAAATAGTACAACTATAAAAAATGTTCTTTCCTCAATTGTAACAAACATACCATGCTCAGGTAAGGGTTTTTTTTGTTTTTGTTTTTGTTTTTTTTTATTTATTTTTTATTGTGGGTAAAAATCAAAATTTTCACAATACATACCAATATTTGTAAAATGATATATAAATATATATGCATATATGTGCATTTGCTTACAAAAATGTTATTTATATATATAAATATATTTTAAGAGGTGGTAAGGTTTTAATAATAGGTCATTATGTGGGAACTCTATTTTATGCATGATTTTTCTGTAAACCTATAACTTCTGAAATAAGAAGAAAATTGAAAAAGAAGAACAAACTAAATAAAAAATAAACAGGAGGAAGGAAATGATATGAATTAGAGCAGAAATAAATGAAATACAGAATACAAAACAATACAGAAAATCGACAAAACCAAAAGTTTGTTTTTTGAGTAGATCAACACATTGACAAATCTTTAGCTAGGTTGACCAGGAGAAAATAGAGAAGACTCAAATTACTAAAATTGGGAATGAAACGGGTAACATCTGTACTTATCTTACAGAAATAAAAAGGATTTATAAAGGAATATAATAAAAAACTGTATGCCAACAAATTATCTAACTTAGATGAAATGGAAAAATTCCTAGAAACACACAAACTACCAAAACTGACTCAAGATGAAGCAGAAAACTTAATAGACCTATAACAAGTAAAGAGATTAAATTAGTAATTTTTAAAATGTCCTACAAACTAAAGCCCAAGCCCAAACTTCACTGGTGAATTGTTTCAAACATTCAAATAGTTATTATCAATATTTCATAAACTCTTTCGAAAAATAGAATAGGAGGGAACACTTCCCAGCTTGTTCTCCGTGGCCAGTGTTACTCTGATACAAAAATACAGAAAAAGACATCAAGAGTAAAGAAACTATAGGTCAATATTTTTTGTGAAATCCCTTATGAATAAAGATGAAAAAAATCCTCAATAAAATATAACAAACTGAACCCAGCTACATTTAAGAAGGATTATACACCATGACCAAATCGGATTTATCACAGGAATTCAAGGCTGATTTAACATACAAAAATCAACTAATGTAATACAGCATATTAATAGAATAAGGAGCTAAATCCAGATGATCATCTCAATTTATGCAGAAAAAGCATTTAACAAAATCCAACTCTCATGTGTGATAAAAAACACTCAACAAACTAGGGATAGAAGGAAACTCTCGATACGATGAAAGCCACAGTTAGCATCATTCTCAAAGGCCAAAGACTGAAATCCGCCCCCAAAGTCAGGACGAGGCAAAGACGCCTGCTTTCACCACCACTATTCAGCACTTTTCTTAAAGTTATAGCAAAAGGAACTAGGCAAGAAAATGAAATAAAAGGTATCCACATTTAAAAGGAAGAAGTAAATCAATCTCTAATAGCAGATGGTATTATTTTGTACATAGAAAATCTTAAAGAACCCACAAAAATGATTACAGCCAATAAATGAGTTCAACAAATTTGCAGGATACAAGATTAATATACAAATGTCAATTGTATTTCTATACAATTGCAATGAACAATCTGAAAATGAAATTAAGAAAATAATTCCATTTAAATAGCATCAAAAATAAAAATATAACAAAAAAAGTGCAAGATGTGTACACTGAAAACCACAAAATGTTGTTGAAAGAAATTAAAGGCAATCAAAGTAAATGGAAAGACTTAATATTATTAATATAGCAACACTCCCCAAACTGATATAGATTGAACACAATCCCTATCAAAATCTCGGCTGAATTTTTTTGACAAGCTGATGCTAAAATCCAAATGGAAATGCAAAGAACTCAGACAACCTTGGAGAAGAAGAGCAAAGATGGAAGACTCACATTCCTAATTTTGAAACTTACTACAAAGCTATAGTAATCAAGAAAATGGGCTACTGGCATAAGGATAGACATGGAGCTCAAAGGAATAAAATTAACTTACATTTAAGATCATTTGATTTTCTACGAGGATGCCAAGATCATTAAGGGGTAGGGGGAGTTGAAGGGTAGAATTTTCAACAAATGGTTTTGGGATATCCAACTGGATATTCACATGCAAAGGAATGATGTTGTACTTCTGACTCATACTATAAGCAAAATTAAGTCATTTGGATCACAGATCTAAATGTCATAAGTAAAACTATAAAATTCTCAGAAGAAAATATAGGGGTAAATCTTCATGACCTTGAGTTAGATAATGTTTTCTTTGATACAACAAAAAAGCATAATCAACAACAGAAAAAAATTAGATACATCAGGTTTCATCAAAATTTACAATTTATGTGTTGCAAATGATACCATCAAGAAAGTGAAAACATAACCAACAGAATGGGAGAGAATGTTTGCAAATCATATATCAGATAAGGTACATGTATCCACAAACTTACAACTCAATAATAAAAAGACAAATAACCCAATTTAAAAATGGGTAAAGGATTTGAATAGACATGCAAAGGGCCAATTAGTGCATAAAAAGATGTTTGACATCCTTAACCATCAAGGAAGTGCAAATTAAAACCACAATGAGATACCACTTCACATTCACTAGGATGATTATAGTAAAAAAAGTCAGATAATAACACGTCTTGGCGAGGATGTGCAAGAACTGGAACCCTTACTCTTTGCTGATGGGAATGTAAAATGGTGCAGGTGCCTTGGAAAACAGTTTGCCAGATTCTTAAAATATTAAACACAGATTTACAATAAGACCTGGCAATAAATCCAAGAGAATGAAAATGAAAAATGAAAACATATGACCACAATTTTTGCATATAAAAACATATAAATTTTCATAGTTTCATTATTCTTAATAGCCTAAAATTTAAAAAAAAACAGCCATCAACTACGAATGGATAAATTAAATGTAGTATGTCTGTACAATGGAACAGTCCTCAGCAATAAAACAAACTCAAGTACTGATACATGCTACAAGGCTATTCTCAAGGATGGAACTTGAAAACATCATGAAAAGCCAGAGAAGCCAGTCACAAAAGCCACAGATTGCAGGACTCCACGTACATGGAGGGCCCAAGACAGGCACATCTATAAAGATAGGAAATGGGTCCCTGTTTGCCAAGGGCAGGTAAGTACCCTTTATAAACACCAACAGATTTCTGGTGGTTTGCATCAGGACCCCTTTGGCTAGCTAATACCGCACCTTTCTGCCAGGTTTCTCCTCCAAACCCCCCAAGCCCTTCGACTTGTCAGGACGAGCCAAAAAGCAGACAGAGGGGGCCGTTTGTGGCGTCTGGGCATGCATCTGCCCAGAGCCCTCTGCGCCAGATGTGATAAGGGCAGCCCGTGCCACTTGTCCATGCCTTTTACCTGCGTGACGTGGCACACAGGAAAGTCTATGTCACGGACAACGCTGGGTGTGAGGAATTGCCATCATGTTCCCATCGCTGTCGGGTGATGTGAAAGTGGGTTTCTTTTTCAGGGAACAAAAATTTCTAAAAACTCGATTATGGTGATGGTTGCACAGCTCTGAGAAGACATGAAAAAACATGGACGTCTACATTTTAAATGGGTGAATTATATGGTATATAAATTATATCTCAATGAAGCTCTTAAAAAGCATCGCCAGGACCAAAGAGGCTCAAAGCTGGCTTTATCTATATAAGAGGACAGATAATTTCAATGTTACTTGAACTTTCTGATACATGGTAAAAGATGAAAAATTCTCCAGTTCAATTTACGAGGCCAGTGAAATTTATCTAATTAAGAGAGGACAGAAAAAAGAAAACTATAAACTGAATCACTTAGGAATATACACTCAAAAACTCTAAATGAAATATTAACAAATATAACCCAGAAGTGTATTTTAAAAAATACCCTAGGACCAAGTACATTATATTCCAGGAATGCAAAGATAGTTCAATAACAGGAAATCTGGCTACATAATCTTGAATATTGACCAGCCAATA
The DNA here is from genome assembly GCA_026826555.1 of Tolypeutes matacus. Lineage (NCBI taxonomy): Eukaryota > Metazoa > Chordata > Mammalia > Cingulata > Chlamyphoridae > Tolypeutes > Tolypeutes matacus. The sequence goes on from JAKSZT010054520.1 coordinate 148,382, forward strand.
TCATCCTATCAATAGATGCAGAAAAGGGATTGATCAAACTCATCATTCCTACAAAAATCTCAATACTCAAAGGAAACCATTTAAATAAAAGAAAGAGTTCTCAAAAAGGGACAGAAAATTGTCAGAGAACGACCTCAGCGCAGCGAAAAGGCCACACGGGCAAGGCTTGGCCACGGTGGAACCCGCTCTTGCCCTGCAATTCCTCCTGGAGCAAGGTGAGTTCTCGGTTCATCACTCCTCTCCTGTGTGCGGCAGCCACAGCCCGTCTCTCACCCCTCCTCCTAGTTCCAGTTGAGTGCCCGACTCCCCACCTCACTCCCACGCCACCCACGCGTGCCGTGGTGACACTGCTGCAGGCTTCTGGATCCATCTCTGAATGTAGCTGGTTGTTTAGAGGCGGCTCCTCGAAGGCAGAGCAACCACTGCTCATGCCGCCTGACACCTGGCCCCTCCGGGACTGGGGGTCAGGGGCTGATGCCGTGCTGAGCCTGCTCATGCTGATCTGCAATAAATAACAACTGTCTGGACCCCTGAGGGCCACTGTCTCTTCAGCAGCCAAATCCATGGCAATGTGGCCAGCCCACCCAGCAGCTGCCACCACACTGCCACTTAGAGACAGCTCAGTCACCTCATCTGAATGATCCCCAAATTGTGAAACACTAAACTGTTTTGATTAAAATCAGAAATTAGCTCAGGATGCCCACTATTATTATTTGATATTGTATAAGAGGTGCTAACAGATGCAAATAGACAAGAAAATGAAATACATAGTATAAATATTGGAAGAGATGAAACTATCAGTCTTTACAACCACAGACATTGTATTAAAATTTAGAATTAATAGGAAATGGTGATGGGATGAGTGTCACATAATTATACAGAAACCACTACATTATCTCTGTTCAAATAACAAGCATCTGGAAATGGAAAGGAGTTTAAAATCGTCTCTTGCAATACTGGCAAAACCACGACCTACTTAGGAATAAATGCACCAAGAAAGACACGGGCACCGTGTCTGGGACCTGCCTGTTTGCTCTCACAGGCCATCCTCGCCCTTCTCCGGCTCCGCTGTGAGTGCCAGGCTCCCCTGACATCCAGATTCTGGGTAGGTTTGGCCATCGGGAGGTACTGGCTCAAGACTAAGGGGTGGGAGGAAGGGAGACGCAGAGAATCCCCCTGTGGCAGCTGGTCTCTGTGGCAAAGCTTCCACCTGTTCTCCACGACTCCAGGCACATCTGGGGGTCCCTCCCATGGGCTGGCTTCTTGGCCCTGAGAGCTGCACCCCCTCCTTTGTCCCCCAGACCCAGCTCTGGGCAGCAGTGACCCACCACCCTCTGAAGGGCGCCTCCCCTCTTCCCACCATAGAACCAGTTCTCTGCATTAAATTCCTGCTGCTTGAAAGACCTAGCATGGTCACTGGTGTCCTGGAGGAGGAAACTGTAATTGCTCATTTGAGGATGCAGGGCAGACAACCATTGTCCTGGATTAGAGCCATTGATACCATGAAAATGTCCACTCTACGAAAAGCCACATTCAACGTAATGCAAATTTCTATAGATTCCCAACAGGGTTTAAGGTTTTTGTTGCTGTCTTAGTTAAGTAAATTGTTGAAATTTGAGAAGTGAAATGCTCAAGGGTAGACAAAAGAATTATGCAAAGAGGGAACAGGGAGGCATTGCCTCTCTCTGACATAAGCTGAGGAGTATGACATCAGGACAGCAGCAGATGCCAGGGACCAGGGTGAAAATCAGGGACTCATCCCAGAGAGGTGCCATTGAACGGGGTAAAAATCAGGGACTTATCCCAAAGAGGTGCCATGGAACGGGGTAAAAATCAGGGACTCATCCCAGAGAGGTGCCATGGAATGGGGTAAAAATCAGGAATTCATCCTAAAGAGGCAAGAGGCTAACACGGGACCAAGGAGTCCATTTGCTTCAGGGTAAAAGGAAGGGCCACTGAATAAACGCTGCCAGGACAGCTAGCTGCCGTCCAGAAGGGAATGAAAGTGGAGCCCTCTCTTATGTCTTAATCAGAAATAAATTCTGCATGGATTAAACACTCAAATGTAAAATAAAATAAAATTAAATTTAAAAACAGCAAGAAAATCTGGGAGACCCTGTGTACAACCTAGGGGTAACTATTTCTTATTAAATAAGATTGGAAATTCAGAAGTATTTAAGATAAATTATCAATATACTTGGCTACGTAACAATTTAAAAATCATATGGAGCATTACCTAAACAAAATCAATAGACAAACGATAGGTTTATAAGGAAAATGACGGTCAAAAATCTATTATCTAAAAGAGAAAATTCTCAGAGCAGCAAGAGAGAAGCAAACAATCACGTACAAAGGATGTCCAGTAAGACTTAGTGCAGATTTCTCTTCAGAAACCATGGAGGCAAGAAGACAGTGGTACAATACAATGAGGATACTGAAAGAGAAAAACTGCCAGCCAAGAATTCTTTATCCAGCAAAACTGTCCTTCAAATATGAAGGTGAATATAAAGTATTCACAAACTAACAGAAACTAAGAGAGTTTGCAAAAAAGAATCCACCTTTGCAGGAAATATTAAAGGAAGCCTTAGAACCTGAAAGAAAAATACAGGAGAGAGAGGCTTGGAGGAAAGTATAGAAGAAAGAAAAGCAGAAAGGATAACCAAAAGAGTAAAAAGAGAGACAAAAATAAGATGACATATGAAAACCAAAGAATAAAATGGAGGAAATAAATAGTGCATTTTCAGTAATATCATTGAATGTTAATGGATTAAATTCCCCAATCAAAAGATACAGGCTGACAGAATGGATAAAAAAAGATGAGCCATCCATATGCTGCTTACAAGAAACTCACCTCAGACACAAGGATACAAGCCGGCTGAAAGTAAAAGGTTGGAAAAAGATACTCCATGAGAATAGTAAACAGAAAAGAGCAGGGGTAGCTATACTAATATCAGACAAAACAGACTTCAAATGCAAAAAAGTGATAAGAGATGCGGAAGGCCATTATATATTAATAAAAGGGACGATCCTCCAGGAAGATATAACAGTCATAAATATCTATGCACCTAACCAGGGTGCCCCAAAATATATGAGACAAACTCTGGAAAAACTGAAGGGAGAAATAGACATTTCTACAATAATCATCAGAGACTTCAACACCCCTCTCACATCATTAGATAGAACAACTAGACAGAAGATCAACACGGAAACAGAGAACTTGAACAATATGAGAAACAAGTTAGACCTAACAGACATATACAGAACACTGCATCCAAACTCAGCGGGTTATACATTCTTCTCAAGTGCCCATGGATCTTTCTCCAGGATAGACCACATGTTAGGTCACAATACAGCTCTCAATAAATATAAAAAGATTGAAATTATACAAAGCACCTTCTCAGATCATAATGGAATGAAACTAGAAATCAGTAACAGACAGGAAAAAAGGAAATTTGCAAATGTGTGGAGACTGAACAACACACTCCTAAATATTCAGTGGGTCAAAGAAGAAATTGCAAGTGAAATCAGTAAATATATTGAGACAAATGAAAATGAGAACACAACATGTCAAAACTTATGGGATACAGCAAAGGCAGTCTTAAGAGGGAAATTTATAGCCCTAAATGCCTATATTAAGAAACAAGAAAGAGCTAAACTCAAAGATTTAACTGAACAACTTGAGAAACTAGAAAAAGAACAGCAAACCAATCCCAAAGCAAAAAGAAGGAAAGAAATAATAAAGATTAGAGCAGAAATAAATGAAAATGAGAACAGAAAAGCAATAGAGAAAATCAACAAAACCAAAAGCTGGTTCTTTGAGAAGATCGATAAAATTGACAACCCCCTTGCTAGACTAACAAAGAAAAAGAGAGAAGATGCAAATAAATACAATTAGAAATGAAAGGGGGGAAATTACAAATGACCTCACAGAAATAAAAAGAATCATAAGAGGATATGATGAGAAACTATATGCCAACAAACTAGACAACCTGGATGAAATGGACAAATTTCTAGAAACTCATAACCAACCTACACTGACACAACAAGAAATACAAGAACTGAACAAACCAATCACGATTAAGGAGATTGAATCCGTCATCAAATATCTCCCAGCAAAGAAAAGTCCAGGACCAGATGGCTTCACAGGTGAGTTCTACCAAGCATTTCTAAAAGAATTAACACCAATCCTGTTTAAACTCTTCCAAAAAATTGAAGAGGAGGGAAAATTACCCAACACATTTTATGAAGCCAACATCACCCTAATACCAAAGCCAGATAAAGATTCCACATGAAAAGAAAATTACAGACCAATCTCTCTAATGAACATAGATGCAAAAATTCTCAACAAAATACTTGCAAATCGAATCCAACAGCATATCAAAAGACTTATACATCACGACCAAGTGGGATTTATTCCTGGTATGCAAGGCTGGTTCAACATAAGAAAATCAATCAATGTAATACACCACATTAACAAATTGAAGGAAAAAAAAACCACAGGATCATCTCAATAGATGCAGAAAAGGCATTCGACAAAATCCAACATCCTTTTTTGATAAAAATACTTCAAAAGATAGGAATAAAAGGAAAATTCCTCAATATGATAAAAGGCATATATGAAAAACCCACAGCCAACATCATACTCAATGGGGAAAGGTTGAAAGCTTTCCCCCTAAGACCAGGAACAAGACAAGGATGCCCACTGTCACCATTGTTATTCAACATTGTACTAGAAGTTCTAGCGAGGGCAATTAGACAAGACAAAAAAATTAAAGGCGTCCAAATAGGAAAAGAGGAAATAAAACTCTCACTGTTTGGGATGACATGATCCTGTATTTAGAAAATCCTGAAGTATCCACAACAAAGCTACTTTTTTTTTTTTTTTTTTTTTTTTTTTAAGATTTTATTTATTCATTCATTCATCCCCCCCTTGCTGCCCGCGCTCGCCGGGTCAGCCAACCACGCCGTGCGGGCAGGCCCGCCCCCGCCAGGAGGCCCCGGGAACCCAACCCGGGGCCCCCCACATGGCAAACGGGAGCCCCACTGATTGAGCCACAGCCGCTTCCCTTACAACAAAGCTACTTGAACTAATAAATGAGTTCAGCAAAGTGGCAGGATATAAGATCAACACGCAAAAATCAGTAATGTTTTTGTACACTAGCACTGAACAATCTGAGGAGGAAATCAGGAGGAAAATTCCATTTTCAATAGCAACAAAAAGTCTCAAATACCTAGGAGTTAATTTAACCAAGGAAGTACAGGACCTATATGCAGAAAACTACAAAACAATGCTAAAAGAAATTTTAAAAGACCTAAACAAATGGAAAGACATTCCGTGTTCATGGATTGGAAGAATAAATATCGTGAAGATGTCAATCTTGCCCAAATTGATTTATAGATTCAATGCAATACCAATCAAAATCCCAACAGCTTACTTTACAGAATTAGAGAAGGCAATTACCAAATTCATCTGGAAGGGTAAGTGCACCCAAATAGCCAAAAGTATTCTAAAAAAGAAGAGTAATGTGGGAGGAATTTCACTGCCTGACCTTGAAACATATTACAAAGCTACAGTGATCAAAACAGCATGGTACTGGCATAAAGACAGACATATCGATCAGTGGAATAGAATTGAGAATCCAGAAATAAACCCTCACCTATACCGTCAACTGGTTTTTGACAAACCTACCAAGCCCACGCTGATGGGAAAAAACAGTCTCTTCAACAAATGGTGTTGGGAGAACTGGATATCTATAACCAAAAGAATGAAAGAGGACCCCTATCTCACCCCTATACAAGAATCAACTCCAAATGGATCAAAGATCTAAATATAAAAGCCAGGACCATAAAACTCCTAGAAGAAAATGTAGGGAAACATCTTCAAGACCTTGTAGTAGGTGGTGGTTTCTTGGACCTCACACCCAAAGCACGTGCAACAAAAGAAAAAGTAGATAAATGGGACCTCCTCAAAATTAAACACTTTTGCACCTCACAGGACTTTGTCAGAAATGTGAAAAGGCAGCCAACTCAATGGGAAAAAATATTTGGAAACCACATATCTGATAAGGGTTTAATATCCAGGATATATAAAGAGATGTTACAACTCAACAATAAAAAGACAAATGACCCAAATAAAAAATGGGCCAAAGACTTGAATAGACATTTTTCCAAAGAAGAAATACAAAGACAAAAAAACACTGAAGAAATGCTCAACATCACTCATGATTAGGGAAATGCAAATCAAAACTACAATGAGATATTATTTCACACCTATCAGAATGGCCACTATTAAAAAGACAGAGAACTACAAGTGTTGGAGAGGATGTGGAGAGATAGGAACACTTCTTCACTGTTGGTGGGAATGCAGGATGGTCCAGCCACTATGGAGGACTGTCTGGCAGTTCCTAAAGAAGTTGAATATAGACTTGCCACGTGACCCTGCAATACCACTACTGGGTATATACCCAGAAGAACTGAGAGCAGTGACACGAACAGACATCTGCACACCGATGTTCATAGCCACATTATTCACCATTGCCAAAAGCTGGAAACAACCCAGGTGTCCATCAATAGGTGAATGGATAAACAAACTGTGGTCTATTCACACGATGGAATATTATGCAGCTGTAAGAAGAAATGAAGTCGTAAAGCATATGGTGACATGGATGAACCTGGAGGACATTATGTTGAGTGAAGCAAGCCAGACACAAAAGGACAAATACTGTATGAATGCATTACTATGAACGAAATATATTGTGCAATATATTGTTTGATTAAAAAAAAATAATAATAATTTTTACATGTATCCATTACAAAAAAAAAAGAAAGAAAAGGTGAAGATGAAAGTCAGACACCAGAGAATACTAACAGTTAAAGTGTGTAAACAGGAGGCAAAAAACGGTGAAGCCATTGAGAAGGAGTCATAGAGGCAAAGAAAGAAGGAAGTTTTAAGAAGTAAGAAGTGGTCAAAAGAAGTCATGGGAGACTAAATGCTGGTCTTTAGCAAATACCGGTGTACTAATAACAAATCCTGAATTATTTTCACATTCTTTAACACTGTCATCACTGATATTAAATCAATGTAGTCTATCCTCAGAAAAACATTTTCCCACCCACAAACAAGACCTTCCTTCCCATTTCTCCTTGGTCAGAAACTATTCTCCTACTCCTTTCTGTCAAAGGAAAGGACTCAAACAATAAAATAAAATAAATATAAATATAAATAAATAAAGGACTTACAACTCCTAAAAAAAAAAAAAATCTATTACCTAACATGGACGAAGACTGCTTGCAAATTGATAGAAGAAACACAAACACGCCAACAGAACAATGGACAAAGAATACGAATTCACAAAAGAGCAAATCTGAGTCAGTGAAAACATATGAAAAATGCTCACAATCACTAACAGTCCAGGAAACGCAAATTTAAGTCCCAATGAGCTGTCACTTAAAACCCATCAGGCTGGCAAAAGTAAAGGGAGGGAACAAGGCCAGCCCTGCTTGCGGGCACGCACCGAAGGCAGCCGCTCGCGCTGCTGGCGCCAAGCGGAGCTCGTGCAGCGCTTCTTGGAAAGGAATCGAGTCACATTGATTCAGAGAGGACCTGCCGGTGCCGGTGAACACGGGAGGCCGCTGCGTGGACTCACTGCCGTAGAGAGGGAGCCACGGGTTCCCTGGGACACGAGAGCAGCGCCCGTCACAGAGGCAGGACAAAGAGCCCTGAGCCGAAAACGCGGGGTGCCCGCAGAGCAGTCACGCAGATGGGCCTCGCGGCGATCTCGGTGCCCGCCGCGAACAAGTCCCATTCGGTGGGCCGCCTGAGGCACGGCCTGAGGCCAGGGGAGCCCAGATCCAGGCGTCAGCAGGTGATGCTGTCTCCCCAGGACCGGCCTGCGGGGCCGGCTGCGGCGGCCTCTCTCTCCTGGCCCGCCCTGCAGGCTGCACCTTGGCTAAAGGCTCCTGCGCCTAAATAAGGCGTGAGGTCCTGCCTGCGTGGCCCAAGCCCACAGGGCGGACGGGCTCGAGCCTGTCTCCTGGGCACGCGGCTCCCACGATGTGGGGCGACTCGCGGCCTTGAGGATAAGCCCGCAGGGGGCTTCCAAGAGCCTCGGTCCAGGGTGCGCCAGCCAGAGCCCGCGAAAGGGAGTCAGACGCGATGAGCCGAACACGCGGCGGGCGCCGCCGTCTGCGCGGGGACAACGGGGAGCGCTGGGAGGTGAAGCCCGTCCCCCAGGAAAGGCGCGTTCAGGTCTTGATCCCGTCCTGGGGGTGCGGACCCCTTTGTAAACGGGACCTCTGAACTGTTGAGGGGTGAGGAGCCTCGAAGGTCCCGAGTGGACGAGCCACGCTGGGCCGGGCTGGGCCTCGCCTGGAGGCTGGAGGCCTTGGACGCGAGGAAAGTCGGACGCGGCCAGTTAGGAGGAGCCGGAGGCCGGCGAGGCCAGGGGAGCAGGCCCAGGGGAGGGGTGCCAGGGCCGGGGTCGCCGGGCGCACTGCCGCTGCCCCCCGTGCGCTCCGGGCCTCCAAAGCCGCAAGACAGTAAGCCCCCCGAACAAGCCCACCTGTGAGGTTTTCACGGAGGACTGCGGGGGAGGGCAGAGGCCAGGACGAAAGGTGAGGAACGAGCAGGAGGGCGAGAGCGGGCGGCCGGGCAGCCACGGGGCAGAGGAGCAGGAGGGGCGCTCCTTGGCCCGGCAGACCCAGCGGCTCTCGAGCGGCCGTCCAGAACCGTGGGCAGAGGGAGGTTCCGGCCCAGGCCCAGGCCTAAGGCAGGACCCTCTCTGGGGCCTCCCCCCGCCCCCACTTAGGTGAGGGGGCCACTGCATCCTTCTGCACGTCGAGCCCCCCGCCCTCCATCCCCACCCCCACGTCTGTGAGCACCTCGTAAACAAGCAGAGGCACCCAGCGCTCGGCAGGGGACAG
>JAKSZT010054520.1:157313-192817 GCA_026826555.1 Tolypeutes matacus
ATGGATGGACGATAGAGAGATGATGGATGGATGGATGGATGGACAGATAGAGCGATAGGGAGATAGGGAGATGATATATAGATGATTGATAGATAGGTGATGGCTGAGTTGATAGATGGTTAAATTGATACAGCAAATGTGACAAAATATTAAAACTGATGGCTCTAGGTATCTGAGGGGAAATCTACTGGAGTTCTCTGTATGGGGTTTATATTATTTTTGTGAATGTTCTGTAAGTTTGAAATTACTTCAAAATAAAAAGTAAAAAGTAATTTAAAATATAATTTTAAAAAGTTAAGAACTCAGTGAAGAACTTAAAATGTTACTCTGGAAAATATTCACATAATACAAAAGGAAGCAGCCAAGACGGACTAGAGCAGGCGTTCTTAGCCTTTTTGGTCCACAGACCCCTTTGCCCACCAGGTGAAAAGCACGGAGCCCCTGCTAAGCCCACACTACCCTGTGTGTCATGTAATAACTATTCCACACCCCCACCAACAGGTCCCACAAGAATAAGGTGCTTTTGAATCTTCATCTCAAGCTCACAGACCCCCTGAGATCTTAATTTTCAACTCAAGTCCGTGGACCCCTGGACTAGAAGAGCAGAAAGACACGGACGTAAAGGAAGCACCTAAACACGGAAAGCCCCTGAGTCCCACCTACCTGCAAGCGGGAAGGTGAGGTGAGAAGGAGGGTGAAGACAAAGAGAAAGAAAGGGAAACCCCGTCTCCGTCCCAGGCCTTCCGTCCCAGCAACGCCTCTGCAGCCCCCCGGCTGGAGCCGCCAGGGCCCACCCGTGGACAAGGGGGTGCTGCCAGAAGAGGCTTCCTGAAGCAGGCTGCTGACCTTGCCACTGCCCAGGGGGACAGCCAGACCCCAGCCCTTAATGGACAGGCCAGGTGGGCTGCCCCCGCCCCCCCCGGCCTTCCCGCCTGCAGGTGGGCTCAGGGCCTGCCCAGGCGCTGAGCTCTCCAGCCCTGAAGGCCAGTGGGGCTGTGGGCCGCCTGGGAGTCGTCTGCTCATGGGGGCAAGATGCTCTGCCCGCACCCCTGCCCCCTACACGCCAGGCTGCACCCTGCCCAGCTCCTTCCTGGGCCCCGGGCAATGTCCACTTCCCTGGTGGAAACTCTGTGTGCCAGAGGCCCCCGGTCACATCCGCGGACCCCACAGCCAGTGCCTCCCACAGCCCCTGCCCAGCGCACTGGAGGGGCCAGTCCACAACCTGCAGGAGCTGCCCTGTGGTCTGGGAGGGAGGAAGTGCATGTGTTCAGCAGGCAGAGGGGGGCGGGGAGGGGGAGGGGGAGTCCCTGCATTTCCTGGTCTCCTTCCTTCCTCCCCTGAGAAGGGCATCTTCCGTGGATCAGAGGTCAGGGGACAAGGGCTTCAGATTGGACGCCAACATGGGGCTCCACCTGTCCTAGCTGTGTGGCTTCAGGCAAGTTACTTAACTTCTCTGGGCCCTGGTTTTCCTCACGTGTAAAGTGGGTGGTGATGCCTGCCTGGTAGTTCTGTGAAGATAGGTTGGGGTCTTAGCACCCACACAGAGTACGGGCCACAAGTGGCCGTCCAAACAAGGGGTCTGGGGGCGGGGGGGGGGACACAGGAGCCACGGGGGAGAAGCTTGGAGCCCAGAGGTGGGGCCTGGGCTCTGCATCCAGCCCTGCCTCTAAGTCTGTGACCCTCAGCCCCGAGGACGGGGTCTCCCTGGCCCCCACCTGCGAGAGCCCAGCTGCGGCTGCCACCTGCGGTTCAGGTGAGGGCCCAGGAAAGGCCTCCCCAGCAGCAGCTCCTGTCAGAAGGGGGCGTGATGGCCAGGGCAGAGGCTGGCAGGGAGAGGCCTCGCTCCCCCATTTGCGCCCTCAGGCCCTCGGCCGGGGACCCCGCAGGTGCCCCTGCTCCTGGGAAGCTCCCACCCGCCTCTCCTGCCCCGCAGATCAGAAGGCTTGTCTGCCCGATGGGACCCCAGCCCCTGCCGCTCCGGGGGCTTGAGGACAAGCCGTAGGCCTTGGCCACCCCTGGGCCGCGGGACGGCGTTGCCGGTTGCAAACCAACGAGGCAGAGCAGCGGGGGCGGTTTCCTCTTCGTTAGCCGAGTCGCAGGGCGTGGACAAGGGGACAGAGGCCCCCCGGGGGCTGCAGAGAGGCTCCGCGCGCAATCTCAGCACTGGCTGGCGCTCGACGTCCCCCGCCGGCCACGGCATCACTCGTTTCTCAGGCTGGTGTGCGTCACCTGCCTGCACAGAGAGCCCGGGTGCAGAGGTGGCTCCCAGCCCACCAGGCAAACGAGGGAAACGTGGGAGGTGGACGAGCACTGCTCACCCCATGATGAGAAACACGCCTGCGGGGGCAGCGGCCAGCGGCCAGCAGCCCTGACGCTTCTGCAAATGGGAGCAGACCTCGGACACCTTGAGACGAGAGGAGCTGCCGCTGCGGAGGGCAAGGGACAGGCGAGGGGCAGGGGAGCAGCAGGGCAGGAGCGCCCCGAGACGCCCGGCGATGCTCTCGGGCCACACTCGCCAGACTCCTCGGAGCCCCAACTCGGCGACAAAAAGACAAACGACCAATTAAAAGACGGGGAGCCTCTGAACACGCATCGCTGCAAAGGTGACATGGGCCGGCCGTAAGCCCAAGGAGAGCCGCTCAACGGCGTCTGCCAGCACGGAAATGCGAACCAGCCTCAGGGGTGCCCGGTCACGTCACCCCAGGAAGAGCGAGTGTCGGCGGGGAGCTCAGCCTTGGCCGTGAGAACTGAAACGGTGCAGCCGCCGTGAAAACAAACCGGTGGCTCCTCAAGAAGGTAAGCGTGAGGGGAGGCAGCTGTGGCTCAATCAGTGGGGCTCCCGTGTACCATATGGGAGGCCCCGGGTTCGGTTCCTGGAGCCTCCTGGTGAAGGCAAGCCCGCCCGCACGGCGTGGTTAGCTGACCCAGCGAGCACAAGCAGCAAGGGGGGGATAAATGAATAAATAAATAAAAATCTTAAAAAAAAAAAAAAAAAAAAAAGTATATCGTGGCAGGGACTGTTTAAAAAAAAAAAAGAAGGTAAGCGTGGTGTCACCCACGACCTAGGTGCGTGCCCAAGAAAAGTGACAGCACGTGTCCACACTAAAACTATTCTTCATAATAGGCAAAAAGTGGGAAAACCCAAGTGCCCATCAACTGAAAATAAAAAGATATTAAACCGTGGTCTCTTCATACAGTGGAATATTACTCAGCCATGAAAAGGAAAGAAGTTCTGACTCATGCGACAACTTGGATGAACCTTGGAGGCATCATGTTGAGTGAAATGAGCCAGACACAAACGGCCGAACATTGCATGATTCTACTTTAGTGAAATGTTCAGAATCAGCAAATTCATGGCGCTGGAAAGCAGGTTTGTGTTTGTCAGGGCCTGGGGGGCGGGGAATGGGGCATGACCGGGAGTGAGTTTTGAGTTTCTTTTTTGGGATGATGAAAACTAGATTATGGCGGATAGTTGCACAGTTCTGTGAATAGACTAAAAAACATACAAAATGTGCACTTCAAAAAAAAGTCCTAGGAGGTACCAAAGAATAGAGAGCCCGTTTTACAGATGACCCCAGCTGCCCCCTCCACTGGAGCAAGCCTCCCGTGGCAGCCGGGTTCTCCCCAGCCCCTGGGAAGCAGCGGCCCACGCCTGCCCCGACCTGCCCGGGCCTGGGCATCGCGGCGGAGCTGTGCACCGGGACGGCACGTGCCGCCTCTCCCTGAGAAGACGAGCAAGCGGGGCCCGGAGACGCACCGCTGAGAGCCGGGGCCGCGGCCTGGAGGAGGGAGGCCGGCCCCACGAGGCCCTCTAGACATGGGGCTCCAGCAGGGGGCTCAGTCACAGCCCCGTTTCTGGAAGACCCCGGAAGGGACCGGTATGTGGACGCTGGACCAGACAAGGACGGCCACCAGCCTCCGGCCCCACGTCTGCCACCCTCAGCGCAGGCCGCCCGCGCCCTGGGCTCTCTGTCCGTTCTTTGCTGAAGTACCCCCGTGTCACGGAGGCGGGGTCCCTCCTGGTGAAAAGAAACCCCTAAAGCGTGGAGGCAGACTCACCCTGGGCATTTTCTAAAGAGGTGCTTAATTGTCTTCCCGTTTTCTGTTTGCTTCCCTCGAGGCCTCCCTGCCCGGGGTCGGGTCCCACTCCACCTCGCCAGCATCGCAGGGTCTGCTCGGCCCCGGGACCCCCGCGCCCGGCACTGCGTCCCGCGACGATGCGAAAGGCTGACTGCCCCCAATTCCAGGTACTTGAGTTTCCTCCCAGTGGGACGAGGTGTGCGAGGCAATCTCCAGGATGATCAAACCCTGCCAGTGCCTGAACAGAGCTGCCAGCCGCGGGCAGGAGGGCGAGGCCCGCCCGCCCCCCGTCTGTTCCCAGCCGCGGGGAGGTGCCCTCGCAGGGCCGGGCGGCCTGTCCCAGGGAGCCGCTGAGGCCGCAGCATCCTAGTCCGCAGCCGCAGCGCCGGAGGGCTCGCTCCGGGACGTTTGCCGCTGTCACCTGGGCGTCGGCCCCAGGTGTCTCTTCTCCCCTGCGGGACGGTCCCCCGCGGGCCTCGCAGGCTGCACTGAGGTCTTAGGCAGGGGCCGGGGCTCAGCACCCACCTCTCACATCGCCCGGGCCCAGACGCAAACGGCATCCACTGCCCCCTCCCCTGGCAAGCGCGCGGTGTGGGGGGTGGGCTCTGCGGGGCGCTGCTGTGCCTAGTCCCCAGGGGGTCCCCTGGGCCTCCCACGGGGCGCAGGGGGCATTGCGGCCAAGTCCAAGGCCGCGGCGTGGCCCTCGGGGCGGGCTGGCCTCGGGCTCTGCCTGGGGGCGCGGGTTGGCACAGCTCAGGAGCAGCTGCAGCCACGGGGCAGGCGGCTTAGGGCAAGTGCCAGACCCCCGGGAAAGGGAAAGGGAGGCAGCGGGTGGGGGCCCCCCCGCACACCATGGCACCCCCGGGCTCAGGAAAGCAAAAAGATCTCGGCGTTCGCCCCGTGTGGGCTTCTGGACACCGCTGGCCCCTAGAAGGGCACGGAGGGGCAGGCTGACCGGCAGGGCCCTCTCCAAGCAGCGTGCGTCTCTGCGCTTCCTTCCCTGCCTGCCCTTGCTGGGCTCCGGGCCTTGGCCCAGGCTCCCTCCCCCAGGGTTGGGGGCGCCCCTGCCGGCCCCTCCATCGGCCTGCCTGGCAGAGGCGGAAAGAGGCTCCTGAGGGCGAGGACCGTTTGTCCGTCCCCTCCTGCTCCTCCCCGGCTGCAGCTCGGTTCCTGGGGCCTGGGGAGCCTGGACCCTCCTTTGGGGTTCCACTGGCTCTCTGGGTGCTCCTGAGCAGGTCGACCCTGCCCAGGCAGGCAGACCAGCAGGCCCTGCGAGGGGCTCCTCGGGCTCTCCCTAAGGCTTCGTGTGGGGTTCATGTGGGGCGCCCCGAAACGAGGGCCTGGGCCTGGGGACACCTTCCCGCAGACCAGTCGGCCCCCTGGTGGAGCGGCTGGCCCCGGGGGACTGCCCAGGGCTGGGGGCCACCACCTGCGGACACTGGGACGCTGTCAGGGCTTCCGGAAGCGCTTCTGAACAGGCCCTTTGCCCCCCACCACCCCCGGCACAGCCACACGCCCCGAGCCCTCAGGGAAGCTGGTGCCACCCGGAAGTGCGGCAAGTCCTCCGCTCCCGCCTGCGCGGACACCGCCGGGGCCGGCCTCCATCCACTTATGTACCAGACGTGCTTAATGATCATCCGGTAATGTAATTAGATATTAAAAATCTCGTGGTGTAGTCATAAAATAACATGGGGCGAATAATAAAGTATCATAGTTATAAAGTCATCAAAATGTAATAAAGTGGTGTCATTACAAAGGCTTAAAATTTAACGATGGTTTTCGAGTATGTCACTTACTACATAATTAAAAGTACAAAATAGAGCAGGATAGAGTAATTAAGACCGAGAGGCTCTTGCAGTGCGTGCTCTGCGGGCTTCGGGGGGCTCCTGGCCCCCCTCACGGGGATGGGGAGACTTGGTGCCTCCTGGCAGGCGCGTGCTGGCCTCGCGGTGAGAGGCAGTGGCCCGGCAGGGCCGCCCTCGGCGCACGCCAGCCCGTGTCCAGTCATGAGCACCTGCAGCTCTTTGCCAAATGCCCAGGGACTTCCTGCTGACCCTGCCCTGGGCCAGAAGTACCCAAAATTAGCGCCTCCCAGGAGCTGGCCCCCACCAAGGGCTCCTGGGGGTGGGTGTAGAAAGAGCCCACTCCCTTGCCCCTTGGGGAGGGTGGCCCCGAGGCCCCAGGTGGCCCCAGCCGGCTCACGCTTCCCCCACCCACAGAGGGAGCGGATTTGGACGTGACCCTCTGTCGGCCGCCCCCCTCCCTCATCTCACTCCCCGTGCCCAGTGGTGTTTCCTGCTTTCCTGAGAAAACCCTCAACAACCCATACCAGGAAACGGTGACGGCCCCTGGGCCCCAGGGGTGCTCGGTGGACATCTGGGCCTGCTCTCCCACGCCTTCCACACGCATCCTGAGCCGGCGGGGTGCCCGGCCGTGCTGGCCGCAGGCCCTGGGGCGACCTACTGTGCCCCAGCGGGCAGGCACTCCACAGCAGCGTGTGGCCATTCCACGTGGCCAGCATGGGGCTCATACAAAGGCTAAGAGGGGCAAGCTCAAGAAACTTCTAGAATTAAATGACTGCCAGGTACCTGCACCCTCGGAAAGCTGCCCTGTCTATAGACAGAAACTGACCCCTGCCCAGTAACCGAGCCCTGACCCTGGTCTCAGGCTGGCACCAGCCCTGGTCTCAGACTAACTCCTGCCCTGTCCTAGACTGAGACTGACCCCCGACCCTGGTCCCAGACTGAACCTTGACCCTGGTCTCAGACTGAGACTGACCCCTGAGTCTGATGCACAAGGAACCCTGCCCCTGGCCCAGGCTGCATTTGGGCCCTGTCTTCAGACTGAGTGCTGGACCAGCCACAGCATTTCCAGATCTTTCTTTCCCTATTTTTATATCCCACTGGGCTGGGGGATGGCCACAATCTCGTTCAAAGAACATTCTAGAACCCAGGCTCTGTAGTCCATGGTCACTTTTCTCTCCCTCTGTCCCCTGCCAGCTCCCCTGGCTCCTGCCTGGCCAGGTCTCACTGTTCCAGACGTGGACCCCTGCCTGGGGCTGCTGGCCTGTCAGGGGCCCGGGGGCTTCGGGGAAGAAGCACTCTGCACTGGCCGCCGCTCCCGCGTCCCCTCGGGCTCCGGCCCGGCCTCGCCGGCTCTGACGGCCCTAAAATCCTTCCGCCCAGGACGCTCAGGCCTGCCCCTCCGCCGCCTCCAGCCCAGCCCTCGGCCTGCCTCGGGACGCAGTTGTTTAGGGGAGGCAGGCTGGGTGCGCTGAGCCCCCTGACGCCCGGGCCCCATCCGGGGACCCTCTGCCCAGGCGGCCGGCCCTCACCCCTCTGGAGGAGGGGCAGGCCGGCGCAGAGGGCGCTCGGGAGGGGCTGCACCCCGGGCGGCTCCCGCACAGGTGGCCTCAGCGTCCTGGCCAGCAAGTGGGCCGTGGCGTGCGCGGGCGCGAGCGCTTCAGGAGGAAGGGCCTCTGCCCCCCTATAGCTCATCCTCAAAAAAGAAACCAGAGACACCCGGTGCCTCTCCGTGGCCCCATAAATCTGGGGAGGAGGGAACGGTGCTCAGGGAGCGCAGGCTTTGGAATTTTAAACGGCCAATTTGGCCAATGAATCAATTTCTCTGGGCTGCTGCGGCCGAGCGAGTAAATGAAAGCAGTTTTAAAACCTATTTAAAGTGGCGAGAGCCTCTTTGTTCACGCTTCTCTCCTACTGCCACCCTCTAATATTTCATCTATATTCATCGTTATGGCATTCCAAATTATAGGTGTCAGCTAAAACCTGAATGGGGGGGACTGCGCTGCCCCCGAGAAGAAGGTAAGTTTCTCCTCCTCAGCCAGGACGTGCGCCCAGGCCTCTCAGCCGCTTCTCCGTTCCCAGGCCTTGTTCCAGCATCCCGTCAGTGGTCCTGGCTGCGCCTGGCCAGGCTGGGCCCCGTGCTGACCGTGGGGCGAAGGACGCGGCAGACGCCCCGCCCGTGGGCGCTTGTGCTCTGGTGGGGAGGAAGAGGGGGTCCGGGAAGGGCACAGGACAGAGGCCCTGGGGCCAAGCGGCAGCACCCAACCGTGACCCAGTACAGTTCCCGTCCTTGGGAATTCCTGTTCCACTGACAAGGAATAATTCTGACCCAACTGGCTTGAAATTAATATGCAGATTATTTAACTAAACAAAGGGTTTGTTCTACAACTTATAGTGTAAAGTAAATACTTTAAGCCAGGGGTCAGCAAACGTTTTCTATAAGGACGAGGTCGTGAATGTCGTAGGCTTTGTGGAGCCACACTCAGCTCTGCCATTGGAGAGGACGAGCAGCCGCAGTCAATGAGGGATGGGGCTGTGTCCCAGGAAAACCTGACTTACAAAAACGGGCTGTACTAGTCAGCCACAGGGGCGCTGATGCAAAGCGCAGAAACCGGCTTTTATAAAGGGTATTTATTTTGGGTGGAGGCTCACAGTCACCAGGCCGTAAAGCGTAAGTTACTTCCCTCACCAAGGTCTGTTGCCACGTGTTGGAGCAGGACGGCTGCCGACGTCTGTGAGGGCTCAGGCTCCCTCTTTCTCTTAAGGCTCCGTGGTCCCAGCTTCTTCCGATCTTAGCTGTAGGCTGGGATAAGTCTCGTCTCTCTCCCAGGGCTCATTTCTCTCCGGGCTCAGCTGCTCTGCTTTCTCCACAAGGTCATCTGTAGACTGTCAGGCTCTCTCTTTCCGGGGCCTCTGCTGTGTCTATGGAGCCGTCTCTATTCCTCTGTGCTCTTCTCTTGTGTGTTTACTTCCCAGGGCTCTGGCATCCAACACTCCAACTAATTCCTCTGCCATGTCATTTTCTCTGTGAGCCCCTCCCCACCAAGGGGGCAGGGACGCAGTGTCCGACGGCTGTGGCCCAATCAAAGCCTTAATCATAATTTAATCAAGTAAAAATGAAACCTCTGAAGTTAATACAATCTAATAGGCCTAGAGGAACAGACCAGCCCACAAACATAATCCAATATCTATTTTTGGAATTCATAAACAATGCCAAACTGCTACAGGGGCCACAGGCCAGATCTGGCCAGCAGGCCTTAGTATGCCACCTCCTGCTTTAGACATGGTTTTATTTCCTGGCTGCCAAAGGAAATACCATGCAATGTGTTGGCGTAAACAATGGTAATTTATTGGCTGACAGTTTTGAGGTTAGACATCAAAATAAAGGCATCATCAAGGCAATGCTTCCTTCCAGAAGATTCTGGCGCTCTGGGCTGGCTGCTGGCACTCCTTGGTGCTTGGCTTCCCAGTCACACGGCAGTGCACGTGGCAGCCCCCCTGGCTTCGTCCTTCTCTTCCATCCCGTCGATGCTCAGCCTCTGGCTGCTCCCTCTTTTTCTCTCTCCGATGTTCACTCTGCTTATAAAGGGCTCCAGTAACCCAGATTCAAGCTCAACCTAATGCAGGTGCGCCACACCTTAATGGAAGTAATATCTCGAAGAGATCTTATCTGCAATGTGGCCACACCCGCAGGAAAGGATTAAGTTTAAGGACACGTTCTTCTGGAGTACATTGAACTCACTAACGTTTTGTAGTGTCTAATCCCACGCAGTTTGGTTTTCACTTCAGATACTGTATTTTCCATCTTTAGA
Organism: Tolypeutes matacus; assembly: GCA_026826555.1. Lineage (NCBI taxonomy): Eukaryota > Metazoa > Chordata > Mammalia > Cingulata > Chlamyphoridae > Tolypeutes > Tolypeutes matacus. Next base: position 167,008 of record JAKSZT010054520.1, read on the forward strand.
AATTCCACTTGGAACTTTATGTCTTCTATTTGTTTCCTCACTACGTCCATATTTTCCTTTAAATTCCTGAACATATTTCTAACATCTGTCTTAATATCCTTGCCCACCTTCTTCATCATCTCTGTCATTTCTAAGTCTGTCTCTATTAGCTTGTTTTTCTCCTGTTTATGACTGCATCATCCTACATCTTTGAATGTCTAGTGATTTTTAATTGGATGCTGGGCATTAGAGGTTGCACATTGCTGAGTGCTGGGTTCTGTTATATTCCTTTTAAAAGTTCTGGGCTTCCTTCTGGCAGGCAGTTAAGTTGCCTGCAGGTCCGTGTGGTCCTTTTGAGGCTTGTCTTCACACTTTCGTGGGTGGGTGTAGAATAGCCTTTCCTCTAGATTTAGTTTAGCACCTTTGCTAATGCATAACTTTTCTGGGGTCTCTACTGAGTGCCCATGTATTTCAATGAGTTCTCTCTACTCTGACTGGTGGGAACTTAAATGGTTCCAGGTCTGTGTGGACCCTGGAAATTGTTCACCTTGCAGCTCTCTGGTAATTTTTTTCTCCAACATTGGTCTTGGCGTTTCACTCCACGCATGGGCCTATTGGTGTTTGGCCGAAGACTCGAGACAGTCTTCGTGTGGAATTCTGGAGCTCTTCTTCTGCCTCCCTCCCTCTTCTTTCATTCTATCCCATAAATTCTAGACATTTTGGCCTCCAAAAGTACTGATCTCTATCTCCTCAACTCAGCGATGGCATCAGGCTCTGTTTGGGAATTTCTTTCAAGCAGAAAGTCAGAGCATTGCAGGACTCTTCTCATTTGTGTCCCTTTGGTCAGGGACCTCCATGCTGCACTGCCTATTGTTCAATGTCTGAAAACAGTTGTTTCATATTTTCTGAACCGTTTTCTAGTTTGAGACAGAGGAGTAAACCTGGAACCTAAGAGTAGTAGGAGACCCCACCCACTGGTTTATAACTCTGTAGACATGTTCATTTCTGTCCAGTTGCTTCACTACTTTAACATAATTATGGTTAGTTTGGTAACATCACAGGTTTAGGTTGGAACAGGGCTTAGAAGCCATCGACCCCAACCTCTTTTCTTTCCAGATCGAGAAAGGGAGGCCCGGGAGTGGTAGGACAGGTCCCTCAGACTCTGGTGGCAGGCAGAAGGACAGAAGGACTGTGAGCCACACGTCTCCCTGGAACGTCTCTCAGCTGCCCATCAGGCCTGATGTCTGGTACCCAGTTCTGAGCTCTGTGTTTACAACTCCCTCCACCCTCCACCCTTCTCACACACACACGCGCGTGTGTCTGTTGATGAGCCAGGTGGCTGCACCTGGAGAAGCGCTGGTGGCCCAGATGTGCAGGGCAGCCCCCAGGCCCTTTCCCTCTTCCGGGGAAACCCAGGCTGTCAGAGGAGTCTAATATTGTTGACCCTCCAAAGGGAGGCCCCTAACAAGCCATGCCTGCCACATCACAGAGCCTTCGAAGCACAGTGGAACTCACCTTAAGCAGAGGCCGTTTTAGGTGTGGTCCTCTGCTGGGGCCCAGAGAGGAGACGGAAGGAGGCAGGAGGCAGGAGCCTTTCGCAGCCTGTGTTTGGCTGGAGGATGGTGAGGCCCGCGTCCAGGGACCTGAGAGCCTCAGGGAGGGTCAGCAGCCTAAAGAAAGGGCAGGGGAGGCCTGGGGGTTTGACCTTTGCTTCTGCCACCAAAGTAACGTGGGCCCCACCCCACTCCAGCTGTCACCAGCCAGTCAGGGCCCCACACAGACTCGAGAGTGAATCAGGAAAGGGCTGAAGGAGCCATCAGCGGCCCTGCTGGCAGCTCGTTCATCTGCTCGCTCACTCCTTCCGGATTTCTCAACTGCCTGCCCCGGGTCAGGCTCGGTCCTGGGTGCTGGAGATGCCCCCGGGGCACGACCTGCTTCGGCAGAGCGTCCCTGGGGCCGGTGACCAGCCCTCTCAGCTGGCCCAAAGCCCTCCAGCCCTGCACCCGTGCGGTGGCCGCATGGCAGGAGGGCCTTGGTGCGGCGACCAAGCCACAGCCCTTGAGGTGGGGGAGCCCGGGAGGGGGCGCTGGGCCCTAAGTGGAGGTGGAGCCACAGGGCCACCAGTCAGGGAAAGCCGTGGCCACGGGAACCACGGAGGCAGAGCACATTCTCCCCGGAGCTGCGAAGGAGCCGTCCCTGCGGCCACCGTGACGTCAGCCCGAAGGCGCACCTCAGACTTCCTGCTCCGAGGCCAGCGGCTCCACTGCCGCGGTGCTGAGCCCCCAGGCTGTGGGTCAGTTACAGCAGCGCCGGGAAACTCGTGGAGACCCCCGCGGCCGGCTGAGGTCGGCTGGCCAGATCTCGGGCTCCTCGCCTGAGAAAACGGGGTCAAGTTCTGCGAACGCCCAGGACTCAGGGTCGTGGGAAGGTGCCTCGAAACCTGGCAAGTCCCGGGTCGGCCGCGGCGCTGGGCCGCCAGGACGCCCAGTCCCCTGCAGCCGGCCTCCCGCTGGGCTCCCTGGGCCCTGCTCCCCGCAGGCACCGCCGTCCTCTGCGCAGCTGCCCTGGGCGGGGGCGCGGGCCGGCGGCTGGTGGCACTGCGCGGCCTGGAAGCTGGGCCTGACCTCGACCCCGGCTGCAACAGCACAGAGACCCGCAGTGGGGCGGTGCGGGCACAAGGATGAGCTGTGCCCTCGCCGAAGCTCGGCGGGAAGGGAGAGCAGGCCTTTCCCTGCAGCGTGAGCTGCGTTTGCTGCAATTTCTCCAGAAAGAATTTCTTTATGAAAATGCACTCGCGGCCCTGGGCATGCGGGAGCTGCCCGCCACTGACAGCAGGAAGGAAAGACGCTGCAGAGAGCCGAGACCCCCGCGCTCGCCCCTCACCGGGCACAATCAACTCGGGCGGGCCGGGAGGCTGCGGGTGTGGAAGCCGCGTTCCTGAGGTGCGGGGAGGGGTCCTGTTGCTTCTGGACCCGCCGCTGATGGCACAGTGGGCGTGACCTCAGCCAGCGGACCCCTGCATGAGGGGCCACAGGGAGCTGGAGCCGGGGCGGTGGGGGCAGCATGGGGTGGGTCTGGATTTGGAACAGGCCCCCACGGGAGCTGCGAACAGCAGGGGTCAGCTCCAAGGCTGAAGGGGGGGTGGTAGGGGCCGTGGCCCACCCACCCTCAGCCATCACCTGACCTTGATGCCCCCACGGCCCCAGCCATCCCAGCTGCAGGACCTGCACTGTACCTTAGGGCGTCTCCTCCAGAGTGGCTCACACAGCCCCTCGCCCGGCCCTCCTCCTCCCCTCGACCCCCCTCACCCCCCGGGTCCTGTGGTTCTCTGACCTCCCACCCCCTCCCCAGATGTCCGTTCCCACCAGTAGTGTGCCCCCGGGCCCCTCCTCGGCCCTCTCCTTGCAGAAGCACCTGTCAACGTGCTCCTCGGCCACCCCTCCGTCACCGCCCCACGCAAAGCATCTTGCCGCCTCCGCCTCTGGCCGAGCCCTCTGGCCCGCTGGACATGACATGCCCGTGCCCGCCTCAGCCCAGCTCCTGCTCCGCGTCTGCAAAGCCCCTCGGGCTCCACTCAGCACACGGAGCTCCCGGCTTCCCCTCCGCCCGCCTGCCCAGCCCCCTGCGCAGTTGCAGGCCCCTCTGCCCGCCCGGCGCTCAGGCTCCCAGGGAGAAAGGAGGCCCCAGGTGGGGCAGGTGGCAGTCGGGCCGGGATGGCGCGGCCCCTCGGCCAGAAGGAAAGGGCGCAGAGGCGCGGGGCTGGGCAAGCGGCTCTCCGGCCCAGCTGCCCGCCGGGGCCCTCCCTCACGCCCCCAGGCGGCATTTGGAGTTGGCATGGGCTCTACAGCCCGCGGGCCCGGCTGCCGAGGAAACCCCTGTGGGGCAGTGGGCAGGAGCCCCCAGCTCTCGCTGGCCTTGGGCACGGCACAGTGGCGGTGCAGGCCCCTCCCCACGCCTTCCGGTGGCTCCAGGATTCCTCGCCCACATGTGGAGCAGGTCTGGGCCGCAGGAGGGCATCAGGCAAGCCCAGTGCTCCCTGCTCCCTCTGCCGCAGCCCGCATAGACAGCAGGCGGCCCTGGCGCCCGGAGATAGCCATGTCTGGGACCCCCGGGCCTCCCTGACCCCTGCAACGTCCGCATCTGGCATTTCATGGGGAGGAAGGCGCAGACAATATTATGGCCACAATAGAGCCAGCAGACTGCCCTCCTTGGCCGTGATTAGATCGGCCTGTCCCCCTGCCACGACGCGACGGCGAAGGCAAAAGGACTGTCAGAGGGTCCCAGCAGCACGGGCGTTACCATGGCGCCAATCTGAGCCCGCATCCGGAACCATCAGAAGGCACCACGCAGGAAATGATCCCCCGTAGCCATGGCAACAGGCGAGCCGGGCGGGCCCAGCCTCCCCTGCACCTTTGCCGACCCACCTGGCTAGGTGTGGCCCCCACTCTCGGATCCCACTGCGGCCACAGGCCCTGCCCGGCCCGCTCCCAACAGGACCAACCCACACTACCCCCCAAACCGTAAAGCACGGCTGTGGGAAACTGGGGGTGGCAAACAGACGCGGGTGTTCCGGGACCACTGGGTCCAGCTGCCCACTCACCGGGAAGTGACCGACAGCGTCCAGTCGCCGTTGCCAAAACACCCCCAGGCTGGGTTGTGTAAAGCAGAAACTGGCAACCTGATGCTAGACTTCACCTGGAAACGCAGGGCCTGGGACAGGAAAGGCATCGAGAAGGAAGAGCGGAGGCGGTGGACTCACTGCCGCGTTTCGGGAGCTGGCGACGCTGTGTGAGGGGAGCAGCGCAGCAAAACTCAGCGTCGGAGGCCGGGCCCGCCAGCGTGCGGCCATCGGCCCTTGACAGTCTTCGCGGCGATTCAGCAGAGAGCGGCGTCTTTTTAACAAACCACCCGGGAACAGCTGGACACATGCATGAAAAATAAACCCCAGCGGCTTCCTCACACCATACACGAAAATTAGCTCAAGGTGGATCAGAGCTCTGAACAGAAAAGACAAGCTAGAAACACCTAGAAGGGAAAACGGCAGGAAATCTTTGCAACTTTGTGCTAGGCAAATGTTTCTTAGAACAAAAAAAGGCATTAGCCTTCGAAGAAAAATACAGCAAATTGAAATTCATCAAAATCAAAGACTTCAGATTATCAGGACATCGCTATAAAATGAGAAGGTAAGCCACGGCCTGGGAGAAAAACATTCGTTATATAATATATTATATACACAATATCTAAACATACAACATGTAACATGATATGTGATATATATAACATACCCAGAATATGTAAAGAATCCCTAGAGATCCATAATAAAAGGACAAAAGACTCAAGTAAAAAGCAGTAAAAGACTTGAAAGATGCTTCAAGAAAGAAGCTATGCGAGTTGTGGGGAAGCTCGTGAGAAGGCACTCAGGTGACTAGTCCTCAGCAAAGGTCCGTGAAAACCACTCGGAGGTGCTGTTTGTTTCCCCCGCCGCCGGGCAGAGCAGTTGTCGCCGACGTGGCCGATGGTCGGCCTCTGGACACCTCGCGGGCATCTTCCACAGCCAGCCCTCCCCTGCGACACCGCCGTTCCCCTCCTGCTCTTCACCGGAGACACCTGGGAAGTCCTGCCCACAAAAATACGTGCATGGGAAGGCGGCTTCCTCTACGAGAGGCAGCAGCGGAAACAGCCCCGTGCCCTTCAGCGGGAAGCTCAGGTCCCTGCCAGGGAGTGTCGCGAACAGGAAATAAGAAGCCGCTACAGGAGCGAGTCTCAGAAGCTGAGTGAACAGAAGGAGCCAGAAGCAGGAGAGCTAACCTGAAGTTCCAGCAAAACCAAAGCTCAGGAAATCAGAAGGCCGGTCGCCCGTGGGGGTGGGGACTGCCTGATGAAGGGCCCGGCGGAGACTTCTGGAGGGGTGGGAGCGCTCGATGGCTGAGGCACGTCTTGGCTCCCTGGTGTTCCTCAAGACTCACCCAGTGGGCCCTCAGGAGCTGTGTGTGTCTCGTTTCGTGAGCTGATCGTTCAAAAACTCCCCAAGAAGCTGACGGCGAGAGCTTGGGCGCTGCCCCTTGGCCGGGAGCTGACCACCTGACCCCGGCTTGCGTCTCCCCCAGCGCCAGGCAGCATCCTGCCCCCCGGACTGCCCCAGGCTCCCCTGAGCTTGGGGGTTGGCAGGGCCTGGGAGGGGATCCGGGTCCCACCGGCCGCCCGTGGCCTTAGCCTGGCCCCTGAGCCCAGCTCCCCCGTCTGTGAACGGGGGCGGGGACGGGGGGGTGGCTCGCACCTCCAGGGCCACCGTGGGGCCCAGCTCCCCAGCACAGCCCACCACCGCGCCCGGGGTCACGGCGGCCCCTCCTGGAGGGACATAATGGGAGCCGGGTCTTCTTTACGGGGCCTCACCCCCACCTAGGCCTTCCCTGTGCCTCTGAGCCGCCCCCTCCGGGACCCCTGCCCTTCCAGCAGCCCCAAGCACCCCTCCTGTCGTCCCAGGCCGCGCCCAGCCCCCCACCCTGCCAAGGCTGCCCGGGCCTGGGGGCTTGGCTGGAGCATCCTGCAGGGACCCGGCTCCTGGCCTCATGGTGCCCCTGGGTGGGCAGCCTGCAGGGCGCCCCAGGCCCCTCTGCCAGCCAATCCCTGGGCACGGCCGACCCGGCCCCTCCCGCAGGCGGGCGGCCCCCGCCGCCGAGGACGCCGGCCGCACAGGCAATTTTCTCCTGAAACAAATGGCGAAGAACTGCTCCAACAGGCGAGCAGCGTCTATTTCAAGCTAATTTCCACATAATAGAATCAAGCCGCTTCCCTTCCCTCTGTGCACATCTCCTCTGCATAATTTGACAAATTGCAAACGCCGTGAGATTCAGGGACTCAGACGCGGGACCAATTCTTCTCAATTGTCCTGGAGACGGGAGGGGGTGGGCTCCAAGTGCCGGCTGCCTCCAGCCCCCTGGAGAGGACCAGGGGGCTGCACGGTGGGGGGCCGAGGGGGCAGGGCAGCCTGGGGCGCCTCCCATTCCACCACCGTTGCCCCCCGGGCGAGCGGACCCCGCGCCGACGGCCCCACAGCGAAGCCGCCCACTCCGCCGCCCACAGCAGCCCCCTCCCCAGGCCCCATGTCCGCGTCCACGTCGCCCGTCCCGCAGCCCCTCTGTCCCTGGAGCCACACGGCCCTGGCTGTCCTCCGTTCCTCGGTCTCCCCCCGCGCCCCTGGGCTGGAGCGCCCCCAACGCGGGGTCCAGAGCCCCGCACCAGCGGGCACGTGTGGTACGCGGGGGACGGTGGGCAAGCGCGAGCATTCGTGCAGCTGCCCCGAGACGCCCGCGGTGCCCGGGGCGTCCTCCGGCCAGGCCTCGCCCGCGTGGACGCGGGCTGACTCGACTGGAGGGACCCTCTGACATCTTAGCCCATCACAGGGGAGCTTTTAATCGAGGTAGCTACTTTTTAACGGTTTTTATTTTAAAGTTATACGAACAACACAAGAGCCAATCTTAAAAGCGAGGGGCTCCCTCGCTCCCCAGCGCCCCGCGCGCTCCCCCGAGGTGGGGGCGGCTTAGGGCGGGAGGCCGCCGTCAGGTGCGTGTGCGAGCACACTCGGGGGGCACGGGCACAGGTGGGCCTCGTGTGCCCTTTTCAGTATCGGACTGAGTCGCGTCCCCAAAACGATGAGTTCAGGCCTGAGCCCGAGTCCTGTGGTGCGTTCAGGCGGGGCCAGGGGGGTTGGGGGCCTTGAAAGAGGAGGCGCTTGGACCCGGCAGGCAGGCCCCATGGAGCCGAGGACCGCCGCCGGCCGCGGGCACTTGGCTTCGGACCTCCGGGACTGCGAGGGAACGAGCCCCAGGGGCTCAGGTGCGCGATTGAGACGCACTTCCTAGCTCAGAAGGCCGTGTGTCTCCTGGCGCCCTCGAAGCGGGCAGCCTGCTTCCATGGGTGTGCCCGGGCGGGGTGGGGGGCTCATCTGGGGGTGACAGGCCCCCACGACCCTTGTCAGCCGTCCTTGCCCGCAGCAGTGGAAGTTGATGTGCAAAATCCCGGGCAACTCCCGCGGGCCTACTGTGTGCCGGGGTCCAGAGGCCCACCCCACAGCCCCTGTAAAGAGCATCCCCCGGGGGGCGCGAAAGGGCAGCTGAGAAGCAGAGCAGGAGGCACTGGGGGGGAGGCAGGGGGGAGCTTCCCGGAGGGAGGGGTCAACTCCGGCCGCGGAGGTTTTAGGAGTCTCCAGGGACCACGGGCCCCTCCTGGGAGCTGAGGCAGTCAGGGGAGAAAGACAGAAAGAAACCACAGCATGGGGGCTGGAGGGGAGTGGGGCCAAGAACGTCCCTGCGGAGGGATCCGGGGAGGGCAGGCAGCCCGTGGGGCTGGGCCAGGCTGGGGGGCTTCGAAGGCCAGGCCGGGGGGCGCGGGGAATGGGAGCCCCTGCGGGGGCTTCAGCATCCTCCAGCTCAAGAACGGCGAGGCCGCCCCAAGGCCGCGGGGAGCGGTGGTCACAGGACAGCCTTTGGGGACGAGCATGTGGAGTGAGACGGATGGAGACGCCAGCCTGGGGGCCACTGAGAAGCTGGGGCTGTGGCAGTGCTGTCTGCTGTGTGCAGAGAGCAAACTGGCTTCTGTGGAGACCCTGTCCCCACGGGGCGGCTAGCGGCGTGGACGGGTCCATCCCAACTGGCGCCAGCCGGGCTGGGGGTCATCGGCCTCCCGCAGGTGAGAGCCAGCAGGCGGGGCTGAGGTCACCAGGCTCGGCAAAGGCCCAAGAAAGAGGCGGGGGTGGGATGTCCAAGGGGAGCCCCAAGAGGACGGGCTCGTGCGGGCCAGGGGAGGCCAGGGAACGGCCAGGCGGAGGAGTGGACGCAGGACAGCGGCCCCCGAGCGGGGCATGGGTGCTCGGCCGTGGACCTGGGGGGCAGGAGACACGGGCCAGGTGAGGGGGGCTGGGGGGCAGGCTCGGAAGCCGACGCGTGGGTCCCTGCTGACCGGAGCCCGTCACGAGAGCCGGGCACTGTCCAGCGGCACTGCAGCCCCTGGGCGCAGAGCTGGGACTTCACACCCGAGAGCGTCCACGGCGCGGGGCCATCCTGGGGTCACCGGCCCCCTCCTGCTCCCCAGCCTGGGCCCTGGGCCCCCGGGGCTCCCAGGGAAACGGGGGCTGGCGAGCACATTTGTGGGGCAGGGCCTCAGCCCCCGAGGGTCCCCTAAGGCCCATGCCCTCCGGCACACGAGCCCCTTAAATCCTCGCAGCACCTGTGGCGTTCCAACTCTAGCTCGAGGCAGAAGAGCCATCAACTCAGCCATCGAATTGCTGGTGACAGCACCGCAAATGACTGACTGATGTTTGAAAAGTAGGGGCACGGCCAAGGGCGTGCCTGGGCCAGCTGGACGGGCGTGTGCTGCTGGCTCCCCCACGCCAACGCGGAGCCGAGCTCTCCAAGACGGGGCGCTCCTCGCGATGCCTCGCCCAGCGCTCGCACACTCGCCCCTCGGGGGCTGGCGCCTCTCGCAAGCGCGCGTTTCAGGAGTGCTGGGGGCACCGGGGGGCTGCCGAGGCTGCCCTTGAGCAAGTCGGGACCAGGACGTGGGCTGCCTCGGGCTCACGGCGCCCTCCTGACGTTCTGCCGTCCCAACGGCGTCGCGGCTTGCCAGCCGCGCTCACGCGAGAGAAGGCACGCAGGTTCCCGCACCCCAGCGTGCGGAGGCCCCCGCCCGGTTTTCCAGGGCCACCCCATTCAAGCCCCTCCGATTGCGAGCTGGACTGCCCGGAGGGACGCCGTGCGTGGCCTGGGACGCCGTGCGTGGCCTGGGACGCCGTGCGTGGCCTGCGGCGAGTGCCGGGTGCTTCTCTGGGAGCGCTGAGTGACCGACAGACCTCCCTGTCCTTGGCTCCGTCCCCAACTTCGCCACCAAACCTGAACAAGGGAAGTCTCCACCGTCAGCACGTGCTGCTGGAGCGGCGCGGCTGGGCCACGGCGGGCAGGGGGTGGGCTTCCGGAGACGGGCGGGTGGCCAGTGTGGCGGGCAGCCGGGGAGGGCCAGGGCCCCAGGCTGGTCGCCCAGGACCCCATGGGCCTCGCTAAGCTGGGGGGCTTGAAGCAGGAGACCTCACCGAAGGTGCAGCGGGACCCAGGAACCGGAGCGATCGGGGGTGTGGCGAGGCTGCAGGGTCCCCCCGTGCGAGAGCCACCGGCCGGGGGGCGCGGACGGGCCTGACATAGAGGCAAGGCCAGCAGGCGTCCACGAGCAGCTGGCTGCGGGGAGAAGCTGGGGGCGCCCCCAGGTCCCCAGGCTAAGCCCCAGGGCCAGAGAGGAGCTCCGGCTGAGCCCGGGCCGGACGCGGAAGGTGCTCCTGGGCTGCTGGGTCGAGGGGGCGGCGGCTGCAGCTGGAAGCGGCACTCGGGGGGCTGGGGCTGGAGCTGCAGGGTCTCAGCCCTGCAGAGGGGACGGCGGTGCTGGCGGCCGAGGGGACGGGGCTCCCTGGGGGAAGGAAGGAGCAAGACGAGAAGTGGGTGCTGGGCACCGTCCTGAACAGGGGCTGGGGGGGGTGACACCTGCCAAGGGGCCAGTGGCCGGAGAAGGGGGCACCAGCGGCGCCCTCCAAGGCGAGCTCAAGGCGTGGGCGCGGGGTCGGCCCTGGCGGGTGCGTTGGCAGCCCCGAGCGGAGAACTTGCCCCAGGTGGACAGGAAGAGGGACGAGGCGGGGACACAGGCACGTGACGGAGCTGCACGTAGCGCCAGCTGGCGCCATGCTGAAGCCTCGCCCCGGCCCTGCCTCCCGCCCCGAGGTGTGGCCCCCACCCCATGGGGGTCTGAACGCGCGGGGGGGGGGGTTCTTTTCAAGGGGGTTCCCGGGGTGCGCGTCGCTGCACGTGGGACACGTTCCACTCACAGGACAGCGTCAAAGTGGGGCCTGAGAACTGCTCTGTGGGTGGGCTTCCCTTCCCAGGCGCGCGGGAGCCGGCCCACGGCTTCCCTGCTCTCTCGGGGGGCCCGTGACCCCCAGTCGTGAGCACACCCTCCTGCTGGCCAGTTCCCGACGATAACATGGCCTTGGTGTCCAGCGCCAGCCCAGGGAGGGAGCCCTTGGGGGAGGGACAAGGGCCCCCTCAGTGGAGCCCCGGGGGGCCGCGGCAGGGCACTCGGGCTGCCCTGCGGGGTCTTCAGCCCCCTGCTTTGGCAGCCGCGCCCCACTCAGCCCTGCTCAGCATCCAGTCCACCTGCTCACTGCGGGGTCCACCCCTGGGGCCACGGCTGGGGTGGGGGAGCCCTCCCACCCTCCCTGACCCCCATGGGGAGGGGTCACCTTCCCAGCATGACCCCCCCCTGCAAGGGGCGAGGCTGCCCGGGCGGAAGCCAGATGCCGTGCCTCAGTCTCCCCAAACCAGGGGCCCTGCTGAGCCACCAGGCCTCTCTGCACTTCAGGAAACTGGGCCCCTCGCCCACCCCTCACCCACCAAGGAACAGGGGGAAGCCCAGATCCCACCAGCCGTCCCCAAAACCATCCTCAGCGCGGCCCTCTCCGCCCCGCTCTCGCTGCTGCTCCATCCTCACGGGCCGAAGCGTTGGAGCCTGGAGCAGTCTCCAGCTTTTCCCGGAAGTCCCACCTGATCCCACAGCCACGCGGCCGCCCGATGCCTCAGCCGAAACCGCGGCAGCACCCCCGCTGCGTCCACTCGCGCTGCAAGGCGGGCAGCAGGGAACGCGCAGCCCCCGATGCTCCGACGAGTCCCGCCAGGAGGCAGGAAACCAAGTCCCCTGCGGCCCGCCTGGCCCTCCGTCCCCGGGAATCATTTAGTTCCCGAGGTCAAGGCTGCATTCGGCATCTCCCTCTCCCTCCGCTTCCTCCATGCTGGTGTCTGCTGGATGAGGAAATAGGGGCGTCCGGGGAGCCCATGGGGGAGGGCCGAGTCCTCCGTGGCAGTAGCCCTGGACGCCTGCCGGCTTGCCTGGCCCGGGGAGGGCAGCACTGCCCTGACCCGTGGCCTGGCCAGGCTCACGAGCCTCCAGGCCGGCTGACCAGGGACCCTCCCTCAGTGCCTCTGCCACGTGCCCCCGTTGGCCAAGAGCTGTGCCACCATTGGGGTCCCCACTTTGAGGCCTGCAGAGACCCCTGGCCCCTGTACACACGCGAGAACACACACTTACACGTGTGCGCACACTGGGAAGTGAGAGCAGGAGGGCGTTAATCTTTGCAGGCAGGCGGCGTCCATGGTGACAAAGGTGACCCACGAGCTGCCCTGCATTCAGGGACACGGAGGGAAGCCTGGGGGCTGTGGGGCATGGAGGAGGTGCCTGGCTCCGCTGGGACCCAGGAAGGCTTCCTGGAGGAACGAGCGCCTGGGGCGGAGCCCGGGCTCGGGGAAGCGGAAGATGCTTTGTGAGCTGCGCCGAGGGGCCGGGAGGCTCTCCTGGGCCCGGGAGGCGCTGCACCTGGCCAGACCTTCACACAGGTCCACATGCAGCGCCCGTGTTCTGTGCCGGCCCCCTTCCGGGCACTGGGGCTTTTGCACAATGCTGCCCAATGTTTGCCGCAAGCCGAAACCACCGCGTTGCCCAGGCAAACCCAGATAGCTGGGCTCCGGGTTTGGCGTCAAGGCAGCCGGGCTCTGAGGGCGTTCCCGCTGTCATTCCATCATTCTGCAGCACTTGCAGCGCCCATCCTGGTTCTAGGCCCCAGGCGGAAGGGAGCTCATTTGAGTTTTACTGCGTCCCCAGGGCCGGCTCTCCCTGACGCCAGGCCTTGTGCCCCAGGCCGCAGGCCTCCTCCATCAGTGGACCCCCAATTCTGCTCTGTACAAGGAGGAGGATGTGCTTGATGATCTCCAGGCTCCTTGGCTTCAAATGTGCTGGCAGTGCTGGGCCTGGAACAGCGGCCCTGGCACTATCCCAGGTTGCAGGGGTTTCTGCGGGGGGCACAGAGGGCTAGGGGTGAACTTCTAGTCTCCTCTGGAAGGCTGGGGTGGGAGGTCAGCTGCTCGGGCAGGTGTGTCCTGGAGCAGGGTTTGGGCAGGCTCGGTGCAGAGGCAGACCAGCGGTGACACATGGGAAGCTCACGCACCCTCCCCTGTCCGGAGCAGACGAGCAGGGGAAAGCAAGCTGCCGAGGAGGATGCGGCCTGGCACCTTTACCCTCAGCCAGCGTCCTGGGTTGACCGGTGCAGAGTCAAGAGAAAGGACATGAGGCTGCCTGCCCTGCCCAGGCCAGGGAAATGGAGGGCACGCGGCAGGGGGTGAGGTCCAGTAGAGGCCCCTCTGGACTCAGCAGGTGGCGGGGTGGAGTGGGGAGGAGAGGATAGGAAGGCTGGGGGGAAGGCGGGGTCCAGCTGAGATGCCAGCCTTTGAGAGGACAGGACACCTGCGCCCCTTCCTTCCAGAGTCCAGAGCCCCGAACCCCTCCTGTCCTCTCTCTAACCTCCAGAGAAGACCCTTGCTTTGCCCACCACCCCCAGAGCTTTCATGATGCCATAAACTGATCTCGTATCGTGAAGCCCCAGGGCAGAAGTTGCTGAAAATCTAACCCTCGTAATTACACCCATTATGCAGATCTAGCAAAGCCCAAGCAGGCTGCCCAGCCACTGGCAGCTCCCCAGAGAGTCCCGGGCCCAGAACCCAGGGTGGCCGCCCAGCCGTCCACCCACGCAGTAAGCTGGGCACCCGCACAGGCGCTGCCCAGCGACTTCTCTGTCCTGTGGCCGCACTGCCCTCTCCCAGGAAGTCGGGACCCCAGCCTGGGAGGGAAGTCCTCCTCCAGGTCCTCCTCTCCTGGGAGCTCTCCTCCATCCTACAAGATTGCTCCCTCCACCTGCAGTCCCGTGTTCGTTAGGGTTCTCATGCCTCTCCGTAGGTAATCCCTTATTTTAGTTACTAGTTCTTCACAGTAAACTGATACGGAATCTGTTCCAGGAGGGTCCCAGGTGATCGTAGGTGAAGGTGGGATTTGAGGACTGGCTCATCAGGCCTGTGAGCGTCAGTGCTCAGCTTCCTGCCAATGGGAAGGTGATGCTAATAGTCCGCAATTAATCACAGGATCACCTGCGGATGATCGTGATGACACGCCAGCTGCAACACGTGCCTGGGGAGAGCCCATGCTGCTGCAAGGACTGTGGTGGGGGGTGGTCTCCCACCTGCACCGGAGCACTGGCAGGAAGAGAACGACAAGCTCGGGGCTTCCAACCCACAGTTCAAATCACAGTCTGAGAAACAGAGTTTGCACGGCAGACCTTAGGGAATTATTTATTCTTACAGCCACATGGCATGATACTGATGAAAACAAAAACGGAGCATTTCGTAGTGCCAGAAAGTAAGTGCTAAAAGACCCCACAAGAAGAATGTCAAAGGGACATGGGAGCCAACTGATTAAACCCAAATTAAAAAATAAATATCCATGAGTACAGCTTTATATAAATAAATGATTGAATGAATAAGTAAATGGGGAGAAGAGACAAGTCTTTCATGCAGAAGAATTCAAAATAATTCATGTAGATAACTCCACCTGAAAGGAGGGGGAGAAGTGGGCTGTGCCCAGTGACTTCCTTTCAGAGTACAGTAATGAAAGCAGAACAGAGAAAGCCTACAGTGGAGAACCCTGACAGACCCTCTCTCAGCCAGGGGCTCAAGGTCAACATAAGAACAATAACTCATGTTGATAGGATGTACTCTTGATATCATGTGAGGAAACGGCACTTGACCTCGGTGGGCTTCCTCCCCAGAACCCATAAACCCAACCTAATCATGAGAAAAACATCAGACACTTCCCAGTTGAGGAACATTCTACAAATTACATGATCAGTACTCCTTAAAACTGTCAAGGTCATCAAAATTGAGGAAAGTCAGAGTAACTGTTAGTCAAGACAAGCCTAAGGAGATGTGACAACTGAATTACTGTGGGGTCCTGGATGGGGCCGTAGGACAGGAAAGGGATATTAGAGAGAAAAAAAAAACAACAACAAGGAAATCTAAAAATGTATGGACTTTAGTTAATAAAAACAAATCAACATCGGTTCATTAATTGTAACAAATGTACCCTACTAATCTAAGGTGTTGACTAGAGGGGACATTGGATGTGGGGGACCTAAGAACTCTCTGTACTGTCTTCAAATTTTTTCTGAAATCCAAACCTGTTCTAAAATTAAAAAAAAAAAAAATTAAAGAAATCAAAACAGAAAACTTACTTATGTGGGTTGCTGAGTTACAATGTCAGTTGAACTCAAAGCCTTGGCAAGTTAACCACTGAATGTTAAGGCATTAATTGGGAAAGATTGGGATCCTGAAAGTTGGAATGAGGACATCTGGCTGGACCCAGATGAAACTGACCATCTTGAAGCCCTGGATCACTCTGTTCCTTGCCATCAGAAGTATCTGGTCCTCCCGTATCAGAAGAACTTCCTTGCTGGTGTGAAAATTCTGCAGCAATGTATGTTATTAAAGGGATGCTCATTTGCCTCAAGGCTCACCATGATGACCACCTGTTGCTGCTAGACCCATAACCCAGCTAGCATCTGCAGGAAGGCAAACACGTACTAAGACCCAGGAGGAAACAGCTTACACATCAAAAGAAGTACAACAATTTGCTAATATATATTAGCAGGAAACAAGGGGAATATGTGTGAGAGTGGATTATAAAGGTGTCAGACCAAGGAGGGAAAGCAACTCTATATAAGCCTGGAATTCACTGATACAGGCACAGGTATTAGAGATTTTGGATGTCAAGTGCTAGCTCATGCTTCTGGAGGTGGTTCTTCTGGCTTTCTTGGTTGGGAGCCTGAAACTTGAACTCAGTAGTGGTCTACAATTAAAGAGCTTCCATGGCATGATGTGGATAGGGGAATCCAAAAGCTTAGGGAGATAGAAATATTGGGCTGGATTTACAAGCAACCTCGCACTCACCATGCAAACTAGAAGTCCCAGAGAACATTCCCTTCACCAGGAGATTGACACCTGTGTCCTTGGAAAGCCCTCTGGTTGTAGGCCAGGTATGACTACAGAGGATGCCTCCATTGAGATAGGCCCCTGATTTCAGGGGGGACAATGGTGTCTTGAATTCACAGGGGACAAGCAGCAGCACTTGGCCATCAAAGACAAGGTGGTCATGAGAAGGCCAAGGAGGATGCACTAGCAATCACAACTCCTTGGACCACTGAGGTCTTTGGTGGCAGTTAGCTGATCACAGTATCCCCAGGAACAAAAATATGGGCAGTCAACTAGGGTATTTTTTTATCTAAGTACCAGAAAAAGACTCTGAGTACAGTAGCCAAAAACCTGACTTAGATCACCGCAGTCAAGAGTCACAGGCTCTCATCCTATTTCCACACCTGAGTCAATGCACAGGTGGAAGTACTTCCTGAAAGTGCATACTGTAAACATTCCTCCTGGCCTTTCCCAAAGGGACCTACAACATTGCCAGCGTGACTTTGAATTGGAAAAGGGGATACTCAGGCCTTTTGGGGATTAGTAGGCACTGGCTCATTCTTGGGGACCCAAAATGTGACTGAAGCCAAGCAGCCAAGGGGGGGCTCACAGCAGTCCAGTAATAGATGGAGTCTTAGCCCAAGTGCAACTTGCAGTGTTGAGCTGTCCACGGACCACACTTCAGGTACTTCTCCGGTTCCTGGATGTATCATTGGAATAGGCATACTTGGCAACTGGAAGAACACCCACGTCGGGACTCTGATTGCTGGGATGCAGGAAGTATTGTAGGAAAGACTGGCATGTTCTCTCCTATTAGTTTAGAAAGCCAGAAGACTAATGCAGAGACTAAAGCCACTATCAAAGTCTTGAGAGAAATAGGAGTGACAACACCTGTCACGTTCCCATTTAATTCGCCCACAAAGACTTGCAGAAATTGGATGAATCTTGGAGAATGACTGTGGACTGCTGTGAACTTAATCAGGTGGTGAATACAACTTCACCTGCTGTCCCAGATTTATTCTCTTTTCTGGAGCAAATCAACATGGCCCCTAGCACATGGTATGCAGCTATTGACCTGGATGAATTCGTTTTCTCTGTAACAATTTGAAAGGATCACAAAGCAGTTCTACCTGGCAGCACCAACAGTACACCTCCACAGCCTTGCCTCATGAATACATCAGTTTCCCCAAACTCTGCCACAGTGGGCCCACAGATATTTTCACATTGCACCATAAGCACACTGGTCCACTACATTGATGGAAATTATGCCAACTGTAACTGATGATAAAGAACTAGAAAGAACTCTAAAATGCCTTAGAAGGATCAACAATGACTAGAGGGTTGGAAATAAACCCCATTGAAATCCAGTATCCCACAATATCAAAGACGTTTCTGGAGGCCAGTGATCTGGAGTAGGTCAAGATAAGACAAGATTGCCACAATTGCATCATCCATTTCAGTATGCTACTTCCATCTGGCCACAGAAACACCTCTGTGGTTGCCAGATTCTAGTGGGGACAAGAGCTAAAGAAAGCTATGCAGTGATTTCAAGCTGCAGTGAAAGCTGCTCTGTTTCATAGACCTAATCGTCCAGATGACCCAACAATCCTTGAAGTAAATAGGCATGCTCTATGGAGCTTCTGGAAAGCACTGAAAGGAGAATCACAGTGTGGACTTCCAGGATTTGGGAGAAAATCTATGTCCTCTCCTGCAGATAACTATTATCCTTTTTGATAGTTTCTGGCTTGCCACTGGGCCTAAAAAGAGCTAAACACCTAAAAAGAGGATATAATGTGGCCATGCGGCCTGCACTTCTCATCATAAACTTGGTATGGCTTGACTCACCTGGCCATCAGGTACAGTGTGCAGACAGCAGTCTACTATAAAATAGGAATGGTATATGAGAGACCAGCTTGGGCAGGTCAGAGGCTGTGAGCTAGTTGCATCAGCAGGTGGCTCAGGCTCCCTCAACTCAGACTTCTATTGCATTACTTCTCTCTCTCCTTCAAGTCCAGCCTACAGCCTCCTGGGGAGTCCTTAGGACCAGGTGAGCATGACAGTTTGAACTTGGTGAATCCCAAAAAGAGAAAGATTATGGTTTAGAACTAATCCATTCCTGTGGATGTGTTACTTTTGATTGGACTATGTCAGAGAGATGTGACTCAGGTTGAGTCTCCTCGCTCTTGCTGGGTCTGATATAAATGGAGACAGAGCGGCACACAGAGGACAGGGAAGCTGCCCTATCGATCCTGCCATGTGAGAGAGAGGACTGCAGGAAAACAGAGAAGCCCCCAGGTCTGGGACCAGCAGAACACAGAAAGAGGCCCCAAGAGGCTCAGGGAGCCAGGCCCAGGACGAGACGAGCCAAATACCTGAGAGCTCACAGCTGAACTCAGGAGGAAGCGCAGCTAAGACTGAGAGAGGAAGCCCAGGAAGAGACAAGCCCTAGGCCTGGTTGAGCTCCAGAAGATGGTGGGTTCTGTAGGGGAAGACAGAGACCTCGGCAGAGATTAGTGGCCATCTGGTTTTACCACATGGCAACATTCCAGGGTCACCAGTAGCTGACTTTGGTGAGAAAACATCTCTGATGGTGCCTTGATTTGAACATCTCATGGCCTCTGAACTGTAAACTTTTATCCCAAATAAATCCCCTTTATAAAAGCCAACACATTTCTGGTACTTTGCATCTGCAGCCCTTTGGCAAACTAAGACATTGAGGAGGAAAAGCTCGTCTGGTGTTCAAACAGGTCTGTATGATTTGCTGATACCACCTGTTTTAGTTTGCTATAAGCTGCTTAAAGCACTATACCAGAAAGGGGTTATCGTTTACACTTGGGGTTTACTGGCTTGTAGGCTTGCAAGCTTACAGTTCCACGGCTGAGGAAAGTGTCCAAATCAAGACATCAGGTGAAGCTCTCTCCCCAGTCACTGTGGGTGATCCTGGGCTCCTCTCTCGTGGAAAAGCGCATGGCAGCATCTGCCGGTCCCTGCCTTCTCCCCCAGGCTCAAAGCTTTCAGCTTCTGCTCCCCATCTGCGGCTTTCTCTTTCAGCTTCTGTGGGTTCCTCTCTGGGCTCCTGTGTCTTCTCTCTGTCTCTCTCCGTAGTCCTCCCATTTATAAAGGGCTCCAGTAAGAGGATTAAGGCCCACGCTGGGTCATGCCGTACTGAAGTAATCTGGTCACAGGCCCTTAACTGATGTAATCTAATCAAGTTTCCATCTAAAATAGGTTCAAACTTACAGGAACGGATGAGCTCTAAGAACATGACTTTTTCTGGTGTCCACAAAAGCCTCAAACTACCACACCACCCACAAGTGGACAGCTGCAGCACTGTAGCTCCACGCGGGAGGTCCTGTAGGACAGTTACGACGGGGAGTTCTCTCAGGGGACAGAACTGTGGGCAGTACAGCTGGCTGTCCACTATACCTGGAGTGAGGGGTGGGCAGGGCAGCAGACCTACACTGGCTGAAAGATGATTGTGAGCAGGCTGGCTGAGTGGTCAAAGATCGAGGAGGAACAGCATTGGGGAATATGGAGAAGATGCATAAGGCTGGACTTTTCTGAAGAGGCACAAACTGTGAAGGTGTTTGTGTCCTGTGTAAGTGCCCACCAAAGACATCCACTGCAGAGGGGGCTCTTAATCAGGTGGACAAAGTGAGACATTCTGGGTGTCCATCAGCCTCTTTCCCCAGCCACCCTGGGGCTCGCTCTGTGGCCCCGCAAACAGCATGGCTAGATGGCAGAGAAGGGACCATGCATGGGACGAACTCGTGGCTTCCCTGACCTGCTTCTGCTACTGCTAATTCGCAAACCAACACCGAGTCCCTTGACGTGGCACCACTCCCTGGGAGCCCATCAGCCTCTTGCTGGCACTTTGAGGAACCTGGACCTCTTCCAGCGGGCCACAGCCTGTACAGCAAGGTCTACGCCCCAGCCCAGGGAAAGGGGAAGGGACCCTTCTAAATGTGTTCCTTCTCTCTAGAGATAGTGACGGCTCCCTATATCTGCTCTCACTGTATTAGAGTTTTCCTTACCTTATATCTAATAATTATTCATATAAATTTCCCTTTTCAAATTTCTGTTCAGTGGTGGTACCCAGATGTGGTTTCCATCTCATGATTTAATCTTGATTCATCTTCCATTTGGGTTCAATTTACTTCCTTCAGAATTCCCTTTAGCATTTTTAGTCTTGCAATGTTGATGACAAATTTGCCTGGAAATGTCTTTAATTCTCTTACAACATTGAAGCATGTTTTCACTGGGTAGAATTCAATATTTTAAGTTATTTTATTTCAGCACCTTGAAGATACCATTACACTGTTTTCTGGGTTTTATATCTCTATTGAGAAGTCCAGTTATGTGTATATTTGTTGCTCCTTTGAAGATAATGTGTCACTCCTAGATAATTCGAAGATTTTCTTTTTGTCTTCCATTTTCCACATTTTAATTATAATTTGCCAAGAGGTTTTTTTGATCTTCCATGTGATTTGTAGTTCTTCAATCTAATTGCATGTATTTTATACCACTTCATCGTAAGCTAGTGTTTCTTACACTGTCTTTTGTATTTTTTCAGCCTTTTGTCTCTGTACTTTAGTCTGGATAATTATCTTCTGACCTATCTTCCAGTTCTCTAATTCTCTCTTTAGCTCTATATAATCCTTGTAAAAATCCTGCCCCTGGGTTCTTAATTTGGGTTATTGCATTTTTCAGTTGTAGAATGTCCACTTTTTGTCATTTCCAGGTCTCTGCCACAATCCTTACTCTGGTCTCATCTCCTCAAGCACACTGATTTTAAAGTTCTCACTGTATGCATCAGCCCCTGGGGGTCTGTTTCCATTATTTCCTTTTTGGCTGCTTTTTATTTTCATGTGGTCTTTCTTTTTACATGCCTGGCATTTTTCTCTTGTATTCAGACGTTGTGTATGCAAAATTGTAGAGATATATTAGGGTTAGGATGGCATCTCCCTCCAAAGAAGTTTTCCAAAGAAGCTTGTTGCTGCCACAGCTTGTCCTCCAGGCCTCCTGGTCCAGCCAGTCAGTTAGAGGTTTGGCTCCCCATCTGGGTGAGCTCAATCTGCCCTCCAGCCCCAGGCTATGACCCTGTCCACTGGCAGTGCTGGCCCCTGTCCAATGCCAGCACCTCCCAGGCTTGCAAAAGGCCTTGGGCTCCCCAAGTGTCCTCCCCAGGGGACACGGGACCAGGCTCTGATTTTTAACCCTCGAACCACAAAGGGGCGATACCCCTTCCTTGCCTGGACTTGTCCAGGGCTCCCTAAACCTCCATGCCTCGGCCTCCTCAGAGTGGAAGGAGGAGTTGCAGGTACAGGTTAATCACCAACAGGCATCCCACACCAGAAACTGAAAACGACTCTCCCTTTGGGAGAGGGGCCAGCTCCCTTCCAGCTCCCTGCGGCCACCTCCAGCAGGCACAAGCAGCCAGGTGGCCCCAGGTGAACTGAGGGTCACCCCAAGCAGGTAGTGGGGGGAGCGTAGGTTGCCTGTGTGACCACGAGCCCCAGGTCCACAGTGTGAGGCCCCGGCCAGCCCCGCCCACCTCAAGGGCTGTAGGGGCGGAGCCTCCTGACGTCACAGTCCCTCTACCGGGCGGTTGGCTGGTTGGCTGGAAGGAGATGGGTCATCTGCATATTCCCAGGGGAGCTGATGGGCACACCCCAATGTGTGCAGGGCCTGCAGCCGGCTGGCCGGGCAGCTGGGAGTTCCCTGGTGGCCGCAGGCCCAGGACTCAGGGTGCCCGGGGCCCTGCGTCCACCCAGTGCCCTCTCTGTCCTTGGGTCAGGCTCTCCCCGCCACTTCCCTGACACTCAGCGCTCCTTGAGTGGAGACTGAAGGTGACGCTTGTCCTTCTCGGGGCTGCAGTGGACAGAGGCCTGGCCTCTCCCCCAGGGGCTCGGACGGGGCCAGCCCCTGGCTTGGTTTACTCCCTCACACGGCAAGAGGACGCCGCGCACGGCGGGCCTATTGGATCACCTGTGAAGGGGGCTATGAGCACACGTCCTGCTGTCCCCAGGCTCCCACGAGAGTTAGATGCATGGGTGCAACTACCCCCCGGGCCGAGGTGGCGGGGTCTCAAAACCATCTCCAAGTGAGGTTTGGCGGCCCCTCTGCCATCTCCAAAGGGGGCTTTGGGGTTCAGAGAGCTCCAGGGCATGCCAAGGTTGGAGCTGGTAGCAGGGCTACGTGCTTGGGGTGACGCTCAGTCCACCTGGGCCCACTCGCCTGGGCCCACTCGCCTGGGCCCACCTGGCGGCTTGTGTCTGACTAGAGGTGGCCTCCGGGAACCAGAAAGGAGCTGGCCCTGCAGGGACGGGGAGCGGGTTCTGGGCTCTGACCCTTCCTGTAAAAGCACTCCGACCGCTGAGTTTGGACCGTGTGGCCCTGCTGGTGCCCGGCTCCCAAGGGCCTCCGGGGCCGGCAGGCGCCTGCTGGCGAGTCCACAGGCAGGTGAGCTGCACCCAAGCAAAGGCTGAAGAGCAGCAGCGAGACCCTCGATGGCTCCCAGCTGCTGGCTCAGTGTCGGGTTTCTTCAGAAATGGAGAGCCCGCCACGACACCTCTGCCACAGCTCAAGGTGGGCACTGCTATTAGGGAATCGCCCGTGTTCTGTGGACTTCTGGAAAGACTTGGGGGCGGGGGCGACGCCTGCCGCCCTCCATCCCTGGGGCCACATGCTGACCGCCAGCCGCTGTCCGTGCCTGGCTGCCTCCTTCACGCGACGCCTGGGCAGGAGCTGGAGTCCGACAGCGCGGCTATTGCTCTCGGGGACACGGAAGGCGGCCCCCGCGGCGAGCTGCCAGGGGCCAGCTCCAAGCTGAGACCCCAGCAATGCGCCTCGTCACCGAGCACCACAAACATGGGGCCTGGAACAGCAGAAATGGGTCGTCTCAGTTCCAGAGGCCACGAGTCTGAGATCGAGCTGTCACGGGGCTGGATGCCTCCCAAACCAGTAAGGGGGCCCCTCCTGGCCTCCCCCAGCCTCCTCGGCTTGAGGCCGCCTCTCTGCAGGCTCTGCCTCCGTCTTCACGAGGCTGTCTCCCCTCTGTCTTCTCCTCTCCTCCCTTACAAGGACACTTACTGGACTCGGGACCCAATGATCCCAGATGATCTCACCCCAAGAGCCTGACTTCCACCTGCGGAGACCCTTTTCCAGACAAGGCCACATTCGCAGGTTCTGGGGATTAGATATGGACATCCCTTTCGGGGCCACCACTCAACCCGTGACATGTTGTCAGTGTTTGCTCCGACTGACTTGTCACACTTCCCTTCACTCAGTCACTCAACAAACACACCTGCCTCCTGCCTGCTCTGAGCCAGGCCCTGTGCAGGGCTGTGCATGGACCTGGCCCAGCTGCCGCCTTCCAGGTGCTGACCACAGGGGGAAAGCAGTCCCACGGGGAGGAGGCAGGACCCACGGGCCCCAGAAGAGGACGCTGCCTGGACCCACGGTGGAGCTGACTGAGCCAAGCCAGCCAGCCATGGGTTCGAGAAACGTGCCCGGTGCCTGCCACGGGCCAGGAACTGTGCGAGGATGAAAACCCGCGTCACGAGCGCAACACGCGCAGGACGGGTGGCAGGCTACAGCGAAGGCAAGACGGCAGCACCCAGATTCCTCGTGAAGACGCAGGACGCTTCTGAGAGCAGGGAACAAGCATCGGCCAGCGGCTCAGGGCAGAGAAGGGGCCTGGGCAGCAGGTCCAGCGTCCACCATGGCGGCTCAAGACACCAAAGGAGCTGAAAGGAGTTCCAGAAGGTGCCGGCCTCTGACCACACCCAGCAGCCTCACACTGTCACCCTTGTCCAGCACCCAAGACTTCAGCCTTCTGGTTGACCAGCCAACCTCCCACCTGCCAGCAAGAGCCTCCAGTGCAGGCTACTTACACTTTCCAGCTACTCCCTGTGCATGGACCCTTCCCTTAGTCCTCGCCCGAGAACATCTCCCACCCTCCCTGTCTTCCTAGGAGGCCCGAGGGGGTCTGCCCCGACGCCGCAGCCAACCCGCCAGCCTCGAGTGCACACTGCGCCCCTCCCCCTGCTTGGCCTCCTCAAGGTGCTGGTGGGGCTGGTCCTCCCAGCTCCCAGCACTGCCACCTCCAGGTGGGGACTCTCCTCCCCATCTTTTGAGACTCGCTCCACCTAGCCCCCCCTCTGCCCTGGCCTCCGAGCCGAAGCCCCCTGCCAAGGCCCTGCCCGCCTCTCCTCTCACTCCGCCTCATCTAGGACCCAAGCGTCGAGTCCAGGACAAGGTGACCAGAATGTGGGCACAACAGTGGACGCAGACGTGACAGGGAGGTCGTGGAGATGTGGCCCCCGGTCCAGGGCCAGGGGCCTGCAGAGGCCCCAGCCCTCTGAGACGGACCCGTCCAGGGGCACTCAGGGAGGCCCCTGGAGCCTCGGCCGCCCCGTTCTCATTTGCCGTCCTTTGCCCCATTGTCCCTCTGTGTGCCTGGCCTGCAAAACCCTTGATGGATCCCCTTAAATGGTTCTCTGTGTCTGTGTCCAGCCACTAGACACTGTCAGGACAGAAACTCACAACCCCAGATGCCCTGCCTTAGTTGCGCGGCCTGCGCCTTCCCCAGTTCTGCTGCTCTCCCCCCATCCCACAGAAAGTGCACGGCAAGGCTACTGACTCTCAGACAAATCCATAATGGGGGCGCTGGGTTTCTCTAAAGGCCTGTGTGGTTTTAAAATGCCAGTGACTTAAAAGACAGTAGCTATGGAAATTTCCAGATTAAAGGAGCATAAAGAGACCTGTCATACCGCTACCGCTACTCACCCACCACAATGGCAGGCGTGAAAAGACTGACCCCAGCAGGTGTAGGCAGGACAGGAGGGCCTGGGGCTTCCCGTGCTGCTGGAGGAGGGGCTGTAAAATGGTAAAATCACTTCAGAGTCAGTCAGTCGGTACTCGTTAGGTAACTCGCCTAGTCCACGAGCCCGGCATCCACTCCTGGGCGTTTAAGAGAAATGGAGTGTGTCCACAGCGACATCTGAACACGGATGCTCCCGGCAGCTGCAGGCATCGCAGTCAAAACTGGAAAAGCCCAGAGTTCATCCACAAGCACGTGGGAAAACACCCCGTGTCCGGTTCTGGAGCCCCTCTCAGCGACGACGAGGAGCAGGGCGGGGAGGGAAGAGCCTCAGAAGCAGCTGAAGGAGAGACGATGCACACTCTGCTCTCGTTTCTGCGCGGATCTGGAGCAGGCAAAGTGAACCAGTGCTGAAAGGAATCAGTGCAGCAGTGGCTTCCGAGTGTGGGAGGGGATCGAATGGGAAGAGAAGCAGGAAATCTTTGTGGGAGTTACATGGGGCATGCATTTGTCAAAATTCCTCCGACTGTGCACTTCCTTCCTGTGCATGTCACTGGAGATGAACCGTACCTCAATTATTGAAAAAGCACACCGCACTGAGGTGCCGTTTTTCATCTCAAGAGTGGCAAAAACCCAAAAGTTTGGTAATGCACCGCATGGCAAGGCTGCGGAGGGGACGGGCTCTCCCCAACCCTGCAGCCTGTGGAGGGAGCTGGGCAGGTTGGCACAGCAAGCGGCAGACGCACGCGGCCTTTGAGCAGCAATGCATTTTGCAAATGCGGTCTGCGAATCCTCGCACGTGTGCCGGCGGCATGTCTCTGCAGCGTGGTCACAAGGCGTGGCCCAGAGGGATGCATGCGCTGACCCTCCGCTGGGGGCGCTTCCCCGCAGAAGGCCGGCTCCGGGCTCAGGCCTTCCTGTGGGTGTGACCCCTTCGCAAAAGGGGCCTTTGAGGATGCCCTTAGCCGAGGCGCCGGGCAGAGCGAGAGCCTCAGCCAACAGGACCACAGGCCTCACGGGCAAAGGGAAGTGGGCACCGTGTTCCAGGTTCCTCGGCTGCCCCCGTGAATACCAAGCAACGGGTGGGCTTCAGCCATGGGAATTTATTCACACCCGGCTTGAGGCT
>JAKSZT010054520.1:198818-235490 GCA_026826555.1 Tolypeutes matacus
CTCGGCCTCCACGTGGCCTGCTCTCATGTCTGAGCCTATTTCCTTTTTCTCACGACACGGTCATATTGGATGAAGGGGCCACTGTAAAGCCTTTTGGACTCGTCTTAACGAATCCCACCTTCACAGACCCTGCATGAGGCCGCGTTCTGAGGTACTAGAGGTTAGCTCTTCAACACACCTTTTTGGAGGACACAACTCAACCCCCAGCAAGGTGAGTCTGAGTAAAGGCCTGCAGGTGGTCCTTGGATTATTTTTGTTTTGGCAACTTTTTGTACGTTTGGAATTAGTTCCAAATAAAATGTTTAAATAGAAGAAAATAAATGGTTCCAGGCTGCACAAAAATCACATAATCAATACATGAGCCCTCGTTAGCAACTACTGGAAACAAAACCCAGCCAACCAAGAGCTGGGTGAAAACAAGGAGCTCAAGGACACAGAAACCAGGACAAAAGGCTCGGGATAAGCTCCGAAGCTATTTGAGAGTCAAACAGGGCGAAAGAAGCCATAGAAACCATTGCGCTAGGAACAGAATTTTAAAAGCTATAAAGTTTGTTTAAAAAATTTAACAATTGGCGTGAGAAGGGAGTTGGGAGTCGAAAATAACTTCTACTCTTGACTCATCTGGTTAAGAACACATCTGGCTTCTCAAGGTCCCCCAGCTGCTTCTGGTGGGCTCTTGGGAGTGCCGGGTTTCCTGGGATGAGGAGGCACTAATCTCACGCCCAGCGTTGCCTGCAGCGTCACTTCAGTTTGCTTTAGTTAAATCCAACCCTGGCCATTTAATGCTTATCATAAGTGATGACCCCGTGGTCTAACAGCATTTCCACTCAGGACTCCGTGTCGCTCGAGCACCTGACGAGAGTTGCCTACAGCGGCATGGCACACACCTCGACAGCAAGGGTTACGGGGCAGTGGGCTCGGAGCGGGTTTCCAGCGTCCTCTTGGCTCCTGTTGTCTGTATTTCTTGAGTCTGCTGGAGCAGATGACCACAAATTGGGGGGCTTAGAGTAACAAACTCTGAGGGCAAGGAGGCTGGAAGCCTGTCGGCAGGGCCCAGCTCCATCTGGTTTGGGAGGGCTCCTTCCCCGCTTCTCCCTGGCTTGCAGGGGCCGCCATCCCTGGCCCTCCACGGCTGGTGGCTGCAGCCTCGTCTCTGCCTCCATCTTCTCCCCGTGTGTCCCGCCTCTTCCAGGGACTCCAGCCCTGTTGGATTGAGTGCCCATCCTTCTCCGGTGCATTCCACCTGCAGAGACCCTATTCCACATCAGCTCACATTTTGAGACGCTGGGTGTCAGGCCTTCAGCACGTCTCTTTAACCATAACACCTACACTGTTCGCTCTTCCTGTGAGCAGGGTGGACCTTTCTTACCAGAGCAAAATTCCTATTCTTGCTTTGAATGGGGGAGGGGCTTAGGTCCTCCCATCTCCGCCCGAGGTCCAGAAGGCACAGGACCTCGCGGGTCTCCAGGGGCCTCTCCTGCACAGCCTCGTGGAGAGCTCTGCCGCGTGGCCATGTGGACTCTGCTCAGGACGGCAGTCTTCACCTGCACCCTGGGTGGTTTCTCAGCCAGAGGAAAGGCAGATGTGGTTTTTTGCATCCTGGAATTTATGCATGTGGACGATGGGGTTGACAGATGTTTCAAGCCCATGGAAAAAAAGAGATTTGATTTTTTTAAGCCCTGGAAAAATGAATATCAACCTTTGAATGGCTTCCATTCATCTCTAGAAAGCACATTTCATGCAAAATGCCCTCATGGGGGCTGCTCCTTATTCTGGAAATTGTCATGAAATCCTTTCCTTTTAGAACAGTTTTAAATGGACAGAAACATTGAAAGATCATACACAGAGTTCCTCATGCCCTGCACTAGGCTTCCTTTGTTAACAGCTAACATTAGTACGGTGCATTTGCCACAATTAATGAACCAACTGATATATTGTTATTAACTAAAATCCAAGGGTTACTGAGATTTCCTTAGTTTTTCCCTAATGCCTTTTTCTGTTCCAGAATCCCATCCACAATCGCACATTACATGTAGTCGTCATGCCTCCTTAAGTTTCCCTGGGGACAGTTTCTCAGACTTTCCTTGCTTTTGATGATTTTGACCGTTTTGCAGAGTACAGGTCGGGCATTTGGCCGAATGCACCCCTGTTGGGATTTGTCTGCTGGTTTCCTCATGAGCTTACAGGTTTTTAGAAAGAACACAGAAGTCAAGTGACCTTCCATCACATTCCATCCAGGGTATATACTGCCAACATGGCTTAGGGCTGTTGATTTTGACCTTGATCACCTGCTGAGGTCATGTCTGTCAGGCTTCTCACTGTGAAGTTACTTCCCCCTCCCTCATCCTTCCACACTGTTCTCTTTGGAAGGAAGTCTCTATATGCAACCCACACTTAAAGACTGGGGACTTATGGTCCCCCCCTTGAGGGCAGAGTATCTTCATAAATTATTTGGAGTTCTTCTGCAATGGAGATTTATTTATTTATCAATCATTTGTTTATAATGGTTGAGTTATGAGTATATATTTTGTACTTTGGATTATAGTTTAACACTACTTAATTTTGTTGTTAAAATTGCTCCGGCTTTGGCCGTTGAAAAAACTTTCAATTGGCTCCCGTGTCCCTTTGACATAGTCCCATAAAGTTAGGTTTGGGGGTTTGTTTGGGTTTTTTGAGTATTTCCTTATTCCAGGTTCATCTTGTATATTACATGTCCCAGTCCTAGAATCGGCCATTTTTCCCAGGAATGCTGATTCCTGTTATTGGAAAATGGTCTTAGATACCAAGATATGGGCACGGGGTGTGCTTGTTGCTAATGGGGTGCCATTGCTTTTCTACCATCTTAGCCGACAGAGCACAGAACTAACCCATGTACACACACATATCTAATAATATTTCTGTCTTCGGCCCTCTGTATATTAAGCCAAACACGAGCTCCAACTGATGGCGCCGACTCTC
The DNA here is from genome assembly GCA_026826555.1 of Tolypeutes matacus. Lineage (NCBI taxonomy): Eukaryota > Metazoa > Chordata > Mammalia > Cingulata > Chlamyphoridae > Tolypeutes > Tolypeutes matacus. The sequence continues at coordinate 201,777 of JAKSZT010054520.1, forward strand.
ACCTGGTACCACAGGGCCCTTCTTATCTCCTCCTGCTGCTCATCTGTAAAGTCCCCCCAACACTGAGAAGCTGGGCCCCACTGCTTGCCGTCCACTTTCTCAGTTGTTCAGTCCCAGTGTCCATGTGCATCAGTGCCAGCATTGTTAGCCGGTCCCCTGTGAGGGGAGGGGACTTTCTGTTCTAGAGCCGAGCCCTATGTGCAGTTATTTTTGCCTTTAGTCTTGCAGACTCCACACAGTCCCGAAGTTACTTAGGTCAGCACCTTTACCTGCCACCCCCTTCAGCGAGGCTGCTTCCTACATCTGAAACAGTCAGATTCTTCTGCCACACTCTACATTTCCTCTTGTGATCCCCCGACCTCCTAAATGAGTTCTTTCATTTGCAGACATTTAGGCTCACTTTGGGGGCTGGAAAGTGCTAAGAGCTTGACAAACACACAGTGTCGAGTGCCCACCCTTACAGAGCACACAGAGAAGCTTCAGCACTTGTATTTCACCTCTTTAGCCCTTCTCCCACCCCCCGACCCCTGACAACTATCGACATTTTCACTGTCTCTCTAGCTTTGACTTTTCCAGACTGTCATGAGTTGGAACCAAACAGTATGTTGCCTGTTCAGACTGGCTTCTTTCAATAAGCAACATGCTTTGGAATCTTGGTGTGGTTCGGCAGCTCATTCATTTTTATCCCTGAATCATTGTCCATTGGGTGGATGTACCACAGTTTATCCAGGCACCTGTTGAAGGATAGCTTGGTTGCTTCCAGTTTGGGGTAACTCTGAAGAAAGCTTCTATAAACATTCATCGGCAGGTTTTTGTGTGACTGTAAGTTGGGTAAATACCTAGGAGTGCAATTGCTGGGTCGTATGGTAAGACTATGGTCAGTTTATAAGGAACTGCCAAACTGTCTTCCAAAGTGGCTGCACCATTTTGCATCCCGTTAGCAATGAGTGAGAGGTCTACCACTCTGCATTTGGTGGTGTCAGCTTTTTGGATTTTAGCCATTCTAATGGGTGTGTAGTGGTATCTCGTTTTAATTTGCAAGTCCCTGATGACAAATGGTTTTGAGGGTCTTGCCATATGCTTACTTGCCATCTGTATATCTTCTTTGGTAAGGTATCAGTTCAGATATTCTGCTCAATTTCAATTGAGTTGTTTGTTTCCTTATTGTTGAGTTTTAAGATTTCTTTGTATATTTTAGACACAAGACCTTTATACGTGTGGTGGTTTTAAGCTGTATGTGCCCGAGGAAAGCATGTGCTTAAGCCTAACCCATTCCTGGGGTGTGAGCTCATTGTAAGCAGGACGTTTTGATGAGGTTACTTCAGTTAAGGTATGGCCCACCTCAGTCAGGATGGGGCTTAATCCTATTCCTGGAGTCTCAGATGAGAGAAAGCCACGAGAAGTAAGATGCTGAAATTAATGAAACCTGGAAGGCATCAGAGAGGCCACCACGTGCTCTGCCCTATAACAAGCTTAAGGACCAAGAATCGGCAGCAGCCAGCCCGAGAACACCACAGTCTTCAGGGAGAAATGATGATGCCTTGCTTTGGACTTTCTTTTAGACTCAAAACCGTAAGCAAATAAATTACCACCGTGTAACTCAACCCATTTCATGGTACTTTCTTGAGCAGCCGAGGACACTAAAACAACCAGCTATGTGTTTTGCAAATATTTTCTCCCAGTCTGCGGCTTGTCTGTTCATTCTCTCTTTTTTTTTTAATTAAAAAAAATTTTTTTTAAGATTTATTTATTTATCCCCCCCCTTGCTGCTTGTGCTTGCTGTGTCCATTTTTGCTTTCCATTTTTCTGTGTCTGTTTGTCTCCCTTTGTTGCGTCATTTTGCTGCGTCAGCTCGCCACACCACACAGGCTGGCTTCCCTTCACCAGGAGGCCCTGGGTTCGATTCCCCAGAACGGGTGCCCAACCAATTGAGCCACAGCCACTTCCCTGTCTGTTCATTCTCTTAACAACGTCTTTCACAGATAAATCTTGAAATTTAATGAAGTCCAACTTATCAATATTTTTTATGAATCATCATTTTGATGTCATATCTAAAAACTCATTGCAAACCCAAGGTCACTCAGATGTTCTGTTCTCTTCTGGAAGTTTTCGAGTTTTGCATTTTAAATGTCTATGACCCATTTTGAGTTGATTTTTGAGAAAGGTATGAGATCTGTGTGTAAGCCCTTTTGTTTTTTTCTTTGCATATGGACATCCAGCTGTCCCAGCACCATTTGTTGGAAGGTCTATCCTTTCTGCATTGAATTGCCTTTGTGCCTTCATCACAGAGCACTTTGTTATCCTTTTATGGGTCTATTTCTGGGCCCTCTTTCCTATTCCATTTCTCTGAGGGTATATCTTTCACCAATTACATGCTGTCATGATCACTGTAGACATATAGTAAGTCTTGAAATTAGGTAGTGTCAGTGGCTATTCTGGGTTTATTGCCTTTCCATATAATCTTTAGAATGAGTTTGTTGATACCTGCAAAATGGTTTACTGGGATTTTGATTGGGATTGCATTGGATCTATAGATCAAGGTGGGAGTAATTGACATCTCAACAATATTGAATCTTTCAATCAATAACATTGAATTATGATCTTCTTTGATTTCTTTCATTACAGTTCTGTAGTTTTTTGCCTATAGATCCTATACATAAATTATCAAATTTATACCTAAGTATTTCCTTTTTTATGTTATTGTAAAGAACTTTGTGTTTTTTAATTACAAGTTCAACTTGTTCATCACTAATATATAGGAAACCAATTGACTTTTTTAATATAACCTCATATCACACAACCTTAATATAATCACACATTTGTTCCAGGAGTCAGACTTCTGGTTCTGGGTTACGTGTGTGTGTGTGTGTGTGTGTGTGTGTTTAAATCTTTGGAATTTTCTACATAAATGATCATGTCATCTGTGAACAAAATTAGTTTTATTTCTTCCTTCCCAATTTGTATACCTTTTATTTCCTTTTCTCGTCTTACTGAACTAGCTAGAACTTCCAGTATGATATTAAATAGGATTGGTGAGAAGGGACATCCTTGTCTTTTTCCTGACCCTAGAGGAAAAGTGTCCAGTTTCTTACCATTAAATATGATGTTTTCTGAAGTTTTTCTTGTAGATTTTATCGAGTTAAAGAAGCTTCCCTCTATTCCTAATTTGCTTAGAGTTTTTATCATAAATGGGTGTTAGATTTTTGTCAAATGCTTTTTCTGCATCAATTGATAGGATCATACGATTTTTCTTCTTTAGTTTAATGATGTGGCAGAGTGAATTGATTTTTGAATGTTGAACCAGCTTTGCATACCCAGAGCTTTCTCAAGTACTACCACAAATTTTGATTGGTTGTATTTTCATTTTCCCTTAATTCAAAATATTTTTAAAATTTCTCTTGAGACTTCTTTGACCCACGTGTTATTTACAAGTGTGTTATTTAAATTCCAAATATTTTGGGAATTTTTAACTTATTAATTTATAGTTTAATGCCATTGTGATCTTTGAACATACTTTGTATGATTTGTATTATTTTATATATTATACTTACATGCAATTTTTTCATTCTCAAGACAATGGTATAGTTTTTGCTTTGAATAAATCACATCTATTTTAATCAATTAAGTGGGAATTCATCATGTCCAATGCTTTCTTTTGTCTCTATATAGATCCAGGTTTCTGACCTCTATCATTTTCTTTTTCCCTAAAGAACTTCATTTAACATTTCTTGAAGGGCAGATCTGCTAGTGATGAATTGTCTCAGATTTGCTTTTCTGAGAAAGTCTTAATTTTCCTTTCATTTCTGGAAAATAATTTCACTGAATATAGAAATCTAGGTCCTTCTTTCAAGACTTTAAATATTTCACTTCACACTCCCCATGATTGCATGGTTTCTGATGAGAAGTCTGCTGCTATTCTCAGTCCCTGTTCCTCTGTAAGGAAGGCAATTTTATTCCTCCGGTTTCTTTCAAGGTATTCTCTTTGTCTTTGGCTTTCTGCAGTTTTAATATAGTATATTATGTGTAGATTCTTTTTTTTTTTTTTTTTTTTTTTTAATCTTTGGTGTTTACCTGCTTAGTGTTCTGAGTTGCCTGGATCTGTGGTTTAATGTCAATAATTTAGGAAAATTCTCACATTTTGTACTTCAAATGTTTCTTCTATTCCATTCTCTCTTTCTTCTCCCTCTGGTAGTCAAACAATGTACATTATATCCTTTGAAATTGTCCCACACTTCTTGGATATTCTGTTCTATTGGGGTTTTTTTCGTTCTTTTTTCTCTTTATTTCAGTTTGGGAAATGTCTACTGAATTCTTCAAACTCACTTATCCTTTCCTCACCTGTGTCTAGTCTACTGATTAGCCCATCAAAGGCATTCTTCACCTCTGTTAGTGTTTTTTATTTCTAGTATTTCCTTTTCTGTCTTTCTTAGAGTTTATACCTCTGTGCTGACAATACCCGTCTGTTCTTGCGGTTGTCTACTTTTTCCACTAGGTCCCTTAATATATTGGTCATAGTTGTTTTACGTTTCTGATAATTCCAAAATCTCTGCCATACCTGAGCCTGATCCTGATGGTTGCATTTGTCTCTTCAGATATAGGTTTTTGTTTTACTTTGTAGTATGTTTGAAATGGTATGTACCCCCAGAATATCATGTTCTTAAAGCCAATCCATTCTGTGGGTGTAAACCAATTGTAAGGAGGTTTTCATGAGGTCGCTTCAGTTAAGGCATGCCCCAGGGTGGGTCTTAATCCTCTTTCTAGAGTTTTTTTATAAATGGGATGAGTATGGAGAGAGAAAGGCCATAGAGGCAAGAAGCTGAAAGCAACAAAACCCAGAAGAGGAGGGTAAGACCCGCAGATGCCGCCACGCGCCTTGCCACGAGACCAAGGCGCGCAGGGTCGCTGGCAGCTGGTCTTCAGGCATTCGTCACCCGACGAGGCCTCCTTGATTTGGACATTTTCACAGGCTCAAAACTGTAAGCTTGTAAGTTACTGAATCCCCACTGTTAAAAGCCAGCTAGCACTGTCACTTGAGGTTTCTATATCCTGCCCACCACTAGAAGGTGCTCTCCAGTTCTTGCCTAAATGCTGACTGATGTGAACAGGAGCAGAAATGATGTGGGAAACTTCCAGGCCACACGCTCCCCACTGTCTGGGAAGCAGCAGAGGCAATGAGCCGTTGTGGACACGTGGACAAGAGCTGGCCCCTAGGGATGGCCGAGCAGGAAGAGGGAGAGAACGTGGCCTTGACGGCTTCGTGGAGCAAAACTGCTAAACCAAGTCAGACAATCCACCGTGAGGGTGTTTTAGCCCCAGTTATCTAGGGTCTCTGTCCCTGCAGCTGAAACCACATTCCAAAAAAACAGAGTGACCCTCTTTTTCTCAATAGTCCCTGTCAAAGTCCTAGGATTGTCTCTCTGTTCTGATCCACATTTCCAATGACAATCCAATCATTGCTGCCAGGAAAATGGAATAGCCATATTGACCATGCCTGGGTCAACCCTGGAGCTGGGGGCAACAGTCCATTAGACACACATGGGCTGGGAATGGGGCATGGGTGGCTTCTCAAAGGAACCCTGGCATCCTATTCCTGGAAGAAGGAGGAATTCATGCTGAGCAGGCAAAAACCTCATCATCACAAAGAGGTGTAACCTCAGCTACTGTTTATTGAGCACTTTCTAAGTTCACAGCATTTTGTAGTCACACAAAGAGAACGCGGGATGGAAGGTGTCACTGCACCCACTTTGCAGAGACTCCCCAGCACAGTCTGCCCTCTGCAAACAGCAATTCTCATCCCTCCCACGTGCAAAACACACTCATCCCAAGACCCCCAAAGCCTCAGCCCATCCCAGCGTCAGCTCACGGGCCAGGAGCTCGTTAGGTCAGTCCAGGTGTGGCCACAGCTCTGCAGGTGCAGCTCCTCGAGCTAGGCTCCTCTTGATCTGAAGACCTTCCATGAGGAGTTATCTGCCCCTCACTCCCACTATAGGATGGGGGGGGTAACTACAATTGCCACACCTGTTAAAAAACAGTCTCACACTCTGAAATCCAGCCAGGCATATTTGCCCGGTTCCTGGATTAGGGCCATTTCTACTCCCTGGAAGAGACTGTGTGTGGCTCTTTCCCTCTCTGAGTTGTAAGCCCCATTCTCTGAGTCATTCTTCCTTTTCCTTAACATATGACCCATATTTTCAGGCACAGTTTTCTCAGCCTGCCTCACAACGTAGCAAAGTCTGAGGTCAAAGGCTTTGGTCTTGAACTCAGACCCTTTCAGTCCAAACTGATGTCATTTCTTCATAAACTTTGTGGCCCCCCCGTGTATCAATTTATAATCTCTTTGAGACAGGCCTCTCCCGGCCTTGGGTTGAAAATCGGAGTGCTTTGGAATTAGCCTTAGGATTCCTAAAAGCCCTATTTACCTAAGAGCGTCTGCAGAAGCGGAGGCTGTTTCACCTCTGCAGGGACACGTGGCCATGTCAGAGAAGGAGCCGGGTGAGGGGCCTCCCCATCATCTGGGAGAGGCCAGGGGCGCGGCCGATCGTCCTGCCACGCACAGCCCCCGCAGCTCGGCCGCATCCAGCCCAAAGGGCCCACAGCGCCAGGCCAGCAGGCGCCGGCCCACAGGAGTGGCCCTCGAGCCTCCGAGGCCTCGGCCAGCGATCCCACAGCCACAGCCCCCGTCTTCACCGCGAGCCTGAGACCACGTCTGCTGTCCTGGAGCTCGTCCTCGTCTGAAGGCTCTTCTGTGTCTGGAGAAGCTGGAGATGAGAAACCCTTATTTTCAAATCCAGTAAGTTCCATCAGCAGCACATGAAGACTCACTTCTTGAAAGTTTTTTAAAAAGTTTTAGTTTTATTATGTAATACTAATACATGCAAAGGAATATTTTTAATACACAGGAAAACTACAAACCAAATAATAAACCATCAGGAGACAAGCCCCTGGTTTAAGAAGCCTCGGCAAGGCCATGAGGTCTGCCCTTTCTCCACGCCCCAGAGAGGGGCACAGCCCGGAGAGGACATTTATCTCACCATTGCTTTGCTTTATAGCTACTTCCCCTGCCAAGACGGCTCGCTCATCTGCTGGCTCATTCTTTTTTGCTCACTGTTTTTACTCATTGTTTGTGCATCTGCTCATTGTCTGCTTTTTTTTCTCTTTAGGAGGTACCAGGAACCAAACCCAGGACATCCCATGTGGGAGGCGGGCCCCCAACAGCTTGAGCCACCTCCGCTCCCTGCTCTTTGTTGTTGTTGTTGTTGCTCATTGACTACTTGTTGTTTTGCTCATTGTCTGCTCATTGTTTCTGCTCATTGTCTGCTCATTGTTTCTGCTCGTTGTCTGCTCCTTGATTTTGCTCCTTGTCTGCTTGTTGTCTGCTCATTGTTTGTCTGTCTCCTTTAGGAGGCACTGGGAACTGAACCTGGGAGCTCCCATGTGGGAGGCGGGCACCCAACCGCTTGAGCCACATCCACTCCCTGCTTTATATTTTTATCACACAGATATCCCTAGATATGTTTTCTTTGTTTTGCTTGGTTTTGCGTTTTATAGATTGTACTGGATCATATGTGATCTCCTGACATGCTATTTTCACTGCACATTATTTTTAAAGCAATGTCACATGCAGCTTTAATTCATTTTTATTGCCACATAATATTCCATTGTGTGCACACACCACTGTTTGTTTATCCGTTCTCTTGGTATGGAAATGTGGATTATTTCGTTTTTTGCTTTTATGAAAAGTACTGACACATCTTCATGTGCACGTGTGGAAAAAGGTCCCTAGATGCTCTTAACTAGGACTGAAATTGGTGAGTTCTAGGTGTCGTCGTCTCCAGTTCTACCAGAACGACGGCAAGTTGTTCCCAGAGCACTGTGCCCGTAGCAAACTTGCGAGCAGCGTGATTCCCGCTTCCCCACACCGCCACCCGCAGCACGGCTTTGCCAAACCTTTCATTTCTTCCCAATCTGACAACCATCACGTAGTATCTCACTGCGGTCCTCGCTGGCATTTTCTAGATTAACTTTTCCTGTGTTTTATGACCACTTGCGTTTCTATCGTTAAATACTAGTCTTTGGTCGTTTTCCTCTTGGCTTGCTTTTCTTATTGATTTATGATAGTTTTGGTTTTTTTTGTTGTTTTTTTTTTATTATTATTATGGGTAAAAATCAAAATTCTGACAATACATACAAACATTTGCAAAATGATATATAAATATATATGCATATATGTGTATTTGCTTACAAAAATGTTATTTATATATATATATATACATATATTTTAAGAGGTGCTTAGATTACCTAAAATATTACACGGAACCCACTGGGATTCCCATGTTGCCCACCTCCCACACCTCCCACCACATCCCACACAAACATCTCCCACAGTGTGGCCCACCACCCTCAATGAACTTACACCTCCTGGAGCCTTGCCACCAACCATAGACCACAGTTCACACTGTAGACCACACTCTCTCCCACTCAGTTCTGAGTGGTGTGTGCTGATTTAAAATGGCCTACATCCGTTGCCACAACAGTACTCAGGACAACCTCCAACTCCCAAAGAAGCCCCTGTATTTCAACTGCTCGTCCCCTCCCTACCCCAAAAGTGTCAAGTGGCCACTGGCTCCACCTCATTGTTATAATTTCTTGCATTGCTAGAATCACCATATGTGAGCAAGAGAATACCGTCAAGTCCACTCTAGTCCACAGTTCTTCCCCCAATCCAGAGGCGACTGGGATGGTGATGTCCACTATGATAGTTCTTTTTGAATTAACTAATCTTTTGTCACTTAAGGGATGCTTACATCTTCTCCCAGATTGTAACTCATCTTTTCACTTTCTTTATGGAGTATTTTAAAGAGGAATACTCCATAGACATTGACTATAAAATTATAATTCCATAAGTCAATATCTAATAGGGAAAATCCCTGAAAACTATTCTTCAGAAACATCATGGCTATGCTTAACCCTTTGTGCTCCCATAATTTTTCCAGGTTTACAACTCTGTTGGGATTTTGGCTGGAACCACAATAAATCTACAGCTCAACAGATGAAGAATCAAGTCTTTCAGCCCATGAAATGGTAATTTGTCTGTTTAATATAGGCATGTTTTTAAAAATCTTTATTTTTTATTTATTTTTGGAGGTGCGGGCTTGAAGCAGGACCTCGTATGTGCTAAGCAGGTGCTCAGCCACTGAGCTGCACCCTCCACTGGGCTCATTTATTAGACTTATTTTTACACAACTGTTTTTGTGGTTTTAAAATTTTATATTTTTTAACTGCATTTTTAAAATTATTCACTACCAGTATACAGAAATACAATTAATTTTTTACACTGCTCTTAAATCCGGCATTTTACTGAGCCTTTGCTGTTGCCAGTGATCTGCAGTCTTGGCTTTCCTGCACGCGGACAGCATGGCACTCTCCCCCTTTCCAGCCTGCCTGGGCTTCCTCTCGCCTGCCTTCGTAGACCTGGGGCGGCAGCACAGAGCGGCAGAAGCAGTGCGAGCAGACACTGCTCTCAGCCGTGATTTTGAAGGCAAAGCTTCTCCTATTTTGCAATCGAGAAGAATGTCAGCCCTCAGTGTTTTGACAGACACGCCTCCTCAGGTTAAGCTCCCTTCTGTTTCTGGCTCACCAAGAGCTTTTATGCCATGAATGGGTGTAAATTTTTGCCACTTTATTTGCCATATCTGTTTAGATGACCAAATGTGCTGTCCCCTTCACTCAGTTAGTGTGAGTGAATATGATTTACGGATTTTCCAGTGTTGCACGGCCTTCTGTTCTTGGGATAAAGTCACCTTGGTCATGAAGTGTTTGTTTAGGACTTCCTCTGTGTCTTTGTTTATGAGTATAATTAGCCAGAGATTTTTCTTTCTCGTTCTACCCTTGTCTGCTTGTGAGAGCAATGTGTTATGGCTCATAGAATAAGCTCGGTGAGTAGTTCTCCACGTCTCTGATCTCCAAGAGAATTCGCAAGAAGGTACAATAAATTTATGTACAGTTTGGTAGAACTTGCCTAGAAAACCAGCAAACTCTCAGATTTTCTTTATGGGAAAAGTATTTGCTGCTGACTCTGTTTTCAAATGGTTTTAAGATCGTTCATTTTTTCCATTTCTTCCTGATTCAGTTGTTGTAACAGATTTGTCTAGAATCTTGGCCATTTCATCTAAGTTTTCAAATTTATTAGCAAAATCAAGGTTCATAATATTCTTTTTTTTTTTTTTTTTAAGATTTATTTATTTATCTCTCCCCACCCCCTTCTTGTTTTTCACTTGATGTCTCTGCTCGTCTTCCTTTTTTTAGGAGGCACCAGGAGCCAAACCCGGGACCTCTGCTGTGGGAGGGAGGTGCCTAATCGCCTGAGCCACCTCCGCTCCCTGCTGTGTTGTGTCTCTCATTATGTTTTTCCTCCCCACATCTCTTGTTGTATCATCTTGTTGCATCAGCTCGCTGCGCCTGCCCATTGTGCCGGCTCACTGTCTTCTCTAGGAGACACCGGGATCCGAACCAGAGACCCCCCCACGTGGTAGGCGGGAGCCCAGTCACCTGAGCCACATCCACTTCTCCATAATATTCTTTAATCAACTTTTCTTCTGTATCTATTATTAGCTCTTCTTTTCCATTTTTAATAATTTTTTTTCTCTTTTTCTTGATAAGCCTGGAGAGAGATTTGTCTATTTTATGTTTTCAGGAAACTTGGGATGTTTTTAAAAGTTTCCTTTGTTTCTTTTGTGTTCTATTTCATTTGTTCCTGGTCATATCTTTATTTTATTCCCTTACTTCAAGTTTCTTTTCCTTCCTTCAACTTTCTTTTTCCCTTCTACTTTTTAATGTTATTTTGTTCATTGTCTAACATCCAAAATTGAATGTTTGGTTCATTTCTTTTTAGCCTTTATCTTTTTCTAATCTGACTAAGTTTATAAATGTCCTTCAAAGCACTCTTTGCATTGCTTCCTATGAATTTTATTGTGTAGTACTTTTTTTCCAGGTCAAAGGATTTTAAAATAAAATTTCAGTAATTTCTTATTTGACTCACATCTTAGATGAGTTTTCCAACTTCCTAGTTGTTTAGGATTTCATCACGTCCCCCACAAAAGGCACGTCCAAGTCCTGACCTCCGGCCTGTGGGTGACCAGGGCCTTTAAAGAGGCTCCAGGACAGCCGAAGTCCTCAGAAGCAGGGTGGACACGGAGGAGACGCCGCAGGGACAGGAGGAGGCAGAGGCAGCGTGAGGCGAGAAGCTGCCTTTGCTGCAAGGTTTGACTGCGAGTTTGAGCTCATGAAGAGGGGGCTTCTCGGGCCATTCATGAGCCAGCAGCGGTGCTTTGTGTCTTTCAAGGAGTTTTTCATTCCAGTTTAGTTTTCAAATTGTTGCCATAAAGTTGTGTATAATATGCCATTATTATCCATTTTTTGCAAACATTCCCCTTTTCCCCCTCTACCCATCCTGATAAACTTCTATTCTACTTTTTATCTCCAAGAATTTGCTTGTCCTAGACATCTCTCAGAAATATCTATATTCATCCGTATGTGCCAGGCTCATTTCACTGAGCATAATGTTTTCAAGATTCTTCCGTGCTTTCTTATGGCCAAATAATCCTCCATTGTATGCATATTCCACATTTTACCTGTTCATCTGTTGATGGACACCTGGGTTCTTCCCTCCTTTTGGCCATTGGGAATAATGTTTCAAACACTGGTGTACAAGTATCGGCTTGAGACGTTGTTTTCACTCGCTTCAGGCATATATTTAGAAGTGAAATTGTCAGGTCATATGGCAATGTTATAGTTAACTTTTTGAGGAACCACCAAACTGTTTTTCACTGCATTGGACCATTATTCATTCCCACCAGCAATGCGTAAGGGTTGTCATTTCTCATCCTTGCCAACAAATGTTATTTTCTGCTGTTTTATTCCTTAAATAATAACCATTTCAGTGGGTGTGAAGTGGTATCGCATAGCGGGTTGTATTTAAATTTCCTAATTGCTAATGTTGAGCATCTTTTCCTGAGCCTATTTACCTTTTTTGCTTATCTTCTTTGGAGAAATGTCAGTTTAAGCCCTTTACCCATCGTTTAATTGGGCTGTTTCTCTTTTTGTTATTGAGCTGTAGGCATTCTTTACATGTCCTGGAATTAAACCTTATCAGATACATGATTTCCAACTATTTTCTCCCACTCTATAGACTGTCTTTCCATTTCCCTTTAAATAAAATTTTAAAAAGCTAAAGCTTTATTCAAAAAATTAAATATGGAATATAAAGTTCAATAAAATTGTATTGAGGTCTATCATTCGTACATGGGCATACATGAACAATAAAAAGGCATAGTGAAGGCTGTGATCACACAGGGCTCCCATACCTCACCCCACCACCCACCCTCGCGTTGTCTGGAACATTTGTTACAAACTGTGAAGGAGCATCCTCAGGCTACGACTGCTAAGTTCCGCCTACGTCTTACGCTTGGTGAGTTTTCCCACAGCCCACCCGGTCGCTGGCACCCTGAGTTAGTGTGAGTTCACGAGCGACCGTTCTCGCATTTGATCAGGAAAACACATCCCATCTCCCACCACTGGGACCCCCGTGTCGTACAGTCCCATGCTTTGTAAATCATTTTCAAAAAGCTTTTAATTTTGATGAAGTCCAAATTATCTATTTTTTCTTTTGTTGTGATAAGGAAAGTGCTGGGATCCTAACCCCCCTCAGCAGAAACCCCCAGCTTTAGGAAAATAAACCCTTGGTCCGCTTCTCCCCTCCTCCCCCCCTTTTCTCCATGGAGTCCAGTCAGGAAGATAAGCACTCTCTGCCTGCCCCTTTGAGCTGACATTCACCACTCTACCCAGATAATGCCCCTCTTCCTCCCTAATGCCGTCTGCTTTAGGAAGATAAGCTCACCTCCTGCTGTGCTTGGTAACCCCGCCCGCCCGCTTGCTCAGGAATGCGCCCGCTTAGTGTTCCTGTATAAACTTACGAAAATCGAGAAACAGGGCTCAGAATTTGGAGACTGAATTCTCCTCTGGGCCCGTGCGTAATAAAACTTTGTTCACCTGTACCCTCAAGAGTGTCACTGGCTTTCTTTCCGCCGGCCGCAACACTCGGTCCCCTGACCGGGAGACCCAGCCAAGCAGGCCCGTGGCGGCCTGGCTTTGGGCTGACGGGCGCGGCCAGGGCGCTCTCCGAGCGAACGAGGTGGGCGCCGCCTGTCCTCTTCACGGGACCTCCTTCCGAGGCGGTCCCCGCAGACTGCGTCCCCACAGCCCAGCCTGACTCAGTGGGGAGGCGGACAGAACGGTGCCGGAAGACTCCGGAAAGGTAAGGCCCCGGGTGCCAAGCCCTCAGGCAGGCCCGTCTCTGGACAGAAGAGGAGACTGACCACCTCCTGAATGCCGAGCACCGAGATTCCAGAGCAGGGCAGTCCCTGCGGGAGGGACTGCGTACCTCTGCGTGGTGCGGAGTGAGTGAGGGCGGCAGGGGCCTGCGCCTGCCGTACAGCCTGTGGCTCCCCGGCGTAGGCTCGGGGCCCGCGTGGGCCCAACCTGTTTCCGCGGCTATGTCACACGGCATAACGGCCACCCCGAAAATTACCCGGGCGCCTTAGCTAAGACGAGCCCAAGTTCTCGCGAGAGACGCGGACAGGCGGGCATCAGAGTGGCCCTGAGAGAGGCGACCCCTCCCTTGTCCGTCTTGCGCCACCGGCGCAGGGTGTGGGCTAATCACGGTGGAAACCCACCGCCCTGAACGGCATGCGCAGGAATGTCAGGAGGGGTTTCCAGAGATTATGGCATCCGGGTGAGCCCCGGCGCCCTCCGAGCCTTATGGGAAGTAGAGTGTCCCCCTTTTAACGTCGACTGGCCCTCGGAAGGGGCCCTGGATACGGCCAGGGTCCGCCCAGGGTGGCTGGTGGTCACAGGAGCTCCTGGCCACCCCGCCCAGCTTCCCTGCATTGACTCGCGGTTGGAGACAGCCCAGGCTCTGCCCCCGGGGTTCGAGTGTGCATTGGAAGAAAGGGACAGAGCAGGGTCCTTGCTGCACAGGAAACAGGGCTCCGGAAGCCAGTCATTCATCAAGGGTCCTCGGAGGAGGACCCACCCCCACCCCCACCCCCACCGCCATGCGCTCCGGCTGCTCTAGCCTGTCCTCCTGGCCGGGAGCGCAGGCAGGTCTCCCAGCAACACCGCCACCTTCAGTCTCTCCAGGAGCATCAGCCCCCTCTGAGGAAGGCCCTGCAGCCCCACTAGCAGGGAGGCTCCAGTCGGCACCACCTGCGTTACCGATGCCCCTCCGTGAAACACAGGGTCCGGCCCAGATCGGCGAGGAGGGGGCCATCCGCCCCGGGGGGCCACCCCTTCACACCTACAGACCTTTAAACTGGAAGCACCACCCCCTCCTACTCGGAGAAGCCCCAGGCCCTTACTGATCTCATGGAATCCATTTTCCAAACCCATCGTCCTACTTCGGATGATTGCCGCCAACTCCCCCTGACTTTATTTACTACAGAAGAGAGACGACGGATTCTGACGGAAGCCCGAAAGTGGCTGCAGGCGCAGCCCCTACTGGAGACTTAAACCCGGGAGATTGGGCACGAGAAGCGGCACCAGAAACCCAGCCTGACTGGACCTCAGCACTGAGCAGGGACGGGCTGCACTCCAGCAATATCGGGGAGCGCCCCTCCGAGGGGTCCGAGAAGGGGCAAAACGACCCAGAAACATGACAAAGACGACTTTAGTTACTCAAAACCCCGACGAGTCTCGGGGGATTTCTGTGGATGTCTTTGCGAGGCCTTCAGAATCTACACTCTTTTTGACCCAGAAGCTCTAGAAAACCAGAGGACGGTGAATGCCGCCTTCATTGCACAGGCAGCAATGGACGTTAAAAGAAAGCTCCAAAAATCAGAAGGGTTCTCGGGCATGAACATCTCTCAACTCCTGGAAGTCGCCAACAAAGTATCTGTCCATCGAGACGAAGCCGCCGAACGAGAAGCCAAGAAGCGAATAAAACATCGAGCCTCCCTACTGGCAGCAGCCTTGGGAAATCCTGACCCCACCAGACGAGAAGGGCCACCTCGAAAAGGGGGGACAAGCGCCAGAAGGGTGCCGCGGGCCAGAGACCAATGTGCCTACTGCAAGAGAGTGGACGCTGGAAAAGTGAGTGCCCCCAAGACTCAGGCACACAGAGGGAGCATCCCTAATGGGAAATGCCGACCTGAGCCCCAGGACCATCTGCTCGGGCTGGCAGGACTCAACCCTGAATAGGGGCGCCCGGGCTCACGGGAACTCGGCCCCCACGAGCCCATGGTCACCTTGTTAGGACAGCTGCCGCCTGAAGCCGCCTGGTTCACTGCCTGGACCTGGAAGACGCCTTCTTCTGCCTGCGGCTGCCCCCCCCAGCCAGCCTCTGTTTGCCTTTGAAGGGGAAGATCCCAAAACCCGGCAGAAAACTCAGCTAACCTGGACGCGGCTCCCGCAGGGCTTCCTTTTCAGGGCAGCCTTGGCAGCAGATCTGGCCGCCGGGCAAGCGGGAAGACTGCAGGTGAGCCCTCTTACAACATGTAGATGACCTCCTGGCTGCCACTGAAAGGGAGGAGGGCTGCTGGAGAGGGACCCAGACTCTCCTACAACTTCCAGCACAGGCTGGGTACAAAGTGCCTTGGAGGACGGCCCAGATCTGTGAACAGCAGGTCGAGTACCTGGGGTTCAGCATCACACAAGGGCACCGGACGCTCGGACCTGAATGAAAGAAAGTGATCTGCACCGTCCCTCCCCCCACCACAAAAAGACAGCTTCGCGAGTTCCTGGGGCTGCAGGGATCTGCCGCATCGGGATTCCCGGGTTTGCAGCCATGGCCAAGCCCCTTTACGAAGTTCTGACAGGTCCAGAAAAAGAGGCTCTCGCCTGGGAGAAGCTCAACAGGGGGGCGAAAGACAACTCGGCCAAGCCCCTGCCTTGGGGCTCCCGGATGTAACTCGGAACTTTAACCTGTTTGTGCAGGAAAAGAACAGAGTAGCATTGGGGTCCTCACACACACAGTCGGCCCCTGGCAGAGACCCATCGCTCCCCTCTCCAGGCAGCTGGGCCCCATGGCTGCAGGTGGCCACCCTGCCTGAAGGCCCTGGCGGCAACCATAACCCCGTCAAAGAAGCCGACAAAGTCACCCTCGGACAGGCCACTCCGTTATGGTGCCACACGCAGGCACTGCCCTGATGAACTCACACGGGCGTCGGGGGATATCGAATCCCCGGCTCGCACGTTACCAAGGTCCACTCTGTGAAAACCCCAGGGTGACGACAGAAACAGTGCGCAGTCTAAACCCTGCCGCCTTTCCATCAGACGAGGAGGGGGCCCCTGAGCATGACTGTGTCGAAGTGACAGAAGACGTTTACGCCAGTCGCCCCGACCTCCAGGGCAAACCGCTCCCTTCCCAGATCAGACACTATTTACAGATGGGAGCAGGCTTGTTAGAAACGGGGAGAAGCTGGCTGGGTCTGCGGTCACCACTGCCTAACAGCTGGTGGAAGCGGCGTCTCCACCGCGGGGACGGTCTGTGCAACGGGCAGAGCTCCGGGCGCTGGCCCGAGCCTGCAGCTAGCACCGGGCAAGCGGTAAACGTTTACACTGACTCTGAGTACGCATTTCCTACCATTCATATCCACAGGGCAATTTATAAAGAAAGAGGCCTTCTAACCGCAGAAGAAAAGGAAATCAGAACAAAGAAGAAATCCTCCAACTGCTAGAACAATCTGGAAACCAGACAAAGACGCCATCATCCACTGCCGGGGACATCAGAAAGGAATGGACATGGTCGCTCAAGGAAACGGTTAGCTGACAAGGCAGCTCGGCCAGCACCTGAAGGAACCCACGGAATACGAGTCCCGGAACTGACACCGCAGCTGTCCCTCTTAGGACAAGAGACTGATCAACTAAGCTATACCCAGGAGGAACAGGAGCGGGCTGAAAGAGAAGGGGGAAGCCGAACCCCCGAAGGAGCTTGGCTGCTCCCGGATAACTGGATTTTTGTACCAAAAGGAGCCGCTCATGCCCTCATCCAGCGATACCACCGACTCACCCACCTCGGGAAAACTGCGCTAGAAGTCTTGCTCAGGAGATACTATACATAGCCCGGCTAACTTCTCTCTGTGCCCCATCAGCAGCCAGTGCCAAGTCTGTGCCAAAAACAAGCCCTTGCAGGGCCCCCGTGCCCCGGCAGGTGCCCAGCACTCGGGAATGGCCCCCTTTGAAGATCTCACAGCAGACTTCATGGAAGTGAAACCAAGTCGGGGGCACAAATATCTGTTGGTGACGACATGCACCTTTTCAGGTCGGTCGAAGCTTTCCCCACTTGCACCGAGAAGGCAAGAGAAGTGACCAAGGCTTTACTCAGAGCAATCATTCCACCACACGGGCTGCTGCTGTGAATTGGAAGTGACAATGGCCCGGCCTTCGTGGCTGCCGTAGTCCAAGAGCCAGCAAAGGTGTGAGGAATCAGGTGGAAGCTCCACACCTTACAGGCCCCAGAGCTCAGGGAGAGCTGAACGCATGAATCGACCCCTCAAAGCCACCCCAGCCAAATCCTGCCAGGAAACTGGGCTCCCCTGGGTAGACTCACTTCCCTGACCCTTCTCCGAGTTAGGTGCGCCCCAGGACCCACTGGCTGTTCACCCTTTGAAATTCTATTTGGGAGGCCACCCCCAATTATCCGGGCGTTCAGAGAAAATCTCCTACTTCTGGGGAGGCTAGCCAGGATTCCATCCTCCAGCAGCTGGGGAAAACTCCAGCTGAAATACATAAAACTGTCTTGTCCCGGAATCTCATCCCCCTGGGACACCCCAGTGCACCCCCTCCGGCCAGGGGACCTAGTCTGGGTCAAAGACTGGAAAAAGGAACCCCTGCAGCCTTCCTGGACAGGGCCACACACTGTGATCCGTGTAACTCCTGCTGCTCTTAAAGCTGCAGGCATCGTCCCTCGGAGCCAGCATTCCAGGGTCAAGAAGGCACATCCCGATAAAGAGCAGGACAGCTGGACAGCCCGACCCGTACCCGGCCACCCCTGAGAGTGCGAGTCGCCCGGGATCCCCGAGCACCGACCTCGTCAAACGCCTGCCGAGTGGCCCTGCCCCTGGTGGAGCCTGTGCCCACACGGCTGCTCGCCTGGGTGTTTGCAGCTGGACTCGCTGCTGTGGCCCCTGCAGACTGGACAGTTGTGAGTAGAGCCCTGATTGCATTGCTTACTGGGGTAAAACAGGATGCTTCTGCGCCTTGACTGGCTTGTCCTTTCCTTCCTTGCCCCCTCCCTAAGAGCCAATACCCACCCCCAAAATCTATGGCAGCTGCAAGTTAGTCAAAGCTGGGGCAAACCATCCGTGCTGAACGCTTCAGTCCTGTTCCCGACAGGGGCAACTTCAGCCTCTGTAATGTTTGACGCTTTCAGGGCAATCCAAGATCACGCTCCTTACACCTTGCTGGCTGCCCCGTACCCCCACGCCCCCATACCTGCCCCCAGGAGAGGGTGTAGGGGTCGCAGCTATGGGAGTTATGACAAATACCTCTACCGAGACCCCCAAAAGGGCAGAGGAATCTGCCGCTCTTGGAGCCTGCTGGTAGGTGCCACCGTCCCTGGAAGGGGGTCCCGCCGACTTCTCTGTATCTCCTACAGAAAGCCCCCAGCCCGGCAGGGTGTGGCATGGAAACCTGTGACCCCGTAAAACTCACCTTATTAAACAAAACCACCAGATCAGAAAATACCTTTTTAAAAGCCCAGGCAGGGCTGAAACTAGGAATCGGAATATACGACCCATCGGGGCCGGACCCAGGGACCTCATACTGGTCCAGCTGACCCCGGTAGCCCACCCCAGAGAAAACCCTCATGAAAATACCAGTACAGCCGCCCAGACGCCAGAAGCCAAGGTCAGAGCAGCCCCCGGAACGTCCTTCTGAACCAGGTTCCAAATTTCCACCAACTCCTAAATGAATCCCGGCCCGACACAGCTGCCTCCTGCTGGCCGTGCGCTTCCTCCAGTCTAGCCATCTTCCCTGTACCTGTCCCGTGGAACGTAACCCCCTAACTCATGACAGCTCTGCGGCGGGAACCAGGCCCCCCCCGTCCACATAACCAACCCCCGGAAAACTGGCTAACTGTAAAGACATAACCACCAGGGCTCCTTCCACCCTCCTCCCTCTTGGAAGCGCCAACTGTGAGCCCACCCGCCCACTCAGGAGCCTGACCGACGCGCCGCAAACTCCACCCTCTGGGTCTGTGGCACCAGCACCCACCGGTGCCCGCCCCAGGACGGCCAGGGCAGCTGCTGCCTGGCTTGGCCAGGACCCTCGTCCTCGGTGAATGGAGAAGAATCGCTGGAGAGCTCTCCCGAGCCAAACGAGCAGTACAGGCAATTCCGACACTCTCAGGACTAGGAGTGGCCGGGGGTGCAGCAGTAGCGGGGGCTTCTCTCGCAGTTGGCCAGGAGGGCTTACAAACACTAGCCGGGAAACATCAAATGACCTCGAAGAAATACCAGGGGCCCTCAGCGGGTTGCAAGACCAGTTAGACTCGTTGGCGGAAGTGGTTTTACAAAACAGGCGAGGATGAGACTTGCTCCTGGCTAGTTCAGGGGGGGCCTGCCAGGCCCTGGGGGACGAACACTGATTCTGTGCAGACTCCTCAGGGAGAGCTAGGGGCAAAGTGGCCTGTTAAAGGAACGAGCCAAAGACCACTTAAACCATGTACACCAGGCACCTGCCAGCGGGACCTGCTTCCAGAGTCTCCTCTCCTGGATTTGGCCATTCACGCCAGTAATGGCCTCAGTCCTCTTCCCCTTAACTTTCAGGCCGTGCAGTCCACGGTACCTGACACAGTACATCACGTCCCCCTTAAACGCCCTAAAACACCAAGTGATGCCTCGTGTTAAATGTCAGCCCTTGGGGGCTATAGAAAAACCCCCATGTTAGCAGATGATGCCCCATAAAGAATGACAAGGGCATCAAAAGGGGCAACGATAAGGGAAGTGCTGGGACCCTAAGCCGCCTGGCAGAAACCCACGGCTTTTAAATATAAACTCCCCTCCGTCCCTTTCTCAGGAAAATAAGCACGCCCGCCTGCCCTTTTGAACTGAAATTTACCACTCTACACAGGTAAAGCCCCTTTTCCCCCCTAATGGCCCCTGTTTAGGAGGATAAGGTCACCTGGCTCCTCGGCTTCTGTGACCTGCCCGCCCGCTTGCTCAGGAATGTGCCCGCTTAGTGTGCCCAGACAAACTCATGAAAGCCGAGAAACAGGCTCAGAATTTGGAGACTGAACTCTCCTCTGGTCCTGCACGTAGTAGGACTTCGTCCACCCGTGCCCCCAAGAGTGCCGCTTGGGCTTCGTTCTATCGGCCGCAGCAGGTGCTTGTGCTTTGGGAGACACGGCAAAGAATCCGTTACGAAGTCCGAGGTCATGGATATTTTTCCTATGTTTGCTTCTAAAAATTTTGTGGGTTTAGCTCTTATATTTAGCTCTTGATCCATTTTGAGTTAATTTTCCTACATGGTATAAAATAGGGGTCCAACTCCGTTATTTTGCATGTGTGTGTCCAGTTTTCTCAGTTTCATTTGTAAAAGAGAACATTCTTCCTTCACTGAATCGACTTGGCGCCCAATTGGCCGCAGTTGTGTGGGTTTATTTCTGGGATCTCAACTCTATTCCGCTGATCTCTTCTGTTCTGACGCCGGGACCGCGTGGTTTGATTGCTGTAGTTTGGCAGCACGTTTTCTCAGGAGGTTCCAGGCATTGACCTCGGCACTTTGTGCACGGGAAGCAGGTGCTCGGCCACTGAGCTAGATCCACTCCCCACGCAGTAGATTTTGAAACCAGGAAGTGTGGCTCCCCCAATTTTGTTCTTTTTCAAGATTGTTTCGGCTCTTGGGACCCCTTGCAATTTCATATGAAGTCAAAGATTAAGTTTTCTTTCCGTTTCTTCAAAAATATTCTGCTGGAATTTTCACGGGGATGGTGATGAATCTGGAAATCACTTTAGGGAGTATTCACTTCTTAACAAATATTAATTCTTCCAATCCATGATCAGGGGATGCATTTCCATTTATTTGGGTATTCTTGAATTTTTTTCAACAATGTTTAGTCGTTTTCAGTATGCAATTCTTTCACCTCCTTGATTAAATTTATTCCTAGATATTCTATTATTTTAGGTTCCGTAGTAACTGGAATTCTTATCTTGATTTCATTTTCTGATTGTTCATTCCTGGTTTATGGAAACAAAACTGATCTTGTGTGATCTTTGCCAAATGTGGTTTCTTGTGGATTCTTGGGAATTTTCTCTATGTGAAATCAATTCATCTACAAATAGATAGTTTTGCTGCTGCTTCTCCAGTTTGGATGCCTCCTATTATTTTTTTCTTGCCTAATTGTTCTGTCTAGAACTTCCAGTAAAAAGCTGACTAGCAGTGATGAAGTCAGGCCTCCTTCTCTCCTCCCTGATCTCACAGGGAAAGCTTTCAGTCCTAACCACTGAGCATGATATTGGCTGTGGAATTTCCATAAGTGTCCTTTATCATGCTGAGGAAGTCCCCTTCTATCTCTAGAATTCTCAGTGTGTTTAACATTAAAAATGCTGGATTTTGTCAAATTTTGTCGAGTTTGCTGGGTCTTTCTTTTGCCTGCTTGAATCTGCTGTTGAGTCCCTCTAGTGAATATTTTTTCAGATGTTGTACTTTTCAGGACAAAGATGTCTGTTTGGTTCCTTCTTATAACTTCTGTCTCAATTCTCCTTTTGTTCAGACGTCGTCTTCCTGAGTTCTTTTTCTTCTTTGTCCACGCCTTCCCTTAGCTCACTGAACGTACTCAGGGCAGCTGATGTCCTGTCTTTAACAGTAGTGCCAATGCCTGGGCTTCCTCAGGGACAGTTTCCATCACTTTTCTGTTCCTCTGAATGGGCCGTTTTGTCCTGCTTCTATGTCTTGCTTTTTTTGTTAAATGTGGACATTTGAATATTGTAAGATGTTAACTTTGAAAATCAGATTTTCCCTTCCCCAGGGTTTTCTGAGGTGATTTTTCCTAGTTATTGAAGACTAGTTGTCTATTTGTTTCATGACTTTTCCCAAACTCTTTTTTTTTGCCCAGACTGCCTTCCTCGTCATGTCTGGTTAGAGGTCTCTGTTCCTTTAGATTATGATCAGGGAATGTTGTGAGGCGATTTCCTTGAATTCCAGGAGCTAAAAATGAATGACTAAGACGCCCTCCGTCAGCAGATTCGAGCCCGAGACCAGCCCCAGGTGAAGGGCGGGGTCTTCTCAGGTGCTTCTGAGCAGCATCTTCCCGGGGACCACTCACAGCTTCCTAGATTCCCCACTTACAGGAACGTCCCCACGTGTCCCGTTTCCCAGGTAAACTCTCCACAGCCGTTCCTCCTGGGCCCCAGTTGCTCCGCGTCTCAGCGTAGCCTTTCACCTGAGACAGCTCCTTCCTGTGTCTTCACAGCCTTACCTGCCTCTGCTCTGCCCCAAGCGAGCTCCAGGAAAGGTGAGACAGTCAAGCATCCCAGGTCTGTCCTTCCACATCCACCAGAAGGGTTGGGACAGACATGCACACACACTAACGTGCACCTCGTGGGGGGACGGGCCAGGGGAGTGGAGGGCCACGGGGCTTCTTCCTTGGGCCAGCACCTGTTTGGTTGCTGTAAACCTTTGACTGTTTTCCAGAGTTCTGAGGAAGTTGGTTCTCGTGGTATCTATCTGCTTGTTTTTTGGTTTTTTTATGGCAGTATGGGATTTTGGAGCTTCTTACCTCACCATCCCCTCTAATTTCTCCTTTGATTTCTTCTTTGACCCATGCATTATTTAGAAGTGTGTTATTTAGTTAAGTATTTGGGGATTTCACAGATGTTTTTGTTATAGATTTCTGTTTTCGTTCCGTTGTGGTTCGAGGAAATGCTCTGTGCACTCTGAATCCTTTTAAATTTATTGAAACATATTTTAGGCCCCTGAATGGGGTCTGTCTCGCAAGCGTTCCGAGTGCCTTCGAGAAAAACGACTGCTCTGCGCTTGCTTGGAAAGGCCCGCGAATGTCAGCCAGCTCAGGTGGTGGGCACTGTTCCCCAAGCCCCCGAGTGCTGGCTTTTCTACTTGTTCTATCAATGATCGAGAAAAGAGCACAACTGGGGATTTGTCCATCCTCCTCGCAGCTCTATCAATATTTCCTTCACGTAGTTGAAGCTCTGCTGTTAGGTTCGTAAACATTTAGTGTTGCTACATCCTCTTGATTAATTGACCTCTTTCCCATTATCCCTGGCAATATGCTTTGCTCTGAATTATGGTTTGATATTAATATAGTTTTCTTTTAACAGCTATTAGCATAGCATATCTTTTTTCTATCCCTTTACTTTAAACTTATATGTTTCTTTATAGTTAGTGTTTGTTTCTTGTAGGCAGCATATAGTGGGGTCTTGATTTTTTAACCAATCTGAAAATCTCTGCCTTTTAATTTGGGTATAAAGACCAGTTTCATTTAATTTGAGTACTGATCTGATTAGGTTTTAGTCCATTGTCTTGCTATTTGTTTTCTATTTGTCCCAACCCAATAAAAAAGGGAGAAGGGCAAGAGATTTGAACAGGTTTTGACCAAAGATGATATACAAATGGCAGATAAGCACATGAAAAGATTCCCAACCTCAGTTTGCATTAGGGAAATGCAAATTAAAACCACAGTGAGAGGCTGCCACACACCTAATTGAACGGCTAAAATGCCTGAGGCTAGTGGTGGTACGGAGTGGAAGAATGGGAAATCTCACACACTGCTGCTGAAAATGCAAAGCAGGGCAAACACTGTGCAAATCAGTCTAGCAGTCTCTTAAAAAGTAAACATACGCCTACCATAAAATTCAGTCGTCCCACATTTACCCAAGAGAAAAGAAAGCATGTGTCCAAACAAATGCCGGTACACATACACTCTTATCAGTTTATTCTAAAGGTCCAAACCTGGAAACAGCTAGAATGTCCAGCCACGGGTGGCCGGGTGAGCCCAGTGCCGCTGTGCGGTGCGATGGCCTCGACAGCACCAGGGAACGAGCGTCGGTGCCCGCCGCAGCGTGGAGGTCCCTGCAAGCCGCCACGCTGAGCAGAGGAAGCCAGGCCGAGTGCACGCTGAGTGTACAGTCGAGGAAACGTAAACGAGCCTCCGTGACAGAAAGCAGTGCAGCTGCCGGGGAGAGGAGCAGGGTGGCTGGACAGGAAGGGGGCAGCGGTGGCCAAGGGGCCTGAGGATTCTTTTGGAAGTGAAACATTTGTTCATTTTGTTGATTTTGGTGATGGTTTCACAGGTGTTTGCCTATGTCAAAACTTATCAAATTATGCACTTTATATATGTGCAGTTTATTGTCTGTCAGTTAAATCTCCACAAAACTGTCTAAAAATTTCACTTTAAACTTAGAATTTACAGCCAAGAGTATACAAATAAGAACTAGGCCTTCCAAAACACTAGAGAAAAATAAAATAGGAAAGAAAACAGCTCGCAAAGCCAAAGGCGGGGAAAGAAAAAGGAAACAAGTCATAAATAGCAGATGTATCAACAAACATGTCTGTTTTGACGGTAAACATCCTTTTTAGAGAAAGCAATCCAAATATGCACTGTTCACACAGGGCACACCTAAAATAAAATGGTGCGTGAATGTTAAAAAAACAAACAAATGCACAGATACGTTAGGGACAACATAAACAATAAGGAAATGGGCTGGTAAAATCAATAACAGGTAAAGTTAAAAAAACAAGGGGATGGGAGGCGGCTGTGGCTCAATCAGTGGGGCTCCCGTTTACCATATGGGAGGCCCCAAGTTCGGTTCCCGGGGCCACCTGGTGAAGGCAGGCCCGCCCGCACGGCGTGGTTAGCTGACCCAGCGAGCACAGGCAGCAAGGGGGGGGATAAATAAATAAAAATAAATCTTAAAAAAAAAAAAAACAAGGGGACAAAGTAAAGTGATACTGAGAAAAGACCCCAGAGCTGTGAGGGCGAGACAATGACTGGCCTTTAAGCAGCAAAACACTGGCCGTCGAGCTCCATCAAGCGAGGACCACAAGCAAAGCCAGGAAAACGTTAACCCAGCGTCCCGAGAGCCGTGAGATCCTGCAGGTTACGCAGGTTTTCCTGTTTCGTTTCATCCTCTCGGCGCTTGATTGTAAGAGTGAGTTTGCTTCCAGCTCACGATGACGGGAAAAAGCCGACGTCCTCCCCGGTGACTGCAGAGTCACAGCTTGACCGGCAGGTGCAGGCTCGGCCCTGGCCGCTGTCCAGTCCTGCCCTGGCTGCCTCGGGCTTGGACCAGCTCCGCTGAGGAAACCCGGCCCAGGAGACGCTTCCTGCTCTCCAGACACGGGGTCTCCAGTCTGAGAGAGCACCTCCGGCGAGGGTGCCGACTGCATACCTGCAGCCCCTCCTCCCCACAACCGGGCTCGCCCCACTTGCTTAAGAGGGGCGCCGCCAGAGCTGCGAGCCCAGAGTGCCAAGAGCCTACTCGGGGAGCGGAGGTGGCTCAGAGGCTGAGCGCCCGCCTCCCACGTGGGAGGTCCCGGGTTCAGTTCCCCGTGCCTCCTGAAAACAAGCAGCAAGCAAAACAAATGAAAAACAACTCAGGGGAGCCAGGGTGGCTCGGAGGTTGAGCTCAGCCTCCTACGTACGAGGTCCCAGGTTCAATCCCCGGCCCTGGTCCCAAAAAAACACCAATGAAGGAACCCCGATATCAGCCGAGCCCCTTCCTCCACCACCTTCCTGGCTCACGGCCCCATGCCCTGTGCCGTGAGGAGCTGTGGGCAGCCCCTCCCCATTGGCCAACCCCACCCTGTCTGGCCCAAGGTCCCCCACCATCTCACGCCTACCTCAGGCACCCAAGACCGTTCTCTCCTGCATCTCCCTGAACCCAGCTGCGGGGCCACAGCCACTTCCATTCGCAAACCGCCTTCCCAGAGTCCCGTCAAGTGTCCGCAGGCTCCCGCGTCTGGAGGTGGGATTGGCAGAGCTGAGGGGCAGCCAGCTGGCATGGACGGGGGAGCTGAGCTGAGCTAAACAGGCACTCCCCAAAGCCTTGCCTCCTGCCAGGCAGTGTGACGGAGACCCCAAAGAGAGTGTGGGGCCAGGATCCCAAGCAGGCTCCTCTTGTATGCTGACACCAAGTGAGGGCTGGATGTGTAAAATGTGGCTCCGTGGATTCCTGGGTGGTCCAAAGCATCCCGAGTACCACCAGCTGCCGTTCCACCTGTCTCTGAGTTGTCCAGGCCTAGCACGTCTGTCTTGATCCAAAAGGGGGTGTGTGTGTGCGCGTATCTGTTTGTGTGTGTTGTGTGCATGTGTGTGTCCATGCATGTTTTCATGTGTGTGCATGTGCAAGTGCATGCACGTGTGTGTGCTTTGCGTGTGTGCACGTGTGCATGTGCATGTGCATGCTGTGTGCATGTGTGTGCATTTGTGTGCGTTTGCGTGTGTGTGTGCGTGTTTGCATGTGTGCTGTGTGTGTGCCCATGTGTGTGCATTTGTGTGTGTGCATGCATGTTTGTATGTGTGTGCTGTGCGCGTGTGTCCGTGTGTGCATGTGCGTGCACCTGGGTCTGGGAGTGGCAATCCCTGTCTCCCCCACAGCCTTGATGCTTCCCTTTAAGCCCCCGGGGAGCCAAGCCCCCCACAGCCTCCCCAGCCACGCCCTGCTGAGCCTCTTCCTACCCATAGCGGCGAGCTCTGCGCCTCTGTCCTTTCTGGAGAGGAGTTTCTGTCCCAAGGAGGAAATGTGAGTGAACAGGCAAAACAGGCCATCGGGGAAGGCAGCCCCCCGCCCGGGAGCCGCAGCCCTCTGCCCAGGAATGCCAATCGCTGAGATGGCGAGAAACCGTCACCCAGGCCGTGGGGAGGGGGCTCATCTGAAGCTTTAAGGATGGCTTTGGAACAGGCTCGGCTTTTCTGCTGACAACCGCCTCGTTCCAGATGGCCCTGCGTGGGTGCCGTCCGTTAGCATGCTAATTTATTCTGACTCATTCCAAAGCTGCCGCACAGCAGGGCTGGCACGGCAGTGAGCCCTGGGGGCCCGTGATTCCCAGCTGGAACGGGACCTCGCCACAGCGACTGTCGCCAACACCGGGGGTGAGGCTGCGTCGCCGCGCGAGCGGGTGGGGATGTGCCCTGGAGCCTGGCGTCCCCGCGGCCCGCGGTCTGGGGCAGACGCACCCAGCCAAGGCTGGGCGCGGCCTCGGGGCCTCCGAGCTGCAGATGGATGGCGGCGCAGGTGAAAGATGACCGAGGCGGCTGAAGCAGAGGCCTGGCACGAGGACGCTCCCCTGCAAGCAGGTGTCCCGGGCCGCAGGGCGCCGCCCCCAGTCCCCCCTCCCCCAGGGGTTCCTGTGGTCCCCAGCCCCAGGTGGCCCCGGCCGCCGGCCCCAGGCAGGGTGGGCATGGCTGGGGCAGCACCTCAGGCCCCTCCGGGCCCTGCCCTCCCCCAGGCCCCGCTCTGCCCTGCTTTAGGCCTGGCACACGCCCTTGTTTGTAGCCGGCCTCGGGTCTCCTTAGCTCCAGGACTTTCCCTGCACCCAGAGGGCGGCGAGCCACGGGGCAAACCGCGACTTGGCCGCGCCGGCAGCAAGGGAGCTCGGGAAATCGGTACTTAATCTGGCACCACTTCCCAGTTAACACTCAGGCGCCTTGTCCTCTGGTGCCCAGGGCGGAGCCAGCGGTGACACCCCCTCTCCGCTGCACCCACCCACCCCCAGCTCTTCCCCTGCAAGGATTTCCTGCCCTCTGTGGAGACGGGGCGGCCAGGCTGCCCAGGCACTGCGAACCTGCCAGAGTCCCGAAGCCTTGGCGGCCGGTGCTTCCTGGCCGCGGGAACGGCCCGTTTCCGCTTAGAGGAGAACGTCCGACACCAGGCCCGGGGGCGCCTCCGGCTGGGCAGACCTAGGCGTGTGAAGGCACCTGAGCCCCCGCCCCCGCCCCGTGACGCAGGTGCGTGGACCCCTGCAGACCAGGGTATGGGCCGGGAGAAGGCAGAGCCGCCCCTGAGTGAACAGGGCAGGCAGGCAGGGCCAGGCACACCCCTGAGGGACGCCCACCTGCCAGGCCGTGAGAGCGACCGCCCCTCAGCTCCAAGGGCAGGGACGGCGGTGAGCAGGAGGCGCCACGCCCCGCTCCGTCCACGGCACCAGGTGGACCAGGTGACGTCCATCCACGCGGGTGCGTGGGGAGGGTGCCTGCCCATCCCAGCTCAGCCAGGACAGTTCTGAGGCCTGGGGTCCCTGTGGCACCCCCTCTTACGGCCAAGGGCCAAGCATCCTGGCTGGACAAGGACATGCATTCACTGCATGTCCCTAGGCTCAGGGCCGCCAGGACACGGCTCACAGTGGGAGACTCAGGAGAAGAGGATGAGCAGGGAAGGAGGGGGGCCAGCTGGCTGGGACCTTGGGGGCCAGCTGGCTGGGATCTTGGGGGCCAGCTGGCTGGGGGGGGGCTCAACCCTTGGGGGAAGGGTTGGGAAGAGCAGGCTGGGCGCTGACACGGAGACCCCTGCCCGCCAGTGTGGAGACAGGGTTCGGCTCAGCAGGGCAGGGGGCAGCCCAGAAGCTTCTTGAGCAGCAGCACGTAGTGACCGAGGTGGTCCTTCATGAGGCCCCTCTTACGTGGGGGACTTCCTCCTCCCAGAGGGGCTCTCGTGCTGGGGGGCCACCTGCCATCTTACCTGCAGGGAGGACGCCCCCCAGGCTGAGAGAAGCGAGCGAAAGGGAGAAGAAAGATCCGGGGCGAGGTGCGCGGCTGTCGGCTCGGCGGCGTCTGTGCAGGCCCCGCCCGGGCTGGCCTCTGGTCAGACTTACGGCCGAACTGCGCCCGGCTCGCTTCCCAGCGCGGCTCTCTGGACCCCCGGCCATGGCTGTGGCGTCTTGCTTTCTGGCCGTTAAACTCCTTCTCTGCTTAGACCGTCTGCACTTGGGTCCTGCACTGGCAAACAGGACGGGCCCCCTCAGCCACTGGTACCGGACGTGGGGTGGGGGCTGCCAGCCGCCATGGCCGTTACGGGGCACCGAGCAGGTTTCCCGGCCCACCAGGGCCCAAGGCGACGAAAACCCCGCAGGAATCCAGAGGGATGCGCTGCGCCCTCCCCGTGCGGCATGCAACACCGGGAGTCATCTGGGATCACCTGGAAAGACGCATCCGCAGAAAGCCGGGCTGGGGGTGCTGGGGTGCTGGCAGAGGAGAGCACGGGGCACACATGGCTGAGGGCGCTGGGCAGCTGCTGCCACGAGGTTGGAGCTGTCGACAGCAGCCCTTACCTCTAGAAGACACGGGGCAGCTCACAGCGGCCAAACCGCACCCCGAGTCCACCCTTGGGGTGCCCCGTGACAAGGCCAGTTTGGGGGTACAGCCTCAGCGGGTCTCAGACACAAGAGTTGGCAGCCATCGGGAAAGAGTGGCCCCTGAGAATTAGGGGGCCTTAAATGCCACTGTGGTCCCCAAATCAGGTTGCTTTGGGCCGTCTGGGGACGCACAGAGCTTTGAACTGAGCCTTTACTCCACACATCCAGGCCCCCCCACGTCTTTCCTGGGGTGCAGATGGACAAGCATCCAGTGGCCCAAGGAGGAGCGCATGCGCCCCAGGCCTGGAGGAAGCAGAGAGGAGACGGCCTCACCCTCACCGCGCCAGCACCTAACTCCAGGTGAGGCCTGGGCAGGGGCTCGGAGCAGAGCCCAGGAGCCGATTTTCATAAACAGAACCAGAGCTGGGGTCCCCACGCGGGGTCGCAGAAGCACGCAGCCTGGAGGCAGGCAGGCGTGGGGAGCCTTCTCGCCGCGCCACAGCCGGAGCCCTCGGATCTTCCAGCAGAGACGCCTGCGCATCCCCTGCCTCGCCTCGGGCTTGCCCCGCGCCCCTCCACCTTCCCAACGTTTTGGTCATTGCAAGAGCAGTTCCCCAGTCCTCGGTACCAAGTTCTGTATCAGTCAGCCACAGGGGTGCTGATGCAAACACCAGAACGGGTTGGTCTTTATAAAGGGTATTTATTTGGGGTAGAAGTCCACAGAGACCAGGCCATAAAGCCTTAGGTTTCTTCTCTCACCACAGTCCATTGCCACGTGTTAGAGCAAGACAGCTGCCGGCGTTTGCCAGGGCTCAGGCTTCTGGGGTTCCTCTCTTCCCGGGGCTGCGTTTCTCTCCGGGGTCAGCTCCTGTCTCCTCCACAAGGTCAGTTGTAGACTGTGAGGCTCCTGAGGCTGCCTTTCTCCACGAGGCCAGCTGTGAACTCTCAGGCAAATGGCTGGTCTCTATCCGGGACCTTCTCTCCAACATCAAAACTCCAACATCAAAACTGCTCCCTCTGTCCTTTGCCCTGCCTTTTATATTTGATTCCCACCCCACCAAGGCGTGGGGATCAGTGCCCTACTGACATGGCCCAATCAAAGCCCCAATCACAACTTCATCATGCCCAGGTGAACAGATCAGTGTACAAGCGTACTCTAATATAGGCTTCTGGAATTCATAATTACACCAAACTGCCAAACAGCTACAGTCCAGTAGGGCTGGTGTCCCCAGAAGAGACGCAGAGAGACGCGGGGAGAACAGGTCAAGGACGGCTCGGGGCTGCCACCAGCACCGGAAGCCGAAGAGGCCGGGCGGAGCCTCCTGGGGGCTCCCGAGGGCGCCAGGCTCGCCTTGGTTTCAGACTTCTGCCTCTGGAACAGGGGCTCGGGGTCTGATTAAGCCCCCCAGGGTGTGGCGCTTTGCTCCGGCCATCCAGGGACAAGACGCGGCCGGCATCCCTCCCACTGCGCCAGCAGCCAGGTGCTGCGGAGGCGCCCGCCTGGGGGCTCCGCTGGACCCAGAGCCTTGGGGGGCCCGCGTGCAGCCCCTCACCCAGCACCAGGCCCTCCCAGGCGCTCACGAGTCGGCAAGGGGTCGGCGAGGGGCCGGCGCGGCTTTCCCGGCTCAGCTGGCCACAGCCCGCGCCTGTCGCTCGCCGCCAAGCCCCTGCGGGGTCCCCGGGCGTCGCTGACCCCCGGCCCTGCCCGCCCCCTCCAGTGTGCTCCCTGGACCTCAGCCAACGGCCAGGCCGCGGGGCCGCAAATGAGATCGTCGCATGCCAGCCTAAAGCACACGGTAATCACTGCCGGCGGGTTTCATGGTCTCCCGGGCCACTCCCCGCCGTCCGGGAAGGCCGTATTTCACCATCAAGGACGCGACCCCGGGTATTCACAGGCGGTAACGAGACCGTCCACTGCTTGACGTTACCATAAATAAGCAGAGAAAACTGCTGCGTTTTATGCAATTCCCTCTGATTGCCTGGAAGGCGTCATGATTTTAATAAAAAAACTAATCAGCAGCTTACCCAGCATCCTCAGCCTTAATTACAGCGACGCCAGCGGCGGGAGCGGAGCCCGTGCCTCCCCCAGCGGCTCCAAACGAAGCTTGACTCCTCGACTGTTCCGGGGCCCGTGCTGTCCAGGCGGAGCGGGCCCAGCTGCCCACGCTGCCTCAGGCACCTGCAGTGCCCGCGGGAGCCAGCGCTTGCGAGTCCCCCGTCGGCTCCCTCAACCCTAACAGCAGGCGGGAGGGGAGGGCGCCCAGGGTAAGGCGCCCAGCACGTCTGGGTCCTGCCCCCGCGGCCCCCGAACGGGCTGATTCCCAGCCCAAGGACACCAGGGCCCCCGGGCTCCCGGAATTGACGCCTGGGGCCAGGAGCTCGTTGCCGCAGGTCATCGACGGGCCGCTCGGGTCTCCCAGACGCCTGGGCCCCGCTGGCCTAGACCGCACTGGAGCGCTGGGGAAAGCCGAGCAGACGCGGTCTCGTGTGTGGTGCTTTCTTTTCTTTCCTCCAGTGAATAGACACCCAAAGGGCATCTGCTGCCGGTGGTGCCGGCCCTTTTAGGCCCAAAGTTAAAAGAAAGAGGTCTCCCTCCCCTCAAAAGGGAGGGGGTGACACTGGGGATCACCTCCTGACGCGGGGAGGACGCTGGCAGCCATCCGCCCCTTGGCCACGCTTGCCTCCTTCGCAGCCTGCCTCCCCGACTTCGATGGAGGTCGCAGCACTGAGTCCCCGGCTCCTCTCACAGATGGAGGCTGTCGAGCAGCCCTGCTCCAGCCGGCGAGATGTACATGGAAGCCACTGGGAGGGGTTCCCAGAAAGGGGGGACACTCAGCCATCAGGCCTTTTTGCCTCTTTCACTTTCTTTCATCCTGCCTGGAACACAAATGTGATGCTGGAGATGGGGCAGCCATCTTGCAACCATGAGGTTCTAGGATGACGTACAGAAGTACATGGAGGGGAGCTAAGCAGGGGAACAGAAAGCACCTGAGTCCCTGCAAGCACCTTGGAGACTCCAAGTCAGCTCTGGGCAGCTTACTCCTGACTTCTTATTACATAAGAAAAATAAAACCCTGCTTGGTGAAATCATCGTAAGTTGGGTTTCATGTAGCACCAAGTTGAATATTCCTAACTAATGTTACTAATTACATGACTAACTGTTACTAAAAACAAAACCCGAGAAGGCCACGACAGGCATTTTAAGGCACAGCAGAGCATCAAGCACTTCATATGTGGGCCCTGTGTCCTTCTGGGCAGGCAGGGACTGACCTCCCTGCCCTCTGTTGTGGTTTGGCCGATGCGACGTGGCCACATTCCACACCCAGGGCTCGACGCTGTGCCTCTCACTTGCTGTTTCGACAAACGTGGAAACACGTTGACGAAGGGACCGCCTAGGCAGGCTCTGTGAGGGTGAGGAAAAAACTTCCGAAGTCAGGGTTTGGGGATTGTTTGTTACCACAGTACAATCCAGCCTGTCCTGACTAACACAAGCAGAGATCAACAACTCACAGAAGATCATGGGAAGAGGTTTAAGTGAGTCTTTATCTTGAAGAATGAAATCCCAAAAAAGGGTTTAGGTTGCACTCAGTAGGGATTTAGGTTCTAACTGCAGCTTTGCCCTGATCTTTAGATTAACAAAGAGCTTTTTATTATTACTTTTCCCAGTAAAATCTTTGCCTGCACGGCGTGCCCCGCCCCCACCCGCGGGCTTCGGCCACTCAGCCCCAAAGGCCTCTGGCCGTGCTGTGACCCTCTGAAGCAGCTTTGGTTTCCTCACCCTCTTCTGCCTCATCCACCTTCTCCTCAGTTTTCACCTGGCATGGCCTTTTACCAGACGTGGATTTGTCAGCAGCTTTCCTGAGGCTGGGATAATCCTCCCACGTCAGTCATTTCCATCGACTCCGTGAAGTTCGGCATGCGCCTCCGAGAGCGACGCCCCGTTACAGCCTCAGGGGGGACCCCGGTCCCAGGCACTGCTGAGGGCGTGACCAGCGAGGGTGAGGAAGTGAGGGGGGCGGCCTGGGGGGGACACATGGGCGTGGGCCCCGGCCTGGGCACCCCCTGTCCAGCCCCTCGGCCCTGCCCCACCTGGGAGAGGCCCCCCTGCACAGCCCCTGCCGGCGAGTCTCCCGCTGCGAGGCCCCAGCCCCTGCCCTGGGAGCAGCTACGCGGCGATCGGTGGGGCAGGAAAGGACTTCACCTTGGCCATTGCTCAAATGCGCAGCTTCCTGCCCCTGCTCCGGGGTCTTGCTCCTGCCAGCTGAACAGCCCAAGTCCCTCGGAGTAAAGTAGGTGCCCTGCCCCGCAGAGCTGAGGGAGTCCTGGAGGCTGGGGTGGGTGGGAGGGGCTAGCCTTGGGCACAGTTGGGGTGGGGTGGGGAGGGGCTAACCTTGGCACAGTCCAGGAGGGGGT